>CAJNDT010005556.1:2021518-2406518 GCA_905221615.1 Symbiodinium sp. CCMP2592 | reverse complement strand
ATTTATGCAGCTGATCAATCACATCCTTCAACCCTTCACACCAGAAATCATTCAAGTCACCAAACAAACACTCACTGGAGCTGGTGCCGTCAGCACCACGACCAGCACAGCCATGAGCAAGCAGTAACTCCGTTCTGCAAGCATCGTCCACTTCGACCTGGAAGAGGATCTGGGGCGGGGGGAGCTTGCAAGTGGTTTGCATCTCATGATGCAAAAGCCTCAGTGCGGCTTCTGGAGCACCCACGCCCGAGTAAGCAGATGACATCGTCAGCCCAGAAATTTTTGCAGCCAAGTCTTCGGGATCAATAACTGCAAAGTTCTCACTGGTTCCACGATCCATGTGTGTTGAGTCCAGAACTTCTTCCACAGCATGGCGGAAGAAGTCGAAGCACTCCGGGAGTGTGTGGACCACCCGCCTGGTACGCGACAAGCCTCTGACGGCCGTGTCTGCATCAACAAACCTTGCTGACGCAGTCGCATTCACTACATGTGACACATGTGCAGGATTACTGCAAGCATCCGGTGCAGCTTTGTCCGCTTTTTCCAGATCCACAGTACCGGCACCGCCGTTGGTGCCATCTGGGCTATGCACTGGCCCATGTGATTCATGTTGCACGTCTGCCGCAGCCGGAGTGGTCACATGCTCAGGCTTTTCCGGATCTGGATCCACTGTAGCCGTGGGAGTTTTGGCGCCGCCGTCTGTGCCATCTGGTCCGTTTGCCGGTGTGGCAGTCACATGGTCAAGTTCAAGCGTTTCCATATCCACATCCACCGTAGGAGCCGTAGGAGTCGAAGTCATCGCACCGCCGTCGGTGCCATCTGGTCCGTCTGCCGGTGTGGCAGTCGCATGGTCAGGCGTTTCCATATCCATATCCATCGTAGGAGCCGTAGGAGACATGGCACCGCCGTCTGCGCCATCTGGTCTATGCACCGGCACAGCTACCGCGGCCGCAGCGGTAGTCACCGGTTCAACGGCCTCCGCATCGGCTCCTGCACCGTCAGCCGTGCCAGCTGAGCCCGTGGCCGACAACTCAGGCAAGTGAGGGTCCTGATGATGACTCATGCCGCAAAACTTCGCCAAATGATTGTTGAATTATCAATTCGCCAACTAGAGGAACCGGTTAGCTGCTGCTTAAACTTTTGCTACTTACAACCTACGACACATACCGGGCCAACCACGTGCTCGAACGCAAGCGAGGGAGACACACTGCTCAATTCAAGGCACATGCACAGGTGCAATAAAGGACATATGTATGTGATGATCTCTTGAACACTTGATCACGAGTCGAATGCACGAGACAAGCTGCAGCTACTGCCACTGATGCTACATAACCCTGACCCTGCACTACGTGTGGATTCCGTGTGGATGTATGGTCCTGCTGTGCGACGTTCGCACAAGTCCCAGTCCCTTCGACGCCACTTGCTCGTGCGGGCACATCTGATGTGGCACCCGATGGTGTGGACAAAGATCGCACCGACTGTGACGATTCCAAACACGCAAGCGTGTCCGCAAAACAAGTCGGATGCAAAGCCGGAACCACAAGCTCCGCAAGCTCAGGATATTCATGTGTCATGATTGTTGCCAGCTCCTGTTCCAGATCGTCAGACTCCAAACCCACACCATTATTGTTTGCAGGCACTGATGCATGTACAAGATCGATGTCATCAACGGCATCACTCATGTTGAACAGGGCCCAAATCTCCTGAAGAAGGGGTCCCCATGAAACTCTAGGATTCTAGGCAGAACCACACGTCGAAACATGAGCATGCATGAACATGAACAGGTGATTACGGCTTACAAACTGAAATGGCTTAAGGGCCTGTGGGCTGAGGTGGCTTACCGACTCCTGTGATGAATTATTGTAGCGACAAACCAGGCAGTGTAAATCAATCACACAATGAACCAATCCTCGCCAGTTTTGGGCGCCAAGTACTTCGGCGGGACAAGCTTGGTCACAACCTTCACCTCCCAAAGAACGCACCCTCCTTTGTCATTCTTCCATGTTTTTCTCACCTTTTGTAGTTCCTCTGGTGAGCATCTGTGTTTATTGCGATTGGCCTCTGACATCATGTCATCGTCCTTGACGAACGTGTTTCCTTCGAATGTAGCACGTGCAACAATCTTCCACACGCCCTTGCCGCGCGAGTCTTGCAACCCTGGTTCCACAAGAAAGAACGGGGAGCCCTTCTTGAGTATCCTGCAATTGAAATTGCGAACTTCATGAGTTTTGCGCTGCATGACGGGGGCCACAAATCTGTTTATGTGTGGTGATGACACAAGCAACCCACGACTATCGGGACTGTCGCGGGAGGCACTGCACACACCAGGTTTGGCTGGAGAACTCACTCGAGCACGAGCACCAGCAACTGATTTTGCTGCAGGAGAAGCTGCCGGCTTCGGTGATCGCGAGCTGGGTCGCTTCTTCGATGTATCCTTCGTCGTCGATGGCATATCAATCAATCGATCAATTCCGAATCAATGCCGCAATAGCAAAATCCGAATTCAACGTTCGGGCCAAATGCCTGCAACACAAGTGACTTCAGTTGGCGCTCGTGACTCGTAGCCGGAATGCAAAAACCTGGATCGACAAATCAGTGAAGCAACATTCACCTAGAAGCAATGATCGAGTTGGTTCTGGGCTCGACATCAGTCATGATAACATGGTATGTTTCTGTCGGACTGGCCAGCCACTCAACCGGACTCAACCCGGACCCACAACATCACTGTGAAACCCGAACACATATCTATGTGACTAGTCTTTGCAACGACCGAAAGGTGTGTGACATGTATGGCAGTCTAACCTTGCAGCCCAACACGCCGACATCCGACATAACTCAAGTCCGCACCCTGTCCTTCTTCGTCGAACTCGACGACAGTCTGCCTAGTCAAAGGTGGCAGCAGTGCATCAGCAATGGCAGGGTTAGAACGGGTTAGAATCAGAACCAATTAGGTCAGCCGGGCACAGATACAATGTGACAATATGATGTGACAGGACTTGTGCTGCTCGTGATTTCTAGCAACCTACGTGAGCATGTGGCAGATGATTCAGGACTCGGGCCCAGGCTTTTTTCCACGACACACGGTTTGCGTCGAGTCGACCACGCATACGGCGCAACCGTCTGCCGCACTCAGGGCAATGACCGTACACAATGCATTCGGTACATACGACACTGCTGCAATCTCGGCATACTTCAGTAGCTCTTTCAGTGGCCGTGTCTGCCGTGTCTGGCTCATGATTCGTATCCACGTCATCTGGGTCCGACTCCGCATGGTCCAAGTCGGCATCCGAGGCTGTGCCATGTACACTGCTAACGACACTGCTAGAAGATGGGATTGACGAAGGTGGCAAAGAAGGATCCGGACCTGCAGCATCATCGGCCTCGTCCTGTATGTCGTTCTCCGAGTGATCGGATCCCCTGTGTGAGTCCATGCCTGTCAGCCGAGCAAAATTGTCTAGCGCCTCCCGCAAATTCGAGAATTCACAATAATCATCTGACGCAGCAATGGTTTCAGGTTCGCTATGAGCAGTGGCTTCCACGACGACATCCGAGTCAGAACCAGTATCATCATGCCGAACATGGGAGCCTGCAACGCGATCGTGCTGATCGTCAGCATCAGAATCGAAATCAATCACAAAGCATATTGACACACCAACACCACGGTCGCCCTGTAGATCAGATGGCCCAAACTGCAGTGTTGAGGAGGCTTGACTGACAGAGTCCGACGAGCTTTCCATGGCATCTGACATCTACTTCGGACGATTAAATTTGTAGTGTTTGCATTGTGTTTACAAAAAAAATGTTGTATACGACTAGGTGTTACTGGTCTGCAGATGCTAGATGCAGCACATAAGAACTGGATTAATATCAGTTGAAGTTAATGAAATGCAATGGCTACGAATTAAACAATATCATGTATTGCACCAGCGAAGACCCCAAACAGCAATAAACTATAAACCAATCAATATGTTGCATGAACTTCGAACAAGACAACAAACTCAAAACGACAACACTTTGTACAGAACGGAGACAACGGTATCAACAGTTTAGGATTCAGGGTTAAGGTTCAGGGTTAGGGGTTTAGGGATTGGAGTTAAGCTTTAGCTTGGACAGGCTTAGGGTGGGCCAGCAAAAGGCTTCCAGACTCAGACCAAGCGGGACGGAAACAATTGTACTGATTCTGAAAGGAAAACAAATTATGACGGAAACAAATCCGGTTAGTCCCCGAAAACATGTGTCGTAACATCACTTGATTTGCTTAAGTAGACACCACAAAAACGTACTTGTTTGATGAAAAAACACAACAATATTCAATAGTGAAAATTTTCAAAAAACGCCCAATATGAGGGGAGGTGCTTCCTGGCACAAGCCCGTGTGCCGGGAACCCGCCTCCCGGCAGCAAGGATGCTGCCTGGAAGCTGCCTCCTGGCACCCGTGTGCCGGGAACCAGCCTCCCTGCTGCCAAGAGCCTGGTTCCCTGCGCAGTTTTCTTTGCAGGGAACCTGCCTCCTGGCACCCAAACCTGTGCCGGGAGGCACTTCCCTTCAGAATGGTCGATTTAGTGGAAAAAATAAATTTTATGTATGCTGTTTTTTTTCGTTAATTTGTAAATAAATTGCTTATTTACACATAGAAATCAGCATTGATTAGTGCATCCAGTAAACAGAAATTAAGTGC
Organism: Symbiodinium sp. CCMP2592; assembly: GCA_905221615.1. Classification (NCBI taxonomy): domain Eukaryota; class Dinophyceae; order Suessiales; family Symbiodiniaceae; genus Symbiodinium; species Symbiodinium sp. CCMP2592. The sequence goes on along the minus strand of CAJNDT010005556.1, from coordinate 2,401,841 downwards.
AATGGCAACTATAATTCATCTACTAATCATCGACACTTAGCCGATCACTCCTTGTACAGCTCAACAACAACAACACCTTCCTGGCTACAAGTGCACCCCGTTAAACTTAATGAATGCTTCTTGAAAGGGAAACTGTTCGCAACCCTGAAAACCTGTAGATCCACGAACCCACGTCGGAAACTTGTCCCGTGGCGCCTCCTCAGACTCATCAGAGGAAAAAAATGTAAACCAATGCTGCTGCCACAGCCACAAGCCTGGCGAATGCAACACCATTCCAAAATTCCTTGCTCGCTCCTCACTTCCCCAAATGCACAGGATCGTAGGAGTTTGACAGAACTAATTGTTGTTGGTGGAGAGATGGTATGTATGCTTGTTGTCGGACGGCATACGGGCATGCGGCATACAGGGGCAGACATAACCCATCAATCCATCAAGCTGATCAAGTTGACCGATCGAACCGACCAAGCTTTTCGGCCCTTTACAGCTTTACGTGCGCAGCTTACTTGATCAATGTGTCAGCTGCACACAGGCTTGCCGGTTTGCCGGTGTTAATGTATTTTCACGTTGACAATGGTGTGTACATGTTGTGCAATGTGTCTGCATGTGCGTGTGTGTGTACGTTTGTTAGTATGAATGCAATGCCCACATGTGAGTGTGCGTGTGACGTTATGCACACATACCGACACATACCTGTGTGTGCGAGTGTATACATGGGTTATGGGTGAGTAAGCATGCGGCTGAGCGTGCGTGTGTGTGTGTGTGTGTGTGTGTGTGTAGTGTGTGTAGGCTGCCTTTGCACATATACTACACCACACAGTAGAAGTAGAAGACTAGTATGATTGTTTCACGGTATGTATACCTGAACACCTTTCCGTTACTGTGACTGCCAGCATGTGACATGCGACACACACACACACACACGTGACGTTCCACAGCACATAGAAGCACGGAATCCCTGCGACCTTGACACGACACATCTAACATATCTGCTTGGCTATGGTGAGGATTGGTTGGTTGGTGTTTGGTGACTGCTAGGCTGATAACTGATCATTGTGATTGGGCTTAGTGTTATGAATACCACGCTTCGATGTTATGGTGTTCGCAGGCTAGCAATACTCGAGTTTCAGTCAACGTGACACAAGATGCTACAAGCTGTTGCCCATCCCACGGCGAGTTTATTTATCGTGTAAATGCATGGTCTGCAAATCGAAATCTTCAAGGCAACTGATATGCGAATTATAACAGTGTTACATTGTTTAGACTGCGGAGGACGACTAGTGAGTATTGGTGTGATGGATTGGTCGTTTGACGATAAAGAGCTTGTCTTTCGGCTTTGATGTTCAACCCTGTCGTGTGACCCATATGAGCTCTCATTGATGTGACTCCTAAGTAAACCCTGAACCTGAACCCTAAACTCAGACCCGACTCCGAATGGCCTCAGTTAATCCTTAAACTTCGCACGAGCCTGAGACCAAACACATCTTAAGATCACCTGACCCTCTGTCGCAAGTGAGCATCCGGCATCAGCCTAACCAGCCGACGATGATCTTGCAGACCTCAGAAGAGGGTTCCAACGTTATGAAGGGGCGGGTACGGGCCGGGTATTGGTACAGATCAGTCATGGAGTACTAGTATAACAAAAGACAACTTCGAATTGGCCAGTCTATGATTTATGACACTGCACCCCACACGAGTACGTGCTAGGAGGTCCAAGGCGTTGCAAGGCTGCCTTTGCCGCCTTTGCCTCTGCACATACACTACACACTACACTACATAGTAGAAGTAGGAGACTAGTATGATTACTACACGCCATGTATACTTAAACACCTTCCTTTTCCGTTATTGCGACTGCATGTGGCATGCGGCGCACACGTGACGTTCCACAGCACACAGAAGCACAAAAGCCCTGCAACCTTGACACATCTGCTCGGCTATGATGAGGATTGGCTGGTGGTGGTTTGTGTTTGGTGACTGCTAGGCTGATAATGGATAATCGGGGTTGGGCTTAAGGTTTAGGGTCAGGGTTGACGTAATCAGCTTCCAGAGGGGCGGGCTGTGGGGACGTTGTTATCGGCCACCTCGATGCCAGGTGGACGAAAATACATTCAAATGTAGAAATAATACATTGGCCCTGTTACAATACAGTAAACTACTAAACTACAATACACATTTGTTACACACGGAATATAAATACCACGCTTTGGTGCCATGGTGTTCGCAGGCTAGCAATACTCGAGTTTCAGTCAACACGACACAAGATGCTACAAGCTGTTGCCCATCCCACTATTGCACGGCGAGTTTATGTATCATGCAAATGCACGGCCTGCAAATCGAAATCTTCAAAGCAACTGATATGCGCAACACAACAGTGTTACATTGTTTAGACTGCCCCCGCAGAGGACGACTAGTATTGGCTGTGATGACTGATGACTGATGATTGTGATGGATTGGCCGCTTGACGACAGAGAGGTTGGCTTTCAGCTTTGATGTTCAACCCTGTCGTGTGACCCATATGAGCTGTCATTGTCATTGACACTCCTAAGTAAACCCTGAACCCTAAACCCGAACCCGCCTAATTCTAGACATTGAATGGCGTCAATCAATCCTTAAGCCCAAACTGAAATCCTTCGCACTAGGTCCCGGGTCCTGGGTTCCCACGATGATCTTGCAGACCTTAGAAGAGAGTTCCAACGTTGGTGTGAAGGGGCGGGTGTGGGGTATTGATTCGGTATTGATAACAAAAGAAACTTTCGATTGAGGAGGCGCTAGGAGGTGCGAGGCGTTGCAAGGGTTTTACAAGGCTGGCTTGCAACACCAGCATACGGGCAGACTGACAGTCATGCGAGTCATGCTTTGCCTGGCTTCATGTGTGACTTACATCTTGTAATCGTGTACAAGCCTGGTCTCCTGATGTCTGAGCACTGGACTGATCATCAGTCGCAATTGTGGCGCAGCCTTTGCAGCACATCCTGCGAAACCAACCGCTAACCGCGAACCACCACAGGCGCCACAGGCCACAGGTAATCACAAGCCAAGACTGCGACTACGATTACGAGCGAACACAGACTGCATGAACTTTCAACTCAACTGATTCCAAACAACCACAGCAGCGAAAACTCCAAACGCCGAAACACCCAAAGAGCGTTAAACCAATCAAGATGTTGAAATTCGAACAAAACAGCCTCACATTGCACAGAACAGCGGAGACAACAGTTTAGGATTTAGGGTTAGGGTTCAGGGTTAGGGATCGGATAGGGGTTTAGGGCCTGGAGTCAAGCTTTAGCTTTGACCTTTGACAGGACTTAGGGTGGGCCGGTGGGTCAGCAAACGGCTCGCTCACTCGACAGTCTCGACAGACAGTTTAAATCGAGCTTATCCTAGTCCCCTGTGAAGCACGTTACACTATCCAGTTCTTTGCTTAAATTGAGAACCCCCAAACTAAACTTCGCTGTCTGTGGAACAAAATGCGGAGAGCCATACTGGAACGTTCGAACATGTCATTTGCCCAGGTCCTGACCGATAAAGGCTCGGGCACAGTGTCAAGCTTCACGACCGGCAGCGAAGTCCGTCCTGTCCCCGTGTGTGTGTGTGTATACTAGTATACTGTGATGACAACAAATAATGCACACACTTTGGCCGTAAGCAAAAACTGAGATACACGAAAGAGAGTGTACAGTGTACCGTCTGTGTCCTTGAGATTGAAGAACAAACGTCACGAGGTCGCCGAACAGGTCGGCACATGTGGTGTGCCAGTGTCTGGGGATGACTTGAGAATTTGGGGACGTTGCCGGGGACGCTTCAATTTACAATCTAAGCTTCCGCACCGAATCTAACACAGCGACCCGACCAAGATCAAACACATCTGCTGTTGCAGACTGGGTTCAGCAAGCAGAATGGGCAGTGCATCAAATCCGTGCCTGCTGGCCCCTCTGCGCCAGAGCAAACGGCGCACGTTGGCTCCAAGCTGGGGCTCGCCGAAGCAAACGACGCCGACAAACACATTTCCTGAAGGCGGACCTTGTCCGCGGGCATAGTCGGACGTTCCCACATTTGAAAGCCTTTGCCCCTTTTCATGCGCACCCCAACATCAGGGTCCAGGATCTGCGCCCCTGATTTAGGTCCCATGTCACGGGCAAATTGATTCCTGCCAACGCACACAAGGGCTTTCACTCTATTCTGGTCATCTAGCTCCACTGGTCTTCCCGTTTGGCCAGGCATCTGCCAATGTATGAACTGCACATCCCACTCCTCCTGGCGGGGAACTCTGGGACGCAGAGTACAGTATATCAGATATCATAATATCAGTAGTCGTAGAGTAGCGCCCGTACACCCGTACACGTACACAGAAGTTAAGAAAGTTGAGACGGTGAAGTGAAGCTGGTGAATCCGTTGAAGTCACGGCTGAAGCCGACGATACAGCCACAGCAGCCACAGCTGTAGGTATAGACAGATGACTTACAGTCAGTGTACAATTGTACAATGTAGAGTTTACAATAACATCGACTATGACCCCAAACCCCTGTAAATAATAAACCTTACCTGACCTGATTTAACCACAACCGTCGGTTGTGGTTAATTCATGTCGCGACTTGTCACAACTATAAGTTCTAGGATGTCGATCACGAAAACATCAATGAAACAGTGCATGAACCGCATGAACTACCATACCATTCGCTATGTCCACCGCACTAGTCTGTACTACAGACGGCAAACTACTCGACTACTATCGACTACTAGCCTATATACGCTCTATAGAAGGACCGGGTAGATGACTCGATGACTCCGGACACTGATGCGACCCAGGTCCCAATACATGAATACAGAATACATGGTTCACTGCCACTGCCACTACCCACGACCACAACGACATCAAACATCAGTAGCATTCTTATGTGGTAATGGATAGTGAGATTAATGAAAATGAATGCAAGGCAAGACGCAAGCCCATCCTGATTTTGGCGCGATGGAAGCCGAACCAGTGCCAGGTTTTGATTGGGGTGGTTCTGCTGCCGTGACGTGTGTGCCTTGTCCAAAGCTTCAGCAGCCAAAGTGGCCTCCGACTGCCATTGTTGCAAACAGGCCGCCAGTTCAGGTGCCCTGTCGTTACCTCCGGCGTGCTGCTTCAAGAACTCAGCAATGAATCTGGGGACAGGTACGGTCGCATCTTGCCGCCCGACGTACTGCGCTTCATCCGGTGCTATGTTGCCAAAAATTTCAGTACTTTGCAGCGACGCCTCAAGTAATGCCTCCTCTGGCAGGGCACCTTCCTCGGATAGTCAGATAGTACACGACACGCCACTAAGAACAAGTAACAACGAGATTTCCTTTCGTCAATTTGTCAACTCGTTCAGTTGAAATCTGAATTCTGATAACTGGTTCATGGCCCATGGCAGTGGTAGCATAACTTACCGTGCCGTTCCGTCGCTATTTGTCCGATGATTATGCCAATATGATATGATGCGACTAACTAGTAACAATACTACTATCCTGTATACTACTAGACTGGCTATACTAGACTATTGTCAACTGACCCACCCTACCGAAATTCCCAACCGACAGTCAGTCGATCACCAGGACACTGCATATGAATTATGACTCATATCATATGAGTCATATGAGTCATATGAATCACATGAATCACGGTTCCTGCTCGGCTACGCTGCGACCAAGGCACATAATCTCTACTGTACACTGTGCGGCACAATGGCAGTGTACCGTTGACCGTTACTAGTTACTACTGGGTTATCACCGAATCATGCACTACTTCCCTTACCCTTTCTTCCCTACGTCACATCCAATGGCCCAATGGGCCCAATGGGAAACGCGAATTTGACGCGAGTTTGATGCATGCGCACGATCCGGCAGTGCTGACACGGCATCACTGCATCACGCCAAAAACAAGATAATCGAGTTATTGGTTATGATCGCAACAGACAGTTGGAACTTAGAACAGCGGGCACAAACAACCATATGTCAATATGCATTTCAAACCAAGCTTCTTGCATGGACTCAGTTGCCAAACGCAGAAATTCTGGTCCCCGGGCTTTTGCACCTCCAGCCAAAGCACGTTCGACGGTCTCTTGTTCCCTCTGTGTGTTGGCATCCTCCAAGGTTTCGTCGCGAGCCTTAGAGTTTTGGATTTCAAGCAGCGGCTGAGCACGAATGGGCCGAATGGGTTACCGACTATCCGACACTGAAAAAACAATCTCCAGTCGCAAACAATACATACTGCCGGGACTGATATCTAGCTAGCCACAGCCGCTCGTTCGATGCCCTCGTCAAAATCATCATGGGTTCGCATACGCATTTGCTCATCTACAGCCAAACGCAGAACTTCATCCTCTGAGAGATGTGTCGTGGGAACAGCAGAGTTGGCCTCATACTGCTCCATCAACTCCATTAGATTGTCCATTTCGGGACTTTCCCTGCTAGCGTCAGGGTCGCCATCGTCGTCATCGTCGTCCATGTCCATGTCCGCATCATCTTGATGTGGTTCAAGCTCCTTCATCAGCTGTTGGGCAAATTGGTGACCAAAAAGCTCAGTCGCTGAAGCGAGGTCGAATGCTGGGTTTGTCTTGTTGGAGTCGCCGGGCTTGCTGGCGTTGTCGATCTTGTCGTCACTGTCGTCGATCTTACGTTTCTGCGACACCTTCGGTTTCTCGCTGGTTGATTCGGTTGATAGTGCATCTAGTTTAGAAGAAACTTTCTTGCCGGGCGGTCTCATGCGCGTGGCAATTGCAGCTGACCCCATGAGCCGCTCCAGGCTGCCAGCCTTACTTAGGGTGCACACATCATGCATTCCTATGCCACACGTTACGATGACAATGACGATCAACAACACAAACCAATGAATGAATCAAGAAATGAACGGACGGATGAATGTGTGCATGACTGTATATAATGCATAAGCGCATCCATGAGTGAGTGAATGTGTAAATGACTTAGCAAATGTGTGACTACTTGAACTGATGAATGAATGAATGAATGAATGAATGAATGAATGTGAATCAATGAATTGCCCAATGAATGGCTGAACTTGAATGAAACTATATGAATCAACAAACACACCGGTACGAATGAATGAATGAACGAATGAATGAATGAATGAATCGACCCAATGATGGAATGAAACGAAGGGAGCGAGTGCGGGAGTGAGTGAAAGTGAGTGAACAAATCAACCGAGTTTGTATTCCGTTTTCAGTCGATGTCAGTGACTTCATTACAATGGACGGATCTGATGTGAGGTGGAATATGAATGTGTAAGCTGTGCAGCAGTGAACCCACCAGTCCCACGAGTGAATAATTGAAATATATGAACAAACGAATGAGCGGATGGATGGAAGGACGGATGAACCGATGGATGAATGGAATGGATGTGATATGAATGACATGAAATATGAACGGATCAATAGATGGATCATGAACGAATCAGCGAATCAACGGATGCGTCAAATTCGCGAATTTGAGGCTTGGGTTCGGAAATGATGGTTGTATGATATGGTAAGACATGGCATGATTCTTTTATCTCGATTTTGCCGCTGAAACTAATACCTAAGAAAATCATCATGAGACGACAGATCCGAGCGGCAATAAGCCATACACCCCAATATGAAATAACAATACTGTCATACGGCTAACCGGCTAACCAACTAACCTACCCGGTCAAGCATTCATAAGTCTGAAGACAAATGACAGAAAATAGTGGAAAGCCAAATCCCAACCCTGACTGACCCTAACCCGGACCCGCATACCTAGACTTTTGACTCAAGACCCCAACCCTGACCCTGACCGATCGTGAGCCACATGAGCGACTCGTCTGACTCGTCTGCAGATCAACGACACGAGCTGAGGAGCTATAGATGAGGTGGGTATCTATATAATATATGAAAATATGGTGAGGTTAAATATGTTCCAAAGACGGTAAGTTTACTGAATTTAATGAATACAAGTGTGTAACACTACATATATATATATGACTGATGTTACTTTTTATACATTTTAATAATTAATACTGAGTCGAACGGTTTTCTGGCAAATACAATATTGACTGGATAAAGTCTGGATAGTGACTTGATTGAAGTCGATGTTGTAGTCGTAAGTCGTAAGTCAGTGGCAGTGAGGTGGCTGTGAATACGGGTGGCGCAGATGCACGACGGCTACATCTACTAATCTACATCCGCACTGAAACTGCATGGTAATAGTAATAGACTCTTATATGCTACCACAAATGCCACAAAATCAGAAATCAAACCCACTAATCCCAACCAAGAATCTTGAAGAACTCTGACCTGCAACAACACCACTGTTACTTCACGGTGTTTGTCTTTGACCGACTCGTACAACCCAGTGAAGATATCATGGCTTCCAATGAATTTCAATGGTGATCGCACAGCGTACTCTGTTGGGGATGTCCGGTCGCAAGCTGCTAGGTGCAGAGTTGATCTGACCTTGTCGGTCACCAGAAACACCTTGGCTGCCGCGGCAATGAACGAATCAAGGTCAGAAGGCTCTGGAGGTGACCCATGTAGGAAGGCAACTGCTGGCAGGCCCACCGAAGCCTTGAGCGGAATCGTTGCTAGGAACTTCCTGAATTCTGAATTCACTGCGACACCCCATATGTGCGCAGCGGTCATCTTTGAGCAGGGTCCACTCGGCCCACTCGGGTCCACAGAGTGCTGAACCTTCTTTGCCTCCTCTAAAGAAAGCACATCGCTCCGAGCCGTTACCGGAGCAAAACGGCCTTCCGTCTCCACTTGTGAAATCAATGGCCAACCAGCCAAACACTCCCGGAGCAGCATCTGGGCAGTCGGTTTCATATCAGAAAACTTGCGCCCACCCGACAGCCTGTAGCCCCCAACACCCAGGAAGTGTTTCAGCTGAAGGCGAGATGTGCAAAGGTCCATTGATCCGCCGGGAACACGCTTCCCGAAGAGAGAGAGCATCTTGTTCAGTCTCTCTGATTCTCTGACATCAGCTTGCATCATGTCAAACACACCACGGAGAGTCACGTAAAGTCTCACCCCACAGTAGCCAGTAGATGCACTGAAAGCCAGATCCTTGTGGAACATGGGACTCAGCCGGAGCTTGCGAACGTTCACATGCAGCTGGTTCTCAGAAGCACGTAGGATTTGGCGGGCATGCTCTTGTCGTTCAGCACCTGGGACTATGGGCCTATGGGGTTCAATGATGCGTGTACTACAGGTACTGAGCCGTTGCCTTACTGCCTTACTCAGTTTTAGCTAGTGGCTGGGTTGGTAGTTAGTATTTGGATTCATTACAATTTGATTGAAAGCCGTTGACCCTCGCCCCACGGCTGCTTCTATGAGTCTATGAGCCAGTCGAGTCAAGACTCAGAATGTGCGAGGCTTCTTGCGAACCAATACAGCCAACTGGTAATCATCACGCAACAGTGGGCATCTGATCTTGCGGTCATAGCCCGACGTGCTGTGCAGAAGAGCATCCATCCTTATAAATGCGTCACACATCCATCATGCATATGACGGTCACGGTACGACATTGCTGGTACGGCATGAATACTTGACTGAATGAACGAGTGAATGAATGATTGGACGGATGAATGAATGAACCAATACAGTGCATGAGTGCATGAAACAATAAATGAATGCATTGGTTGAATGGTGGGAACATGGAACACTGGCAACTGCGGCAGCTGTGAATTGGCAGGGGCTACATTAATTCATGACATGAGTGTCATGTAGTCACGTAGTCATGTAGGTCATAGCAGTTCAGCCCAGCATGACCATAAGGAGTCGGAGGCGGCTACGAAATAGATCAATAGCACGACCCACGGACCGGTGGGGGGGAAGCAGCCTGAACGGCAGTGATCCCGTGAATTGTGAACCATTGGAACATCGAAAGATGCCAGGCATATATGACATTTTATTCAGACTCGGAATGTCTACAGTCTACTGTCAAGAAAGCGATGTCGTTCTGAATCCTCGGTTTATAGTCGTGAGTCTTGAATCATAACTTAGCACCATAGAATCATAGAAACATAGTCACCGATAGAAGGGTGTGAATAAGACTAAAAATACTGAAGATTCATAGGTGACCCGATCAATCACGTCAAGCATCGCAAAATTACGAATGAACTGTGCATCATCTGCCTCGAGATCCCGGGATAAAGTCGCCAGCCAGTCTGACTGGTGCAAACTGTCAAACTCAGCCCGAATATTGGCTGCCTTCCCCAGAACCAACTGAGCAATGTGGGACATGTCCTTGTCTGTGTCCTGGAGCTGATGGAGAAAATTCGAAACATGTGACAGCGGCTGCCTGCATAGATGCATGGCTTCCACGCATCGCCACCACACAGGGTCCTGCACGACAGGATGGTTGCTGCTGGTTAGAGTTTAGTGTTTTGGCATGTTTTGGGTTTCAGCTTAGGGTTTTGGGTTTAGGGTGTGGTTGCTTGGCTAATAAGGTTGACTCAGAGGCAGTCAGACAGGCGCAATCGTCAGGCACGTCACGTCAGGCCTATCAACAGTCAACGAATCAATCAACGAACCAACTACGAGCTAATTGACTATATTCGCTGGGGTCATTCACACACTCTTTGCGTAATCGGTAAAATCGGTCCAGTCCATCGATCCTTTCATGAATCATGCGTCTGCGTCACCATTGCTTTATTGCTTTACCAAATATCAAAAGCGTACCGGGCCTTAGCGACACAAGCCTTCAATGTTCAACATTGCAGCTGATGGCCGACTTTAGGGTGGAAGTTCCTAGAGTGTTCCTGTCCTAGACTCCTAGACTCACTACGGTCCGGTTGCGAAACAGTTTCATGATTTGCCACTGATGCTGCGTTGGAGGGTTTAGTCTAGTGGGGGGCCGAGCTTGTTGCTGGCTGCCGAATACCAGCGCTCTAAGTCTAAGTCTAGACTTATCATATCTAAGTCCTGGTTGTTTTAAGGGTCCCTACCGTCTATCGTCTACATATACCCTGAAAACAATATTAACTATACTCTAGTGTCTAGTCTTTCTTACTTTGTTGTTTCAATACGAATCAATCTGACTGGCTCTAATTCGGAAACGCCGGAAACGCCCAATACATCTCGACTCTGGATCGTGAATCGCGTCATGGGAACCCTGCGAACACTGACCCTGATCTCAACGACTCAAGGACTAAACTGCACTAAGCCGCCTAATCCGCGAGAAAACTAACCTTACACCTTATGCCACGCCGCAATCCTGGCATGACTCGGTCGTTTGCCCTGCGTTCGCAGACACACATGCACTCACACGGTGAGACCACTCCTGACTCCTGATCACTTCTGAGACCACAAGTCCGCAAGCACTCCTGGGCAGCTCGGCCAACTGTACCCCGCTTTTCCACGGGATTGAATTCCATCTTGTGCACCGGCCGACGACTCCCGATCATCGAATCATCGATCATTCTCATGCTCGGCTTCATGCTCCCACTCCGACACATGCCTGTTCCACTCTTCACGACGAGATCCAGTGAGGCGCAGTGCAGCTTCCTGCTTCAGAGCGGGCCAAGGCAACGGATGCATGCGTCTTGTCAATCCTCCAAGTCGACCTGCCACAGACCTCGGAGCCAGCGGCGGAACCACGGCATTAAGTTCCATCCTGAAGAGTGTGTTCAAAGTTCTCTTCGCGTCATCAAGCCGACCAGCTTCCAAGTTCACTTCAGGGCCGGGGAAAAAACCGGAAGTGTCAGAGGACGATGACGATGACGACTCCGACGAAGAGCTGTGCCCAGACCCAGAAAGCCCATTCACGACCCTCGGCGGCGGACCCCGCGGCTCATTCACGGGCCTCGGCGGAGGAGGTTCCCGCGGCTCATTCATGGGCCTCGGCGGTGGCGGTCCCCGTGGCGGACCCTCCGACCCCATTGGCTCGGCGACAGAATCACTGCCAGAGTCAAAGTCAAAGTCGGAGCGCGGCCGTCTGCGTCTGCGATCTGCCGCCGCAATATGAGGCGCCATCGACGGGCCACGGCACGAACACAGCCTCTTCAAAGCATAGCAGCCCGCGCAGCGCAACCCACTTCTCACCCGCATTTTGCATGCCGGAGTTGGACGTCCGCTTGGCCGGGGTCTACGCAAGCTTAGCATCCTCAGGAGATCTGGCAGCCCCCTGCCCATGTCGTCGGACACATCGGACATGTCGTTGTCATTGTCCTCATTCACGCCCTCATCCTCTGCAGCCTCCGGCAGCCCCGTGTCGAGGTCCATGGTCACGTCCTCATCCTCTGTAGCCTGTGTATGCATGGCGGCACGAGGATCCAAGTCGCCCAACAAACCCACCTGCACTGATCTGCACTGCATTGCAACCCATTCAGTTGAAGCTGCATCTGCCTAGTGTTGTCACTCATCCTGTAACTTTAGGATTTGAGTCGAGTCAGTCGTCAGTCGTCTATTCTATACCGACAACCCCGACACCGGTCTATGCACCAGTGCCTGGTGCTTGAGCCGTGCGTTGGCATTAGCACTGGGGTATGGATCGCATAGTCACATGGTGGTCTGACCCCGATTCAGTAATTCGTTCAATGGATTCAATGGCCCAATGGCATACCAATTCCAATAGGAATCCAGCAATCCAGCATAGCTACATGGCATTTCAGCATGAGATGGCCTTGAAGCTTGGGTCCTGAGTCCTGACCGCCTGTTTCTGATGATGATTATGAGATGCCGATATGACGATGTGACGATGATGATGATGATGATATTTCGATGATGACGAGCAACATGTTCATGAATTCATGATGGTTCAAGGTTGTTGATTCATGAATTCATGAACATAGATGATTCTGATGATTCATGATATATGTTGATGCCAGATGACTGGTAATACCTGATGCCTGATGATGGATGATTGATAACGGGCCTAATAATTGGGCATTCAGACTGAGTTCAGATGATGAATCATGATGAATGGTGACGGTGATGGTGATAAATGGTGATAGTGATGATGTGATATGTGACTCTGTGACGACGTGACGATATAATGTGACTGTACTGTACTATATACAGCATAGCCTATATGTACTGTGTGTATAGCCTTTATATACTATATACTATATACTATATAATATATACTATATACTATATACTAGATACTGTATACTAGATACTAGATACTAGATACTAGATACTATATACTATATACTATATACTATATACTATATACTATATACTATATACTATATACTATATACTATATACTATAGACTATAGACTATAGACTATATACACTATTGAACTTACACTGTTTAACTGACTAAAATTTCAAAGCTATAATGCACAAACCATTGTGGCAGCTGCTTACAACTAGTTGTACGACGAACCCGCTGCGCATAAATATCAGAACCCAGATCGCACATTCAGATGGTCATGAGATGGTACTGCGATGTACACAAATTACCCACCCGTGCAGCACATCAACACACCCCCGGAACCCTGAAGCCTTGAAACCCTCGGTACATGGTGATGCATCTGTCCTCCAAGCACTGCTTGGCCTGACGCCGCCATCGTCCCATCTTTGCGCTGTACTCCTGCTGCTGCTCGATGGCCAGCTCGTCGACATGATCCTTTTCTTTCCGGGAGCTGGAATCAGTTTTAGAATTCTTCGACATGATGACGTCAGAAAGGATAGGCGACAGTTTTGATTGGCCACATTGAAGGAAACGTTGCTCCGGCTTGTCGCAACCAGTCCATCTGCCAGAACAAGCTTTAGGAAACAGTGTACGAACATGTTTCTTAGCAGATTGCGCACCGTGCTCTTCTGACCAGCGTTCGAATATCTTCTTGCACAAATCTCTGCATACCGTGGCACATGTGGCAAGGCTGGCATAATATTTCCAGCTACGTACCCCTTTGAGGAGACGATCCGCACATTTGAGAGCTGTCAATGATACCAGGTGCTGGGAGTGTTCCAGGCAGGTTGTGTCAAAGTAATACACTTGAGGATTGCCCAGGAGCTCTGCATGGATGATCCTGCGTGCACCCACCTCGTTCGAGCCTGCATCCGTGGTGGCTACGAACCAGGTCACGCAGGTGTCAATGTCATGGTGCCTCAGAGTTCTCAGAACCGGGTCAGGACCGGGATAATTGTCGAGTTGTCGAGTATCCGCAGCGACACCCCTGTTTGCTGATTTCTTTAAGTCGACAAGTACAAGTTGCCTATAGCAAGTCCTAAGTCTAAGTGCGAAGGTGCTAAGGTGTAAACGAAAACTAATTAAGATTTTGAGGCTGTAACATATGGGATAATAGATTCATTGGTTGGTTGGGCCTACTTAAGGAACGCAACGTCACAGATTTGTGTTCTCTCGCGCTGCTGCAATAATTAATCCTAAACCTAAACCTAAACTCAACTCTGCGACAGAGACAGCGAGCGGGGGGGGGGGGTGTCGATTCGTTTGATGCAGGGCCTATCGTATCATTGTTAACTGTTAATTATTCGTACTCAGTATAGTATTCAATAGTTCTCAGCCTCAGCCATTATTGCTGCTGCCCTATTCACAATCAGACCATTTGAGGATCTGAGTAAAGTGATCTATGATGATATGTATCGATAGATATGATTAATAAAGATTCTGCCGTGAAGACAAACAACGACGTCCACACCTGAACAGAAACTTGCCTGAAGAGAGATCTGAATTCTACCTGATTGGAAGTGGTCCTTACCTTGCATTCTAACGCTGTCTAACGCTGATGATCTGATGCTTTGAGCGTCGGCTCGTCCGACACGTCTGACAGTTTGACCGTCGACCGTATGAACCCCGGTCCCGATCCAAGCATAAGTGCCCAATAAATAAATTAAATTAATATGATATGATTATATGGAATGTTTGCGGGGCTAGTCGTATTCGTTGCTGTCTGTCTGTCTGTTCACTCTGGACACTGGACACTAAGGTTCAAGTTCTGACAATCGACAATAGGACTGGCAATAGGCTGAGGAGCGAGGCGTTTATGTTGGGGCTTTTGTCGGAGGTCGGAGGCTGGACTAGCCGGCAACATGGCAACGGCAACGGCAATAACCGTAGCAAGGAGTCAAGGAGAGGGTGGCAAGACAAGGCAGCGCAGGACTGCAGGACAGCAGGGTATTTCTGATACCAATAGTCATCATATATCAATACATCCTTTTCAAATCTCGAGCCCAGTAAGCAGGTAGAAAATAAACGAGCAAGCAGCAAACGAGTCAACCAAGGCAGCTATAAGAATTAGAAAGAAATAAATTACGCAGAGTTGCGGCCATTGTAGCCACAAGCCGGCCACAAATTAGTGAATCAGGCTGCACCAACCAACTTACTAGACTAGTATCAGTCAACCGAAGCGATGATTGCTGATCAATCTCATGCAACGGAAGGAGCAAATCCGACAAGTGCACAAGTGCATGACCCGAGAACAAAAGCTATTTGTTGCTGCCACGTAACATGCCCTTCCACGTGGTGCATCCAAGGCTCTCCAGCTGTTTCAAGGTCTGACTCACTGTCCCTTCAGACGTTCCATCTATCACTGGCAACACATCTGCTACGCGGATAATGCTCTCAAAAATCTCATCGAACCTCCACTCACGCAATATCTCTTTGGACAACCCATCACCATCATCGCCGTCGTTTACAGACAAATAAGCCGTCTGCAACAACAGTGCTGCAAGCTTGGAACATTTCAGGATTCCAGAATTGGTTGCGTCCTGGCGAAATGAATGAATGACCAAAGAAAATCTTTTCGGCTTGACGATTTCATCATAGAGGCCATGAAAGAAAAGTCGCGCAGATGCAACCAGCGACGACCCTGCCCTTGTCTCTGCCCTCGACACGGTCCACCGAGTGATGTCTTCCAACAACATGCTGCCCACATCCGCACACGCAACATTCCCGAAGTTACGACGGATAGCTAAAGCCATTGATCCACGTAGTGTAAGCTGCCGCCCACCTTTGGTACGCTCGATATCCAAGGATAGTTCTTTGTCCGTGGAAATTTCGGACACAGACTTCTGAAGTCTTGTATTGGCCTCACGCAGTCTCTTCTCTTGCTTGGCAGATTGCTTAAGTCTCAGCTGATATGCCGTCACTTTCTTCTGCAATTCAGCAATCCTTCTCGATTTGCGTTGACCATCCTCAGGGAATGATTCCGATTCTAAAGGTCAGATGATTCAGATGATTGATGATCATGAACCATGAATCATTGAATCATTGAACTTGAATATTGATAATACTGATGATGATCTGATGATCTGATGATGATGACTATGATTCTGATGACGGATGACGACGATTCGACATGTCGTGCCATCATCGTCGTCATTGAATCATTGACTCATTGACTAACAACTAGGAGTCGCAGAAGGAACTACAATAAACAACAACAGCAACACCGTCACAGTAACAACAACAACAATGACAACAACAACTTATACTTATACTTATAACTTACAACACAACAACTTGAAAAAAAAAACAACTTGCAACAATGACAACAACAACAACAACAACCAACAACTACTAACGTAGGTTGTAGTAGTAGTAGCAGTAGTAGTAGTAGTAGTACTACTACTTAGTAGTAAGCAGTAATAGTAGTACTTAGTAGTAGTAGTAGTAGTAGTAGTAGTAGTAGTAGTAGTAGTAGTAGTAGTAGTAGTAGTAGGAGCCGGTTGAAAGGACACTCAGCCGTTGAGGTATTTGTCGCTTAAAGGTGATCAGAGTGCTGTTTTGTGTCCTTCCTTCCAGGCTTGTAGTAGTAGTAGTAGTAGTAGTAGTAGTAGTAGTAGTAGTAGTTGTAGTAGTAGTAGTAGTAAGTAGTAGTAGTAGCAGTAGCAGTAGCATTAGCAGTAGTAAGTACCAGTAGAAATCTTTAGTAGTGAGTCTATTAACTATTTCTACCTTACTACTACTACTACTACTACTACAACTACTACTACTACTACTTTACTACTACTACTACTACTAAGTACTACTACTACGACTACGACTACTACTACTGCTCCTGCTGCTGCTGTTGCTACTTACTATAGCAGGCAGGTAACAATTATCACAGTTATCAGTTAGCACAATAATAGTAACAACAGCCTGTAAGAACAGCCAACAACAATCATAATCAGAGCAGAGTCTATAGAGTCACATCTGGAAGGCCCAAAGGACTTACTGCTACGCCCACAGCCAATTAACGGCAAAGTACATTGTTAATTGCGCTATAGCCTATATAGCATAGCGGCTATAGCACATCAGTGAGTATGAGTACGGGTAGAGGCCCAGGCGGCAGGCACAGCCGTGTGACAATGAAGCCAGGGTGCATTATCATCATCATACCGTCCCGTACCCTTCAACATGTGTGTTCGTTATGCTCAATGCTCGATTCGTTACTCCGAGTCGTTGCTGCGCTGCTATGTGAAGTAATGACTCTGTAATGACTTTCATGATGCCTGTCATGAGAAACCTGTAACAAATCTTGGGACCTGGAACCTGTGAATCTTAGTAGTTCACCACCCACTTCACTGCTTCACCGTTCCTGTTACTATTTCGCGACTCTCATTATTGTCTGAAAACTGAAAACATATTCCTTCAATCTTGCTTCCACCATCACGGACCCCAGACTGTAAACCGATACGTCGCAAGAAGCACTGACTACTGACTAGTGACTACTACTGACTACCAGTACTCAATCACGAAATATGATATAACTCGGACATAACAAACTATGGACTAACAGTGTATCAGAAGGCATCCTGACAAGCACCAAATCGAATTGCAATGTCCTTCAAGGCCGCTCTGAGCTTGCCGCCAACGTTCTTCAAATCTTTTTCCAATTCCCTAGCACGCAACGATTCTGCTGAGCCTGCAGATGACAAGGACCTTGTGCCATGAGTGTGGAATGCATGACTCGCACTTTCTGAATCACGATCGTCGTGACAAATTCCTGAGCACTCTGACATCACAGAGCGCACAGTTTCTGTCCAATCGACCCAATCTTCGAAGGGAGCTTGCATAACATACTCCATGAAGCAAGGAACTATGTTGATGTCGAATAGTGTCCCATCAGTGTTCAAGCGAAAATCAGCGGCATTGCTTGTAGATAAAAAATATCTCGCTCGTCGATTTATCGCGGTATCTCCGGACCTGATTGCACCAATCAGCATGTATGTCTGTCTTGTGCACGGGTTAAGTATAACTTGGAACTACCAAGTCAGGTCTGCAAGACAGGAGCCCAATCCCCTTCAAGAATGCTGCTGCGCAGCCCCAGTTTGGAAACTGCAAGAAACCGTATTCACATACAACAGGCCCGATGCTACGAATACATGATTTCAGTTTATACCAACGGCCAAGTGGCATATCCATGTTCTCTGTCGACGACTCGCAGCATGCGTGGGTCAGGCAGCATAGCCAAAAGAGTGTCTGACGTGCAACGCAGTAGCCGCTGCTGCATGAAGTAGTAGGTCTCCCGCCCAGGAGCAACAATCGCACGATTTCAAACATTGCAACCTCCTAGATCCAGACGTCTTTGACGATGCTAATCGCAGCTGAAAACACTTCTGAAAAGACGGCAACCTCCTAGATCCAAATGTCTTAACGATGCTCATAAAAGCTGCAAAAACTGCTGAAGCCTGAAAATAAAACTATGGTTACTGCAAGATTGAGTCAGAATCATCTCAATTGCGTCATCTATGTTCCAAAGGGGCTGCGCTCGAGTGTAATAATCAGCTTCCCCGTGGGCTGAGAAAGTATCTTGTGAAATCGCACACAGCCGTTATGAAAACTAGTGCTATTCAGATTCCGTCTCTGTTGCCCCAGAATGCCTGACATCAGAATACGATCATTCGACTTTCCAAACCGTAATGGTTGGAGGGGAAAAAAACATGATGCCACATCTTAGAATGCCCTACTCTTCTATCGTGTGCGCTCTCAGCCTGATTGCTGGGGATAGTTATCGAATGATTGCACAGTTGAGGAGGCTAACATATAATGACCGACTGACTCGAACAAGTAGAAAATGTCTGATCGGATAGGAGACGATGGGCGCCAGGAGGCGGAGGCACTCCCGCCTCCTGGCGCCGGCCTGGGGGGCGGGAACCCCTCCCAACCCGCACGTCACGACTCTAAGGCCCTGTAAAACCGAATACTAACCCCATAAAGCCCCGAAGGCATGCTTGAAGTCTTAGAGAAAACCTTTGCCAGGACCCTTAACGCTACAACCCCATAAACGAAATCCTGAAACATCCTGACACCCTCACAGGTCCCTTTAAGGTGCCTGTTTGGACCCTTTCAGCAGCCCACAAAGGAATCCTGTAAAGGACCGTTTAGACATCCTATAAGTAATAAGCGAAACCCCGAACCCAAAATAGCACTAAAACCCTTAGTTGATCTCTTGAAGGAACCCTTCGAGTAAACTTTTGAGAACTCTTCACGGAACTCTTTAAAGAACTCTGTAAAACCCGACAAGGCACCCTGCCCTAGAAACCAAGAACCCTAAAACCCCAAACCCTGATACGTTGAGGAACCCTCTAGAAGAAGCCCCACCCCCCTAAACTCTTAATTCCAAGCCCCTTAACCCATAAACCCTAAACCCCTGAAACCCTACAACCTAAACCCGAAACCCTGAACCCTAAATCCTAAACCCTAAAACCCTAAACCCCCGCAACACCCCCACCTCTGGAAGAAGCTTTTGAGCTCTTCGAAGCTCAAGCTGCGATCCGCGCCACCCCGAGACCTCCGCTCTAGCTATAATCAAAGCGGAAAAGGAGGGACCCTTTAGGGATCTATAGGGATTCTATCAGGGTATAGGGGTTAGGGTTTAGGGCTTGGGGTTTGGGGGTTTAGGGGGTCTGGGGGAGAAGGAGGGACCCTTAGCCTCTGAGGGTTCCTTTATAGGGATCTATAAGGGTCCCTTTAAAGGGATCTACAGGGTTTAGGGTTTAGTTGAATCAAAGGGGAAAAGGAGGGACCCTTAATGCGGGCTCCTACCCTATAATGGGCTAGATAATGGGTATATAACTGCTATATTAAGGGTATATACCTAGGGGTCCTTATTGAGGGTCCCTCCTTTTACCTTTGTATATAAGGTTACTTATCGGATCTTGGGTTAATCATATTTATAAGGTCCCAAAGGGTCCTACTGCTGACAAAATCCTGCATGGCCCTAAGGACTCTAAACCATGGGAACTATGGTATATTCCTTATAATGGGTGATGCAGGATTTTGTCCATCAACAGCATGTACTGTTATGGGGAAGACTTCCCCAAATCATAATAGTAATTCCTTATATACAAACCCTACATTACGATATAGGTACTTTGGACCCTTTGGGGGTGTACCTTAACCTACCAGAACCTACCTTTTCGTAGGGTCCCCGATAAGACTCCATAGTTGGACTTATATTACTAATAACCTACAGACAAGTAGGTTATGGTAGTTTAAGGTAGCCATACCCGTACTATCGGACTTAGGGACGTCGGGTTCAGGGCTTAGGGCTTTATGGTTTGAGGGTGTAGGCTTGTAGGACTTAGGGTTCTAGGGTATAGCGGTTGAGGGTTTGGAGTCTAAGGCTTTCGGCCTCCTCAAGCCATATTCTTTTTTAAGGGTTCTACAAGAGATCCAAAAGGACCCAAGGCTTTCGGATGAGGGCTCTAGTCGGCTTATCGGTTCAGGGCTTGGTAGCGCGTCTAGGGTTCAAGGGTCTGTAAGTCGTAATTGGGTGGTTGTCAAAATTCATGGTCCATTTTTTGGGTACCCTAACGATTAGGTGCCGTACTATATTAGGGACCCAAAAAGGGACCCTAATTTTGACAACCACCCATAATTAGTTTTGGAGAATAAGGGCATCTTATAGGGTGCTTTGAGGCTTCAGGGTTCTTAGTTCTTTACGGGTCTATACGGCTTAAGGGCTTTTTGAAGAACAAAAAAAGCCTTTGCGGAAATGAATTTGTCGAGGCTTTCTTTTTCAGGATCTTGGGGATTTCAGAGATTTGGGAGCTTTGCGGTGTGGGAGTGATTGGTTATTTTCGGGTTTACAGGGTTTTGAAGCATTGATGCTTTCGGGATTGTCCTTGTCTTCTGGGCTTTGCTCTGGCACAGACTCCTGCAAGGTAAAAGCCAGAAAGTTGGTAAATTATAGGGTGTCCTACCCTGAAACCATATTCCAACTTTCTGGAGTTCCCTTTAAAAGGGATGCAGGGTTCAGGTTTCAGCGAGAATCTGAGTCCATAATTTAGCGCCTGCTTGGGGGGGCGCGGGCGTTGCCACCAACTTCAACTACCCCAAGGGTCCAAGTACCCAATAATCATATACTCTCCAAAATCCTAACCTACATAACTAGTATTCTAAATCCGAGTACCTATTTTTTTGGGTCCTTTGGACCCTTGGGGCTAATGCTTAAACCAAATGTCATATCACCAACTCCGACACTGTAGAACCTCAACCACTTCGTTTCCCAAACTCACTACCCTTAAGCCTGAATCTTAAGCCATGAACCCTGCACTGCCCAAAGCCCCACCCTAAACCCTAAACCTCCAACGCCCAATCCATATAGGGCCTTAATGATTAGAATAGGGTTTTGGGGTACGTTATATAACCAAAGGAACCCCTAGAACCCTAGATAGAGGCTCTTTGCAGGCCTGATTAGCTGCGAGACAGCCATGTCGATCTCCTGCCCCAGAGAGGAAACACAAACCAGGAGTCGGCTTCCTTTGCCTACAGGCTCCTACCCTGCCCCGCTTCAAGGGTCCATACTTTATCTACATCGCAGAACCCAGCCCGGCCCCTAAAAAACTTGGTACATTAGAAAAGGGGTCAGGTATGACGCTGTAGGCACACAAACTCAGACATAAACTATTGAAGCCAGCACTCCGGTCGGCATATTATCTGTAAAGGTTATGTGTAGGTGCGTTCACTTGGATCCTATCCTGCCAGACGACTCCTTGGAGGACACTAGAGCAGTTATTGAACAAAAAGCTGAAGAAGGCACCGGGAAGTGGTTCGTCTTGCAACAGATCCCTTCGAAACACATTAAGGTAAAAGCCAGAATGTTGGAATATGATTATCCTAACCCTTCTATGGTAAATTATAGGGTATCCTACCATGAAACCATATTCCAACTTTCTGGAGCTCCCTTTAATTATGTGCCTCCGTGAGTCCCCTAGAGGTTCATACCCTACCCGCTTTGTGAAGGTGCCTGCTTTGTGGGGTCTGGTTCTGTTACGGTTAAGGTTTAGGGTTTAGGGTTTAAGGTTTAGGGTTTAGGGTTGCTCTGGGGGGTTTAGATAGAACAAAAGTCGGTATTAAGGACTGTAGTTGTGGGATCCTTCGGGTACCTTTACAGGCCTTACACGATGTGCATTTGTTGAAGACTCATTTCCCCTTAGAAGGTAAGCAACAAAAACCAAGATCCCGAGAACGCCGCGATCATGATACAGGCCAAAAGCACGGTAACAAATCTTTATAATCCCGTATAATAAACCGCAAAGCAGCACTAAACCCCAAAACCCGCCACGAGCCCGTGTACATGTTCTGGGTGCCTTTGAAGGCTCGTCTAAGGGTTGCTTTCGAGGTTCCCTAAAGCCGGGGTTTATACCCTAAACCGTAACCCCCTGAAGACCCGAAACTCCAAACCCAATGCCCTGAATTTTGAAAGGACCCGTGTACCGGATCCCCAAGGGTTCAAAGGACCCAATAATTGGGTACTGGGTTTTAGGATAGTAGTTATGTAGGCTAGGATTCTGGAGAGTATATGATAGTTAGGTACTTGAACCCTTTTAGGGTCCCATCTATCGGCGTTGCCTGCGGAGCCATGAACCTCGGCGTGATGTGTACTTAGGGAAATTGGCAAGTGGAGTGAATCTAGTGGGCCAATGTCGTGGTTTCCATGAGCTGCCTTCATCGGTGCAATAACGATTGAAATGTACTTATCGTCGCATGATGAAGCTAGAGCCTTTGGGTTTTGAAAATACAATCATGCAGACTGTATGAGGCGACTTAAACGCTACTCTCCTTATAAAGAAACCATGATGACCAAGAACCTCGATGGCCCACAACACCCAACTAAAAAACCGTAGCCCTTGAAAGCTTTCGGATTTTCCTTCAGTCTGGTTATCGGGGAGCTCTTGTCAGAGAAGGGTTGCTGGTTTACTTAAAGGATCATGGGACTTAGTAACTAAGGTTATAATTAGGGTAACTATACTTATAACCCCAATTAAGGTACTTATAACCTTACTTACTAAGTCCCATGATCCTCCAAGTAGAGTACCCCGTCCTGTGGGTCATTATGGGCCCCACAATGGGCTAGCTGGACGTTCTATAGTGGGAGCATCCCAATGCTCAATCTGAAAAGCTTGCTAAATGCTTCCCAACCTAAACCTGGGCCCTGACCTCAAGCCCCTAAAGGGAACTCCAGAAAGTTGGAATATGGATTAATGGTAGGATCCCCAATAATTTACCTTAAAGGGGTTACGATAATGATATTCCAACTTTCTGGCTTCTACTGTACAACACTGTGCCGCTTTGTGACTTTCAAAACTAGGATATCGCGCGATGTCCTAGGCCAACTTCCGGCTACAGACACCGCACTTCATGATTTCAGCCTGGGCCTAGAATACGGTGTGGCGGGAGTCCTGGGCGCCAGGTTTTTCAGAAACTCATATAGGAGTTTCCCAAGTTAAAACCCCAGGAGAATACCTGGGCTTAGGGTTCAAGGTTTACCTATAGTCTCCGTTGTAGTTCCTTTTTGGGGGTTACTTTGTAGGATGCTTACCATGTAATTCGTTATCAATCCAAAAAAGGAGCTACAATGGAGACTATACAGGGTTTAGAGTTCAGGGTTTCGGGTCCAGCGTATACCATGGTATACCTCATGATTTCGGAGTGTGTCCCAGGTGGCCTCACTGACATCTTGAACCTGCGGCGCGACGTGATGGAGCGGCTATAGCCCTGCCGGCGCTACCGAGCCCCCAATTCTCTTCTGAAACCCCTGCAAACAAATTCAAAACATAAATTTCCAATAAACCCCCTACACCCCTACAACACCCTAAAAGGCTTGGCCTCACCAAACAAAAACCCTTGAGGAAACTCGCTCCAAAGTCCCAGGCGTTCCGTACATGTTCTCGCCTAAACCCTATAAACCCTAAACCCCATAAACCCTATATGCCCCAAACCCCACAACCCCATAAACCCCCTAAACCCCATAATCCCTAAACCCCATAAACCTCATGAGCCCTAAACTACCTGCCTTCAGAGGCCCTGGCTTTCCGTACATCCTACTCCCTTAACCCTAAAACCTCAAAATTAAACCCTCAATCCTGAAACCTCAAAACTAAACCCTCAATCCTAAAACCTCAAAACTAAACCCTCAATCCTAAAACCTCAAAACTAAACCCTCAATCCTCAAACCTCAAAACTAAACCCTCAATCCTAAAACCTCAAAATTAAACTCTAAACTCTAAAACCTCAAAATTAAACCACAAACTCTAAAACCTCAAAACTAAGCCCTAAACTCTCTGAAGGCCCTGGCTTTCCATACATGTTCTCGAGGAGCTCCCGAAGTTCACTGGCGGAGATGTGACCGCTCCTGTCCTGGCATTACCCCAAGGGTCCGGGTACCCAATAATCATATTAGGGGTACCTTATTTTGGGGTCCTTAGAATAAGGATCCTTCTATTTAGGGTACCATATCAAGGGTTACCAAGGCAGGGACCCTACAAAAAAGTGGGTTCTGGTAGGTTAAGGTAATGTAGGGCTTAAGGTTTTCATGGGTTTAGGGAGCTGATTTATTACCCACAGGCCCCAAAGTAGTTCTTTTTTGGGGGGGGCTCATATATAGAATCCTAAAAGGGAATCCCAAAACGGAACTACTTCGGGACCTCCGGGTAAGGGCCTAAGGGTCCTATTGGGGATCTAACCCTAAGGGTCCGGGTACCCAATAATCATATACTCTCCAAAATCCTAACCTACATAACTACTATCCTAAAACCGAGTATCTTCCGGTTGGGTCCTTTAAATTTAAACGGTTTAGGGTTTAGGGTTAGAGTTAAGGGTTTAGGGTTTGGGTTTCGGGTTGAATTGGGGTTTAGGATTTAGGGCTTAAACTGGGTTCCTTAAACGAGTTCCTTAAGGAAAGGGCTGTTGGGAGCTATGGTTCTACAGGGTGGTTAAGGTATCAGCGCCCCCCACCATGGGTTAGGGCTTTGGGCTTCAGGGGTTTAGGGTTTGGGTCTTGAAAAGGTTCAACCGGGAGTTCATCCGACAAGGGCTTGATAGGGGGTGGGGATTCGGGCTTTAAGGCTGGGTTGGAAGGCTTCTTCGTTCTACTAAGGCTTTCATGATAAGGTTTTGTAAGGGTTGTGGAGTCAGGCCTTTACAAGGTTTACAATAATACGTCCAGGTTTAAAAATTCAGTTTAATAGAAGGCGTAAGGCAAATTGATGTAGGAGACCTGGATAAGTAGAATAGGGTATTTTGGCTATAGCTTAATACACCCCCAAACCCTATTCGTATTAAGGCCCCTATGTTACTCGCCGACAGAAGGCTTTCTTCGCCGGGGT
The DNA here is from genome assembly GCA_905221615.1 of Symbiodinium sp. CCMP2592. Lineage (NCBI taxonomy): Eukaryota > Dinophyceae > Suessiales > Symbiodiniaceae > Symbiodinium > Symbiodinium sp. CCMP2592. Next base: position 2,376,335 of record CAJNDT010005556.1, on the reverse strand, counting down.
TCATGGCCGCTGCAAGCTTTCTTGGAGAGGAAGGATACTTAGTCCAAGAGCACCAAACAGTGCAAACTTTCAGTAGTACAGCGGATAACGTGTGTAAAGTGCACTCATGCAGCCAGTAAGGAGAGGCGGGGCCACAAAGGCTGATGCATGTTGCATCCTGCTGCTTCTGGACCGCAGTTGCTCCACCCATATACATTTACTGCTCCCTAAACTCTCATCCAGAGCCTGTATTCAGTACCCATGACCCAGTAAACCCCAAATCGTACACCCTAAAAGAATAAACCGATTAAACAGTAGCCTACTGCTCCTAGGGACGGCTCGGAGCGAACACACCGCATAGAGGATCAGCGAGACCACCGGGGTTTGGGTATAAAGGAGCTTGCCGAGCTGCTGAGTTCATAAGCCTCAAAAACTGTGCACTTTCATACGGTATAGTAAAAAAACACCCAAGATCTAGAGGGCATTCAACTTGCAAGTGTGGGCTCATGGGCTATAATTATGTCGATCTTGCTTTGGTTTCAAGGACTGAAGGGTCGGCGCAGTAGTCTTGCCTGACCTCAGGCTCGTAGCCCATTCTTACCCAGAGAGCGGTTTTGGGGTTTAGGGTTTAGGATTTAGGGTTTAGGGTCCCTTCATTCAGGAATATAGCTAGATAACTTAAGCCATATTCCTTAATTTAAGGGGTATTGGGCTCTCTGGGTAAAACCTTGAATGCGCAACTCAAAGGCCGTTTGTGGAGTGAAGCCTAACTTTAATGCCATCTTCACCGAAGAGTCGCGAAGTCCACAGAGACTCCAATATCCCTTAATTAAGGAATATACCTTAAATTCTAGTAGGATCCCTAATATGAATTAAGGTATATTCCTTAATTAAGGGATATTGGAGTCTCTGGGTCGCTGAGGAGTACCCAAGCGGATGCTCCTCGCTGGAAGAATCATCCTCATCCTCTGGAGTGGAGGATGCTGAAGCTAGCTCGTAAGAGTATCATGGGACTTAGTAACTAAGGTTCTTAAAGGGCTCCTTAAAGGGATCTATAGGGTTCCTTAAAAGGGATCTATGGGGTTTAGGGTTTAGGATCTACTTAAAGGATCAGGGGACTTAGTAACTAGGGATATAATTAGGGTAACTATACGGGTAACTATACTTATAACTACTTATACGCTCAATTAAGGTACTTATAAGCTTACTTACTAAGTCCCATGACCCTCCAAGTATCTCCTCGCTGGAAGAATCATCCTCGTCCTCGCTGGAAGAATCATCTTGGACGAAGCTGAAGATGGCTCTATCTCGACGAGCCGAACCATTCGATGTGGCATTTACTTTAGGACGTTAACACCCTAAAACCAACACCCTGAGCTCTAAGCCTTAAACCCTGAAGCCCTAAACCTCCATGGCACCTTTAAAGGAGCACCTAAAAGGGACCCTAAACGCTAAACCCTTAAACTCTTAAACCCTAAACCCTCATGGTACCCTTAAAGGAGCCCCTGAAACTTTAAAAGGGACCCAAAACCCTCATGGTGCCCTCAAAGGAGCCCCTAAAATTTCAAAACCCTCATGGCACCCTTAAAGGAGCCCCTAAAATGGGACCCTACACCCTCTCAGGACTCCCTGCCGCCAAAGCGCGGCATCCAGCTTCTCGAAAAGTGCGCGGACCTTCTCCATCGACCTCGAGATGGCCCTCCTAAAACTTTAGAGGGTTTAGGGTTTGAGGGTTTGGGGATTTAAGGATTTAGGGGTTTAGGGGTAGAGGTTTAGGATTTGAGGGTTTTTGGGTTTAGGGTTTGAGGGTTTTGGGATTTAGGGCCTAATACGTAGGGGTTAAGGTTTAGGTAAACCTTGGGTTTAGGAGTTAGGGTTTTGGGTTTAGGGTTTATAGGGTTTAAGAATTTAGGGGTTTAGGGGTTGAGGATTTGAGGGTTTGGGGTTTTGGGTTTTAGGGTGTAGGGCTTAGGGGTTTAGGGTTGTGTACAATGTGCAGGGCTTTGGTTTCCGGGCCGGCTGGTCTAAAGTAACTTCACAACAAGAAGGTAAGTGGGTTAAGGATAGTAGCTATGTAGGCGAATACTTGATGAAGTATATGGTTATTAGGTACTTGGACCCTTAGGGTAACTATATGGTCCCTCTGTTATTCTATCATACTTAAGATACCTCAGAACCTTGTTCTAACTATTCAGGCCTCCCCCATACTGTGGATGATAAAAAACCCTGCATTACCTTGAAGACCCTTAACTATGCGAATTATGGTAGATTCCTTGTTATGGGTCATGCAGGATTTACATCATAAGCCGTAGTACTTGGACCCTTAGGTCAATTACATGGCCTTACTTCAATGACCGGCCCAGAATTGCAGTTTTGGGGGCTTGAAGCATGGCTCCTTGAGGGTTTGGGGTTTGGGCTTAGGGTTCTTCTAGACTTTCGAGTTGGCTCTATAGAATAAACCATGTAAAACGAGCTGATGAGGATCGGTTTGAATAGCGGATTCGAAGGCTGAACAGAAGGACCCCAAGACCTAGAATGTCTTGCTTGGGGCGGTGTGGCTATAACATGCCATAACTATAGACGGGGGATAGAAGTAACAACGGCCTATTGTCAACAGTAGTTCATTGTAGTTCATGTTAACCCCCGGGCCCTAAACTAAACTCCCGAAGCCGACACCTTGCAGGGGAAGGAGATCCCCCGGCTCACGCTCTCCTTCCTCTTGTGGATCCGGGTGTTGTCGGTAGTGACCCGGTAGTTGTCATTGAAGCCGGTGTGGCAGATGTTCAGGTCGCCTTTTACTGGGGTCCGGTTCGTGGAGGAGCCCGACTTTGTGTTCCGCGACTTCAAGGTCACCACTTTCAAGCCGTGGACCATGTTCGCGCACAACGCCATGACTTTCAACGCTTCGGGTAAGAGTAACTGGTGAGAGACCCTGTACGCTGCCATCAGCATGAGGACGTCATCTGCATTGACACTTTCAAATACATAGTCACTGCTCATGCCGGTCATTCTCTTCTTCTGCACCATCAGGTTCATGGCAGAAGATGCATATCGTCGCGGCCTCGGGGTAGGACGAGGCCAGGTGCGTGCTGGTCGCCATCAGTGCCAACGGCAACATGTTCACCACCCAGGTCTTCAATTTGTTCACGATGGTGCTTGTCCATTTGGGGTAATGATACCTGAACAAATAACCTACTTACTAAGTCCCCTGCCCCTCCAAGTAAACCCTAAACCCTAAACCCCATAGATCCCTTTAAGGAACCCTATAGATCCCTTTAAGGAGCCCCTTTTAAGGAACCCTTACTAAGTCCCCATGGCCTCCAAGTCTCCGGGACTGGGGCCTGGGGCCTTTTTGGTCTTGCAGGATTGCTTAAAAACCGTAAATCCCCAGAGACTCCAACTACTATTTGCTTAAGAACCCCCAAAAAATAAAAAAAATATATTCCTTATGGGGGTAATATAGGGATTATTATTTTATTTTTTGGGGGTTTCTTAAGCAAATAGTAGTTAAGGAATATTCCCTAAATCATATTAGGGATCCTACTATAATTTAAGGAATATTCCTTAGTTATCAGAGCCCGTAAATCAAAGGGGAGAAGGAGGGACCCTTAATGGGGACCCCTACCCTATAATGGGCTATATAGTGGGTATATACTAGCTATATTAAAGGTATATACCTCGGGGACCTTATTAAGGGTCCCTCCTTTTTTACCCTTGGAGTAAATCAGGGGGCAGAGCTGGACCCTAAAATACCTGCAGTATGAGTTCATCAGTGTAGGTTTTGGGTGGTACGATAGAAACGTTGCAGAGAGTTGGGTTAAGGGTTTGGCGATCAGCCAGTGCTGGGTAGGGCTTATGGGGTTTGGGGCTGAGGCAACCTCCGGCAACCGAGCTAGTTACAGGTTAGATTCTGGCAGCCCTTATCGTAAGTGATACATAGATCCTTCTTCTTGCTGACTCAAGCTGCGCATCGAAACGCTCCCTCTTCTTCTCCATTGCCAGCTCCCTGGCACAACTTCGAAGCAATACCCAAGAAATGTGATGTAGCAATAAAAAAACCTAACCCCCTAAACCCTATTCACAGGGGGCTGTTTTTGTTAGGGCAGTTTCGCTTTCGTCTCTTAAAAGTTCTACAGGGCGACCAACAATGGGGCATATATATATATATGCCTACTTGTCGGGTATCATGGGGAACTAAAGGTTAACCTTGTTGGCCATATAGGGGTTGTATAGGGACTATACTACCCCAAAAAAAGTTAAAGGTTTTACCTACTCTGCCACTGGGTATGGGTAGTTGTCAAAAATAGGGTCCCCTTTCGGGTCCTTATTATAATACGGCACAAAAAAAATTAGGGTACCCCAGAAGGGACCACAATTTTGACAACCGCCCATATGGGGTTCCAGGCAAATAGAGCTCGGCGAGTAGCCTGGCGCATGTTGTTCCATACCTCTTGAAAACAAGATGGTGACTTCATGCTGAAGCTTCTATATCGAAACCTTCAAACCCTTACTTTGGCTCCAACCCTAACAGCCTGAATCAATAAATCTCACATCCCAAACGCTTGACCCTGGACCCCCCCGCTTCCCCTTTATTGTAGCCCCTAGCTGCCTCTTAACTACCTCGACCGTAACCCTTTCAAGGGAACCCCATTCAAGTACCCTATGGTACCCTTCAGGGGAGCCCTAATCCCTACCATCTTCAAGCCCTCAACTCTCTTCTTCAACAGCCGGACCAAAGAAGTTCATAAAGGTCGCCCATGGGCCATCTCCGATTAAGAGAAATCTAAATAATGGAACCCTATAGTACCCTTTAAGGCTTGACCTGGACCCCAAAAGTATGTAGAAAAATGGCCCTTTGCAGGGTTTGGGCCATTATTTTACCTACAATTGGGGGTCTAGGTAAGGGAACCCTAAGCCCTACGGTTGACGATATAAATCCTGCACTACCTTAAGGATCCTAAACTCTGGGAACTATGGTATATTCCTTATTCTGGGTCATGCAGGATTTAGATCATCAACCGTAGGGTCTTCTTTAACCCTCAACCTCTCAACTCTGCATCGCCCCCTTCTTCGCCTCCTCGAGGCAGCGAGCACGGCGGCTTTGGACGTCTGATCCGACGAGGTTGCCTCTTGTCCAGAGACTCCAATAATTACCCCTTAAGTAAGGAATATACCTGAAATTATATTAGGATCCTTATTATGATTTAGGGAATATTCCTTAATTAAGGGATATGGGAGTCTCTGGGTGTCCAGTGGGCGCCTTAACAATTAGAATAGGGTTTTGGGGCCCAGTATACTAGACTTATAATAAGGAGCCGGCAAAAAGTATTGGTAAATATTTAGGCCTCTTGTCTACCTAGGTCAGGGTGATGGGGTTAGGGTCTACGGCGGTTTAGGGTTTGGGGGTAGGGTTTCGGGTTCAACGGTTCATGGATGGCTCTCTTTAACAGTGAGAGGTACACAGGTACACTGGGACTTCAAGTATACACAAGCCCTAAACCCTAAACCCTTAAACCCCTAAACCCTAAACCCTAAAACCCTGGGGCGGTCTGGAGTCTTAGGGGATTCAGGGGTCATTCCCACTTTTGATGTCCTACAATAACCATATCTGTTTCAGGTCTATGCACGGCCTGCCGTCGAGCTCAATTACGTATATGATGGGTGGCGACACTACACGATGCAATCAGTTGTCGCTTGGACTTGTTCATGCCTCTTCGTGTCGTGTCTGTCGTCATGTTTAAGTATGCGCGCTTCTTTGGCGCATACACTCCGTAAGATGTATTTAGGTTTCGGTGTGTGTTTTCGGGAGTGTATCTTTCGGGTTCAAAAGCGTTTTGCTATAAACCCTAAACCCCTAAACCCCTAGACCCTAGGGAGCGAATCGTTTAAAGTGTGGGCTGTGGCGGGAGCCCTAAACAAGAAGTCCCTCGAACCCTACGGTTGATGATATAAATCCTGCATTACCTTCAGGACTATAAACTATGGGAATTGTGGTATATTACTTGTTGTGGATCATGCAGGATTTATATCATCAACCGTAGTGCACTAGAGAACCCTTACCCCAAGGGTCCAAGTACCCAATAATCATATACTCTCCAAAATCCTAACCTACAGAACTACTATCCTAAAACCGAGTACCTAATTATTGGGTCCTTTGGACCCTTGGGGGTTATGGCATATGGACCATCTTTAGCAACCCCCTAATAAACCCTGTAATCACCTGAATCACCTTCACGGAACCCGTATAACAACCCTAAACCCCTTATAGCAAACATGTCTGGCAGCCCTGGCCAAACGGTTGATGATATAAATCTTGCATTACCCAGACTAAGGAATATACCATAATTCCCATCATCTAGGGTCCTTAAGGTAATGCAGGATTTATATCATCAACCGAAGTACCCAATGCTCTGAATGGTTGTTGGGCCAGGAACCTCCTATTTATATGGGCACTTGGACCCTTATAGGGTTAGTCAACCTAAGCCTATTCAATAAATCATATGAGGGATCCTAGGATCCTGCTGAAGTTTAATGGTATATTCCTTAACTAAGGGGTTTAGTCTCTGGCTTACCCCTAAGCCCTAAACCCTCTGATAGAATCCTGATGAAACCCATCATGTCCCCTGCTGAAACTATAACCCCAATATAACACTGCTAGTCAACGATGTCGCAAGCCTAAACCCCAAAACCCTTACAGAACCCTTAAAGGAGCCCTCAAAAGGAAGGTCGGAGGGTTACTAGGCCCTTACAGCCTAAACCCTAAACCCCTAAACACTAAACCCCTAAACCCCCAACCCTTAACCCCTAAACCCTAAAGCAACCCTAAACCTACCCGAAGTGGATCGGCCTCGGCGGCTTTGGCCAGACCTACGCAGCACGGAGTCTAGCTCAGGGTGTCTGCCAGGACCCTCGAAAGGACCCAAGGGCCCTTTAATGATATAGAGGTTTAAGGTTTAGGGGCTTAATGGTTTAGGGGTTTCGGGTTCAGGTTTCAAACTCTTGCAGGACCCCCAATTATGGCCTTTATTCGTGGGTATTTGGGGCATATTAAGAGGGTAGTTGGGGGGTTCCAGGTTGGGTGTAGGGTTTGGCAGTATAGGGTCTTGAGGCTTCTGGTGTTTGAGGGTGGCTTGAGGGTTTTGGAGTTTTAATCAACGTTCAGGGTTTAGGGTTTCTGCTTCTGAATCTCGATAAGGCTTACCAGAGTTTTTGCAAGGTCTTGATCCGCATTTGTGGGATTTTCTAGCAAAGTATTCATCGGGTGTCAACTTTAAGGTCGTTTCTGCTTCAGCCGTGTTAAAACGGGGGTCTACGACCAAGCATCAAGCACGGCAACATGACCTTGCGAACTTGCCGCAGACGGCCTGCGGTTGATGGACAAAATCCTGCATGACCCTAAGGACTCTAAACTCTGGGAATTATGCTATCTTCCTCAAAATGGGTAATGCAGGATTTTGTCCATCGACAGTATGGCCCAAGCGACACCGTAGAGGAGCAGATGCCTCCTGCAAGACTCCTGCAACACCGTCCATAACACATGTTTCTGCAGCTGCCTCCTCCCCTATACTGAACTTAGAACCCTAGCAAAAATCATGATTTTAGCTGTTTCTTAGGGATTATAATAACCAAAAATTAGAAATTGTTTCTAGAAAACCCCTAAGGAACCACCACTGGCTCCAGAGCAGATCCAGATGGCAGATCGGAGCCCCCCAGGGAGAGCAGATGAGCTACCGTAGCACATGGTGATGGGAGGCCAAAAGGGGGGTTTAAGATTCTTGGGGGTGTAGGGTTTAGGGGTTTTAGGGTTTTAGGGGTTTTAGGGTTTCGGGGTTTTAGGGTTTAGGGTAGGGATTCCTTAATATGAGCCCTATTATGGGAACCCTAACCCCTACTAAACCCCCATAAGCTAAACCCCCTTTTGGCCTCCTATGACATTGAAGGCCTTTGCCGACCGGCGCAAAGCCTGAGCCTACTTAAAGGCTCATGGGACTTAGTAACTAGGGTTAAAAATAGGGTATCTATACTTATAACCCCAATTAAGGTACTTATAACCTTACTTACTAAGTCCCATGATCCTTTAAGTACAGTGTCCTGTATATGCCAAGAGCGCCGTACACGAGAAGAAAAAGAACCGTTTCCGGTCCGGGGCGGCTCACATTGAGCCGTATTCCTGGTCATCTACCCTAAGGGTCCATGTACTCATACAGTATATACATTGGTCTTAATGTAGTCCCTATATAGGTACATTGGGCCCCACGTATCTCGATATGGGTACATGGACCCTTAGGGCTATAGCCACAAGAGTTTCACTCGGCTCAAACACCAACGTTGCGATTTACAAGTCTGAACCCGGAACTCGCTCATCATGCAACCCTCACCCCGAAACCCTTCCGATTTTCTTCCATGTAAGACGCTGCCGAACCCGAACCGTTATGAGACCTCGTTGGCGGACACCCCACGAGCCCGAGAGCCATCGAACAAAATGAAGCGCATTCAACTCTCCACCCCATCTCCCCATAGTAGATACTTAAGCCTGAAAGGGGTCCCTATATATATATATATATGTATATATATATATATATATATAGGTACTTTAAGGCCAAAGCATATACTATAAGGGTACATGGAGCCTGAGGGTTCCAGGTTGCTTTTACTGGGACCCCTCCAGGATGCTGGAGTGTACAGTGACAGTTCCTTTCGATTTGGGAGTTTCCGAAAATAGGGGCCCTAATATAGTACCCCTAAATAGTAGGATCCTTATTATCAGGACCCCGAATTAAGGTACCCCTAGTTTCGGAAACTCCCATTTAGTTGGCCCAACCTAAGCAGACCCGCAGCCCAAAAACAAGTTACATTGGAGTGTCTAACTTAGAAGGGCCCCCACCCTGTAATAGTGGTGTAATAAGAATATGATAGGGCCCCAATATAATCCTTACAGTCACTATTACAGGGTGGGGGGCCCCTGCTAAGGTCTACCTAAATAGTCGGATCCTCGAAGCCCGAAGCCCCAAGCAAAATCAACTGCAAAAGTCTAGTGACCCTTGAACCATCCTAAACCCTCACACCGAACCTCAAACCTTCCAACCCCGAACCCCTAAGGGGTCCTAAGCCCGAGCTCAGTCCCTGAATCCTTTAACGTGAAGGACCAGAAGACCCTTCAAAGTTAGGGCCCTTATAGTATGAATCCCTCTAACCCTACAGTAGAAGCCCAAAAGTTGGAAACCCCATAGCCTCATTCCATAAGAGTAATGTTTCAGGAATCCCAGCACTATTTGGCCTTAATCCGGCTTCCAACTTTCTGGGGTTTATCATATGGTTTATGAGCCTTAAATCCTTTTAAAGGTTCATCTTAGAAGGTGGTTGAGGTACACGACTGCCCCCGACGCCTCGCAAGGCACACTGGAGTCGCCACACTGCACGACTGGAGACCTCGAAGAGCAGGTAATCTGGGTGGGTATCAAGAAAAGATCATGGTACCTTGCAGGACCCCCAAAGGAATCCTTTAGGCCTTTAGGGTCACTCGGGTCCCTCGTTATCAACTAAACAGTGGTTTGGGGTTTTTTTGTTGGCTCTTTAGCTCCTTATTTTAGAGGGATTGTCATCATCGCCGGCTCCTTAGCTCCTCCAATATCCAAGGTTAGTCAAGATTGTGGTACCTTACAGGACCCACAAAGGAATCCTTTAGGGACCCTCAAAGGAACCCCTATAGATCCCTTAAAGGATTTTTATAAGGAACCCCTACACCAGGACCTAGTAGGGGATCGGAGTCCTTAGGGTCATTCTATGAACCCCTGTCTGGTCGATGAACCTGAAACTCTTTGGGCTGGGTGCTGCCGCCATACGGGTGGTTGTCAAAATTGCGGTCCCTTTTTGGGTCCTTGTTGTAATACGGCACCTAATATTTAGGGTAGCCAAAAAGGGACCACAATTTTGACAACCACCCATACAGCAACAATCTATAGTTGGGCTACTATTAAGAGCCTAATGAGTCTTTAACACAAAAGATTGTTCAACTGTTGCTGATGGGGGGCAGTACCCCATCTTTGGGGTTCATGTCGTCCCTTTGGAAGGCCACAGAGCCTCTTCCCCAAATCCTACAGAATCTGGGGCGTTGATCTATTGGAGCCTTAGCCTAAACCCTAAACAATACACCCTAAATCCTCAATCCTAACCCCTAAAGTCCCTAAACCCGACAAATTTTAAACGCTTATAGTAGAAGCCAAAAAGTTGGAACATAATTGTCCTCACACCCTTAAGGTCAGGTATAGGGGATCCCAGCATTAATCATCCTAAATCCATTTTCCAACCTTCTGGGGTTCACTTTAAATCCCTGACCCCAAGGGTTCAAGTACATAATAATCATATACTCTCCAAAAAATTCTAACCTGCATAACTACTGTCCGAAAACCAAGTACCTAATTATTGGGTCCTTTGGACGCGGGGGGTGAGGGCTACGAAATCCGGGGCGCTGATCCAACCAGGCCGGCTGCAGATCCGGTCGCCTTGGGCACTCGGTGCTTTACTGGGTGCCTCTGTTGCTGATATGAATCCTGGGGTTCCCTTAAAGGGATCTATAAGGGTACCTTTAAGGGGTTCCTTTAAAGGGATCTATAAGGGTATCTTTAAGGGGTTCCTTTAAAGGGATCGATAAGGGTACCTTTAAGGGGTTCCTTTAAAGGGATCTATAAGGGTATCTTTAAGGGGTTCCTTTAAAGGGATCTATAAGGGTACCTTTAAGGGGTTCCTTTAAAGGGATCTATAAGGGTACCTTTAAGGGGTTCCTTTAAAGGGATCTATAAGGGTACCTTTAAGGGGTTCCTTGAAGGGATCTATAGGGTTTTGGGGTTTAGGGATATGAATCCTGCATTAACCATAAAAAGCAAGATACCATCATTCCCATAGTTTAGAGTCCTGAAGGTAATGCAGGATTTATATCATCAACCGCTGCGAAGGGATATAAGGCTTCCTTTAAGGGTTCCTGTTAAGGGTCTATAAGGGCTACTGTCAAGGGGTATTATGAGGGTTTAGTATAGGGGCCTTAATAATTAGAATAGGGACCCTTTAACAGGCATCCATAAAGGGGTATATAAGGGACCTAATAGCAAAGTTCCATAAATAATATAGGGGCCTTAATGATTAGACTAGGGTTCCCTTAAAGGGATCCTCAAAGGTATCTATGGTAGGGCTCGGTTCTATTACCCTACGGGTCCATGTACCCATATAGAGATACACGAGCCCCAAAGTACCAATATAGGGACTACATTAAGGCCAATGTATATACTATATATGAGTACATGAGCGATGGGCAATATTCGTTTGCGCAGAAGCGGTCTTTGTTTTGATGTTATCGTTTTTCTGGGGCGCTGTTAGTGATATTGCGGTATTGTTTGTCTTGTGTTTTTTAACATAACTTTTTTAATTATCTTGCGTTTCTAGTGATATTGCTTTGAGGGTGTCCAGGGTTTTAAAGCGACGCAACAAAGCACACTCTCTTTTTTCCATCTCCATCTTGACTTGTCATTATAGCTCCTCTCACCACCCCATGATGCGCTTCAGCTCCTGTCAAGCCAGAGAATGTATGGTAAAGGCTTAGGCATTTTAGCCAAACCCGGCCTTCACGATGGCAGTGGCAACTGGCAGAGGCCAGCTGTTTCCCAAAGCCATGCCTCTTTGACGGGGCGTGAGGTCATGCCACTCCGTGCTGTCCGGCCACCCCTGAGCACGCGCCAACTCCTGGGGTTTGAAACTGCACCGTTTATGATTTGTTCAGGGTTTGGGTTTTCAGTTTAGGGCTTCAGGGTTTTAACTGGTATCAGGGTTATTGAACAAAAGTTTTTTCCCCCCCGCCTTCGTTCTTATGTGCCTCGCCCTTGACGTAATCCAGAAGGAATGGCCACCTCCTCGGCTCCTTGTGATGCAGGGGAGCCTGGCCAGACAGCAACTCCAGATCACAATCTGAATATCTAACTCAACTGCATCAGCCCACCTCTCTTTGACAGGCTTGCCACAGAACTTGCGGCTCGCCCCAACATCGATCACCCAGGTCTCCTCATCGTCCTCCTTGGCCTTGCTCAGGGCTTTGAGCCCTAGCTTCAGGTTCCTCTTCCCTGTCTTCGATCCAGGGAACTCGGGCTTGTCCCGGCACGACTTCCTTCCAGGGGCACCGTGGGTTTATGAAGTATCAATCTGACAGGACAAAAAACTGTGCAACCAAGAGGCTTGAGCAAAATGCTCGAAAGCTTGCGCTTCTTTGTGGAACCAAGGGGCCACATGAACTCTCCTGAGCCAAAGCACGACTGAAGAAATTTATTCATTTATTATTCATTGCTTTCTAGCCTAAAAAATCAATAATAAACAATGTCAGGGCTCGCTTACCAGCGGCCTTTGTCTTGTAGCCCACAATCCAAAGCCGGCGACGGCTCTGAGGCAGCTTGTAGTCCAGGGCGTTCAAAACCTGCCAATTAGAAATATTTGTGCGGCCAAGTGTCCTGAGAATTCCAAACCAAGAAGCCTTGTACTTGATCGTGTAGATCCCCGTTCTGTTCAGCCTGGGCAATTTGATTAGTTGTGAATAAAGTAAGTCAAGGTCTTCTGTTGTTGAGGCTTCAGGGTTCAGGGCCAAATAAGAAAAAGCTTCCGATGGTTTTCCTTCTACTTTCTTAAGAAAGAAGACTAGACCAAAACCCGGCATAACAAAATAACATGTTCTTACTTATTATTACCTTAGTTATTTTTTCGGGTTAGTTCATGATTTCTGGGGTCTAGCACCCGAGGGAGTTGAGTCTAGTAAAGCCATCAAACCTTTATCATTAAGGGGTTGTGCAGCAGACGGGTGGCTTCCTCAAAAGTGAGCCAAGGAAATCTTGGTGGCGAGAGTTCCCAAGGGCGGCGACGTTTTCGAGGATAAAGGTGTCAGGCTTCATAATGGAAATCCTGTCCACAGCCTGCCCACACGACACAATTGGGTTTTTACCAAGTACAATCTTTAAGACTGACCCCAACAACACCATACAAAACCCTGAATGTGGCCTTCTGGAGAACTTGGGAGCGTGGATCCTTCTTCCCAAGCTTTTTTCCTATGCTCGCGAACGGCTGGCATGGAGCACCAGCTCCATATATGTGGATCCGGGGGCGGATGCCTCAGATAGTAGTGTTAGTTTATTTAATTAGTAGTAGTAAGTAGTAGTAGTAGTAGTAGTAGTAGTAGTAGTAGTAGTAGTAGTAGTAGTAGTAGTAGTAGTAGTAGTAGTAGTAGTAGTAGTAGTAGTAGTAGTAGTAGTAGTAGTAGTAGTAGTAGTAGTAGTAGTAGTAGTAGTAGTAGTAGTAGTAGTAGTAGTAGTAGTAGTAGTAGTAGTAGTAGTAGTAGTAGTAGTAGTAGTAGTAGTAGTAGTAGTAGTAGTAGTAGTAGTAGTAGTAGTAGTAGTAGCAGTCTAGTAGTAGTAGTAAGACACAAAAAAGACAACACAGTAGATAAAAGCAAGCAGCAGTTCCCGGGCTGCCCACCGTAAGAAAAATACATAAGTCCTACCCACGTAATCAATCACTACTACCAAGCCAGTTAAGCAAAACAAAAGAACTGATGCAGCAGCAGCAGCTGCCCACCCAAAGTAGAACCTGAAACCCCCAACCTTTAAAGTTAACTTAACCCTAAAATATTCATCAAGCGTCACACGTCCGCCAGCGCATCCGCAGACATGTGATGCGGCATATGCACCGCCTCAATGCGGTTCCGTAGATGCCGGTCCAGCTCGCTAGCATAGACAAGCTCCGTTTTGGCTATGCCAGCCAACCTGGTCCATGGCAACAACAATCTATTAGCAGATTCACAGACAGAAGGAAGAACAGCATTTAAAGTCATCATGTGTCTGAGTAAGACATCATCACCATGGCTTTATCACAAAAAGAAGCTGAGTTCTGCACTCACAGCAGACTGATAGTGGTTCCAGGCCAGCACATTCAGAGGCCAGGTTCAGCACTGCCATGGCTCAGCAAAGCCCTAGCCGACTAGCCAGCCCCCTCCTATCTAAACAATGCCCTGCCAGACAACCTCTGTAAATAGTCGTTGGTAAACAAAAAACAGATGATGAATGAACACCTGCACATTCAACAATCTCCACCCAATAATAATAATGAAATAATAAAAGATACCCGGACCCCTGACTGAACAATCATAATGATAAGTAGGACCTGCGCTCACAACAAACAATCTCCACATGTGTCCTGCAATGGCGGCAGCAGCTAGCTTGCTTTGCAGATGATGGCAAGGCACATGATGGTGTAAAGTTTTTAGGTATTTTGAGTTTAGGGGTTTGGGGTTTTTAAGGGTTTATGGTTGAGGGCTGTTGTTCCGCCCAGTGACAGTGATGTTGAAGAGCTTGGTGTTTTAAGTTGGTTCAGGGTCTGCTACACCCCAGCATCAGAGTTTTGAAAGCGCGAGGTTCGCGGTGCTCCGGTGGGCGCTGCTGGCCACACTGGCAAAGACAGATGATGGCAAGGCCAGGCACACTGTGTGCCTCGGGGTACTAAGCTGTAAGGTTTATGAAGCACCTTCAGATTTCAGGGGCAGGGTAGAGTCAACTTAGCGTAGCTGCACGATGATGAAGACAAGAAGTCCTCCTTTAGTAAAAGTTAACATGCTGATGATGAGCTATGCAGCCTTGTCCTTTTTCATGGTTCCCCCATAAGAATAAACAGACCAGCTCTAGTTAGTAGTTGACCTTCTTAAATAATAATCTAATATTCTTCCGACTACTGACTAAGGGCTCTGTCTATTATTACCAAAAGGACAAGGGTGCAGCTATGAGCCCTAGACCATTAGTAAAGGTTCTTTCTTGAACACATGTAGAGGACTCTTGCCCTTAAACCCTGCCAGACCCTGCCATCATTGTCATCAGGCCACATCAGAAATCATCGTCATTCCTCCACATCCATACAAAACTGGAGGTTTTGGAAAATGCATGCCGAAGGCCCCTTCACACTTTCACCTCTGAGTGGTGATCCAGAAGCCTCTTCAGCTCAGGGCTCCGAGCTTCTGCAGGATGGAGTCCTGCCCACATCAGTAACCACCATAAGACCTAAGTTTGTCACACCCGGTTTTAACGGGATCGTTTATCAATTTGATTATTATTAGACTAGCCACGCAGCACCCTTGCAACAAAGCAACAGGGCTCAGTCATCCTTGGGCTTTCGGCCACCACGGCCACGGCCGCCTTTGCCGCGGCCTTTCTTCTTTGGCTCTGCTCCGCGGCCACCACGACCACCCCTGCCTCGGCCGCCTCGTCCTCGCCCTCGGGCCCTCTTGGGCTCGTCTTCGTCTTCATCATCCTCTTCTTCATCGTCTTCCGCCTAGTAATTTAATTTAATAGAGTAAGGTAACCTTTAACCTTTTATTGGGGGTAGTCTGTCTAGTCCCTAATCCCTACGTAGCCGAAGCAAAGGTAAGGTTTAAACCTTTATTATTAGTAGTTAACCATGATGATACCCGACAAGGTCCACCTCCTCTTCATCCTGCTCCGAAGCCTCATCACCCATGTCGTCATCTTCTTTTTCATCATCTTCCTCCTCCTCATCATCATTCTCTTCCCGATCCTCATCCTCCTCTTCCTTTTTCGGCTTCTTCGACGGCCTGCCGCCTTTCTTGGGCTCGCCCTGACAGATGGGATTTGTGCTTTTAAGTAAGGGTTTAGGGTTTTATAGGGTTCCAGGTTGTTGTTGAGGAGCAATTAAATCAACGAACTCTTCTACTAAAGGAGTAATTTAAAAAAGCTAATTAATTTTAAGATGATGATCAGGATTTATCAAACTAAACTTGAACCTTAAAACCCTGAACACCGGACTGCAATGACAGGCCTTGCCGCGTTTGGTGCCCTTTCGGCCGAGAACCGCGAGCAGCCCCGGTTCAAACAGGACGCTCTCGGGGGTTTGCATCTCCTGGGCTTATTTATGAATATGATGATGATAGACTAGACAGACAGGGTTAGTTTATTTATTGTTTTATTTAGGTTTCTTGTAAAGGGTGGTGGTGGAGTTATCATCATTTATTGTTTGAAGTTGGGGTTTTAGGGTTTTTGAGGGTTTATGGTTTTACAGTATTTATGGTGGTTCCGATTTAAAACCTTTCTGAGCAGGTTCCAAAAACATTATGCATAAATACAGTATAGTATGTTACTCTCCCCTAAGCCCAGCGTCGCGAAACACGAGCATCTCCAGCCGCTGATACAGTCGCTGTTGATGCTCCTCCGTAAAGCATACACCAACGAAGCTGCATCGACGCCTTATGGCCGTGATGGCCGTCTTTCCATCGCCTCAGAAAGGGTTTGGATTTTTTTTAACAAGAGTAAACCACTATATACAATTGTTATTCGGTCGGGGTTGTTATTTTATTAGGGTTAGTTAAGGTTCCAACCCCCTAACAACAAATAAATAAACCCTAAACTTTAAAACCCGTTCCTAACACATGTAGCTTAAACCTTAGCCAGGGCACACACCGACAGATCCAGAACGAATCCCGCATTGGTGTCGTGGAAGAACTCATCAACCTAGGCTGCATGGAACAGAAAGCATGTAGACCCACAGTTGAAGCAAAGGAAGGAACACACCATTATTTAGTGAAGTTGGAGCTACTACCATTTATGATGACATGTAGGTGGGAGGACTCCTACTAACTAGGTACTGTTGTTGCCTAACTTAACAGGCCATGTTTGCTTGGGCTCTAACATAGCTCGGTGTTTAATATTATTAGGGATCTGAAGGGGGTGGGGATAGTAAATGATTTATTATTATTAATTATTGAAGTTAATAATATAAGAAAAGATGCGGCTTGCATCGGCATGGAGTGGAAGCTCATGGGTTCGACGTCGGTGTCCAAGCGCCGAGCCTTGCTTTTCTCATCGGCATCGCTGCGGCCTCCGATGGGGATGCGCTGGCTTCCATACATCTTCTTCTTGTCGGCCACCGTCACCAGCCAGCTCTCATCCTCATCCTTTAGCAGCTGAGGATTCTAAGTCTAGTCTATGTAACCACCACAAAAAACCTAAACCAGTAAACCCTAAATAAAACTACTAGTCCAGGCTCAAGATAGAATCAGGACAAGGTGCGTCCCAGCTGGCAGCTGGGATTGGCCCCATCACCTCGCCCCGCGTAGTCGAGGTATAGTGCAGCCGACCCCGGTACGGTATCACGGCACCCTCATCGCCCGTGATCAAGAAACATTTTTCCTATAGTGTGGATTTAGACCCCTAGCAAAAACATTAGCTGCTTCCTTTCCAGTCTTACACACCTAAACCCCTAAACCCTGAACCCTGGAAAAACCCTAAAACCTAGAAACCAAAAACATCAAACATGATTTCTAAGTATCCCTTAAGTCACGGCGTTTTGCAGGATGTGGCCTTTGTCGCGCTGGCGCCTCTGCCTGTGGCTCTTCTCGTCGTGGTGGAGCAGGATGCTGCTTTTGCACTTTGGTACGAGCTCGCCATCCGGCGATTTCACACTGCTGAGAAGCGCCGCTTGTATCCCTGCCGCGGTATTAAAGCTATGGAATTGAAGACTTAGTCAGTGGCTTATTTAGGGTTTAGGCTTTCTTCAGGGTTTAGGGCTTAGGGATTCTGTGAAACACGACAACAACAGACAGTCGGCGGCAGTACAACAAATCAGCATACGAATCCTGCCTTCCCGGCCACCATCCATCATGAGAATGATGTCACTCGCCGGCAGGCAGCCATTGACCAAGCGGCATGCCAGCGCGGAGGACATGAGCTTCGGGAGTCGGCCGTCTCGCAGGGATGGCACCCGCACATTTGGCTGTGTCTCAGCCTCTCCTGCAACCTTGCTGTCCTCAGGAGCTACCCAAATCCCTAAAGTCCAACTTAGATAGAAGATAAGAAGTAGCAAATATTATTCTTAGTAGCACCCCTGGATGACATGATGAAAGAAGAATCCTACTCTCATCATCATCCTCTAAATAATAATAATAAATAATAATAATAATAAATAATATTATAGGGTTTAGGGTTTAGGGTTTAGGGGTTTAGGGTTTAGGGTTTAGGGTAATAATAATTATCACATGACAAAGTGACCATGAGCCGAGGCACAAACCAAATCACAAAGGACTTGGTAATCACAGTCCTTGCCGTAGAGAATTATAAGGATTCTTCTTTCTTTCTCAGATAGAACAAACAATGCATGGAAAAGTCTAATCTGAAGCGAGGCTCTCATGCATCACTTGCAGTGTCTCACCCTTGAACTCGGAGGCACTCGTCTTCCTCAAAGCCTTCACCATGTCATCCGTTTTCACCTCCTCCGGCAGCAGGAGGACATGCGTGCGCACGGTCTTCACGGCCTTCTCCCTGTACCTGGGCTGCAAACATCATGGGCTGAGGGACTGCTGAATTCAAAACACCACAATTATATTATAGTTACGGCAGCTGAGATTGCGCTGTAACCTTTTTCTTGCTCGGCATCATTGAACAGTGCATTGTTGTTGTTCGACAGTCAGACATGGCTAAGTAATAAGCAGCCAGTTTGGAGTCGACGATTCCTGGCTGTACAGACTAAAGGCACGAGCTGTACAACAATTAATGCCATCTTATTATGGCTCAGCATTCCTCAACATTGTCAAGGTCCTGAAAATTCGCGAAAACATATTCGCCTTCATCCTCACCAGCATCATCATCATCCGCAAGGGCTGGCATAACATGACCAAAATTCGTGAAGACATAGTCTTGGTCTTCTCCTTCTCCTTCACGTCCCAAGACTTGCGGACGCCCCAGAATCGCCATATGGCGTGTCGACATATCCTGAATTGGTTCGGAGTTTAGCATTCAGGGCTTAGTTCTTCTTCTTGTTTTATCAGATCAGATTGACTGCTTGATGAGCGTTCAGTTTTTTTTTTAGTCTTAGGGTTTTAGAAGATTGGTCAGTTGGTCTCGGTGTTAAATGCATAGGGTTTGGGGCTGTTCGAAGGGATTTGGAGAGATTAGCATAGGCTAGGATTTAAAGCAAATTACTGGTTTATGAAAAACGATAATAACCACCCAGAACCTTTGTTATTTCATTTTCAACATGATGAAAACCCACCATAATGAGTCTGTCAGGGTGCTGGATTCAAAGGATCAGAAGCCATCATGCCCTTGTACTTCATCCTTCGGACCGTGGTTCCTTGAGTCGAGATCCAGCCTCAATGTCAAGTGAAGGAGCACCCTAAAACCTCAGCCCTTAAATTTCTACCCTGAACCCCGAACTAAACCCCATGTAGGCAAGCAAGCAGCAACGGGTTTCCTGGTCAAAGAAGAAGCGCAAATTGCGCCATGGCACTCCGCTTGTGCACCTGAAGTGGAGGCCAATGGAGCTGCCATCACGCCACCAGCGGCCGTGGCTTTCCAGGCACGGACGGTTCGTACCTGAAGGTGGCATATGACAAAAGCCTAATAAAGCCCTATTGAAATAAAGAAGCCTTACTCACTGACGGACACCAAGCAAATCAAAACATCGGTGGAGTAAGCCAAGCTGCGGGTATATCGGAAAAATGACACCCCGCCATCCTGCCATAAGAGCATGTACTCTCCTGTTCGCTGGTTGTGAGCGTACTCGAAGATGAAGACCAACATGGCGCCAGGAACAAAACTAAAAGACGAGGATCCTAGTTAGAAGATGTATCCTAGCATGCACGTGTAGATCAAAGTCAGATTTTGACTCGAGGCCAGGCATTGCATGATTGTTATCATCTTGTCTTCTCATCATAGATTGTCAATCCTCGCATAGATCCTGTCATGTCGCTGAATTGAATGTTAGGCATGGATCATCATGTCATCATTCTCGGATCCCTAATAACTGATCCAAAAACATCACAGCAGAAAACAAAGCAGAGACATGTGATGCTAACCCAGGTCTTCCTGCATGATTTACACGCTGCCTAGAATGCCTGCCCAGTTGCATGGCCAGCTTCCGTGCATTCTCATCATCCAGGGTTGGCATGGGCTTCTCCTTTCCAGAGCTGTCAGCCTTGACCTGCCATTCAGAGCGGTGGTGGAATTGAAATTTCTTATTTATCTACTAACAAAGAAGCTGTATGCCTGGGGCTAATAATCATCGGACGTTGGGGTGTACTTGCCTGGGATAACGACAGAAAGAAAGAGATAGACAGAGGAGAGAGAGAGAGAGAGAGAGAGAGGTTTGGCTCAATATCCGAATCACAGGAGGAAGAAAAACGCACATCGCTGTTATGTCATACGACACCCCTCACTCGCCCAGCATGCAGAGGCAAACTTGCTTTTCCTCTCCACTGGCATCGGAGTTGCTTCATCGTCTACGGCTGCTGACTTGCAGGTCGCTTCTTCGCCTTGAAGTTCTTCTTCTCATGAGCATCTTTCTTGACCGCGGGCTTGCCTTTCTTGACCTGCTTCTTCGGCTGTGACGTGTCCTGGGCTTTATGACTGACCTTCCCAGCAGGGCGCTTCATCACCTTGACGGGACTCACGGGATAAGTCTTGATCTCCACGGCAATGTTTGAGCTTGTGGTCAGCGAAAGTGAAGATGCAGGTGTGGCGGGAGCTGCTGCTAGCGCCTCTTTGTCGATCGTTGACACAGACTCATCGCCTGACAGCGGATATGGGCTCCCGCTCAAGGCATACCCACGCATGGCATTCTGGCGCTGCAGTGCCATGGTTGGGGTCTGCAGCCACAACTCACTCTGTCTACCGTGCTTGAGAGGAAAGCCTGCACCAAGAGGACAAATACAAGTTGGCACAGGCTATTAAATTATTAGCCAAGCCTCCAAGCCAATCGGTCCTGAGAGAACACCAGAAATAATAGATACAATATTTGCGAATGCAAGAAAATACAAGTGAGTGGTGAGAGGAGGAACAATATACATGCGTCAGAGGAGAAAAGTCATCAGTAGTAGACAGACAGAAGAAGAACAACAATGGTTATTAAAACCCAGCAAACAAACACCATCAACACACGCCTTCAGGTGGGCCAGCTCACCCTCCTCCTCTTTCGCGCCGGGCTCCTGGTCTTCATCCTCCTCATCTTTTTCATCTTTGGCCTGACAACAGCAGGGTGTCAGTTGGGGCTTTTAATTAAGGTTCACATGTTCATGCAATTATGCCAACCAAGCGCAGGCTACTTCAGAATCTTATCCAGAAAGGGTTCACGGTGTTGGGGTCAAGCCTTTTAATTCGGTGTTAGTTATGAGGGTTAAACCCAATATAAAACTCTAAGCCATAATAAACCCTAAGAAACCCTACCCTACCACAGCCAGGTGGATACGTTCCAGGGGTTTGGGGTTTAGGGTATAGGCTGCTTAGGCCGATCTTTTGATGTCTAGTAAGCTTGGGGAAGGGATGTCGCGGTGAAGCCTGCAGTGTGAGGTCTTATGGTTGAAATTTGGGGTATTTAAGTTTATCTTAGAAACCCTAAACCCTAATTAATTATGCACTGCAAAGTTGCAAAGCAAGACTGCGCTTTTTTGGGCCCTCACTCATCTGCTTCGATCACATCCCCGAGCAGGGCAGTGAATTTGTCCCTCAGGAACTGGGGCGTCAGGCGGTTGCCGTGCTCCTGATAAGCCCAAAAGTTGGAAACCCAATAATAGCCTCAAAGAAACCCTTAAAAGTATTGTGTCTGGGTTTGAATTTAGCCGAGATTCATCTTCCGTCTCCGACTCCTCAGAGCTGTAGTAGTACGACCCCGAAGGAGACGGTTTCTTCGGAATCTTTGCAGGCGGGAAATTCTGATTCGTCTGTACGAGGCTCCGCAGCACTGGCGACGAATATATTGGGCCCTTGGGTTTATCAACTTGACGTTTAAGTTTAAGGGGTTTGTTTAGTTAGGGCATACTATTATTTTTCTAAGTACTATTTAATTTAATAGTAAAGCCAGGCATCTGGCAGCATCTTATTCACATCATCATCAGCATTCTGGACAGCATCGGCCGTGACCTCCTTGTTCTCCTGGTAGGGGATAAACAACAACAAGAATCAGGGTTCATGGGTTTGGGGTCACGGGTTTACGTTTTAGGGTTTAGGGTTCTGGGTTCAGGCCGATTACGGACTTTATAATATAATTAACGGGTATATCACGGTTTCAGTGCCCCATCCTGCTTGTTCTGGTCTGCTCTGGAATGCGTAGCCGCCACGTTATCCTGGATGCAGGACTTGAGGGTTTATTAGGGCACTCTAGGGTTTAGCTTTAAGGGTTGACTTACTTAGTTAGGGTTTTTAAATAAAACCAAGCCCCAAGGGTCACGGGTTTACGTTTTAGGGTTTAGGGTTCTGGGTTCAGGCTGTAGGCTATTAATTACGGACTTTATTATAATTAACGGGTATATCACGGTTTCAGTGCCCCATCCTGCTTGTTCTGGTTGGCTCTGGAATGCGTAGCCGCCACGTTATCCTGGATGCAGGACTTGAGGGTTTATTCGGGCACTCTAGGGTTTAGCTTTAAGGGTTGACTTACTTAGTTAGGGTTTTTAAATAAAACCACGCCCCAACAAAAATCTGCCATTAAGGTGTGGCACCGGCGGGCACGCCTTCGTTTTGCTTTGCAGACACTGCATGATTATGGACGAGGCCCGCTTGGCTTGATCAGCAAAGGGCTGCAGAATCAGACACAGTTTTGGTTGTTGCACAATCCTTACTACTTAGGATTTATTAAATATTATTATGGTTTTAACTTTTCTTAGGAATCCAGATGATTATTCAAAGACCCGAAATCAGTCCGAGCTCTGCCTGCTGATTTTCTGCCTCCTGTTCTTCTTCATACTTCCTGACATCATCATCAGTAGTAGCAGTCATGAAAGGACCGGGCAGAAGGCCTCATCACATGCTGAGATCCCGACTCCATGGCCGTCGTCAGGGGCTTGTCGATGTCTTGGTGGTCCGGCCAGTCAACCACCTGCAGTTGCGCTTCTGTCTAAGTGAGACCACATATGTTTTGTTGACGAACCCCCCTCGCCTACTACCCAGCCTGCTTGCGGTTCTTCAGCAACTGCTTGTAGGTGCCCAAATAGGACTCCGTGAAACAGCAAGCCTGGCAGAGATCACTGGATTTCCAATTAAATTAAATGCCTTTAAACCCTACACAGCCCTCCACAGCAGCACAACAGGACATATTTATGATGATCGCATTCAAGCTTCGAGTTGACTTTCATGTCAAGGGGAAAAGGATTTAGGGTTCAGGGTTTTAGGGAGGGGTTTAAGGGTTTAGGTTGTAGGGGTTTAAGGTAGCGACTCTGGCCCTTTAAATTGGGTATTATACCTAGGCAGCAGGGGTCCTCATTATTAAGGGTCCCTCCTCCTTGTTATTTACCCTTGGATGATTCCCGGCCTCCACATGTTCAAAGAACATGATGGCCGATTTGGGCCAGCCTTGTTGCAGGTCACCCAGCAGAAGAGCAAGCATGTGGACACGTGCAGCTGCCCTGCTTTGAGTTCGCGTGCCTGCACGCCAGGTGAGGTCCACCTTCTCCCCCTTGTTCCCGCAGTGCCTGTCAGACTTAAGGAACATAAGTGCTCACAGCTTACTTTCTATCTGGGGCGCTGGCTTGCGGTAACTCTCGTGGGAATCCAGGACTTCAAGCATTTTGCTCTTCACGGTGTTGTCCCAGGCAAACTTCCTGAAATTGTGTTATGTGCGCTGTTCTGGCCCGGTTCAAGAATTCAGTTCAGACTTGCATCCCTTGCAACATGCATCCCAGCAGCCCGACGGAGCTGGTCAGCAGCACTTTCTTCATTTCAAGCATGCCAATCAAGAGGCCTCCCGTCCCTCCTGGAAAGGTGTCGCCTTTCAGGGCTCGCTGGCTCATGTACTCGCTCCCAAGCCACTTGTTCACGTAGCCGTCCCACCTAATGTTGCTTGATTGAGTGTATCCGCATATTATATGTGCCAGAGAACAAGACAACAACAACAAGACCAGAACGCTCAACTTCAACTAAGTTTATTAGAAACTATGTCGTCGTTGACTACACTTGCCAGGTGCTGCAGAGGCTCACAGAACAGAAAGCCCAGCGGATCCCTTCCTCAGACTTACCCTTCTGGATCAGCAACTGCAACTTAGTGTACTGATCGAATGGCGATCCGCGCGGGTGTTCGTCCGCTTTCAGCAAGAGATTGGCCAGCTTTTCGTCTTTCAAGACCTCAGCACAGCCAGTAGCAGTAACTTAACAGATAGTACTTACACTAACAACGACCAACTCAAGTCAAGGCAAGTGGTATGTCTGATAATTCATAGAAGCAACACGCTTGCCCATTGTGAGAGCGGTGTCCACGAAGCTGTCACTGACCTGAGCTTGGGTCTTCATTTAGCAGACACTTCATGGGTCCAGGGCTTAGTTCTAGTCTAGGGGCTTTAGTTAGTTACTTATGTTTATGTTTTGAGGGTTGGTTGTTGAGATTCTTATTTCCCACATTCAAACTCACCCGACGGTTCAATCAAAGATTATAATAAATCAGGAGAGAAAGACCCGCTCATTCTCGTTGGCATGCTTGAAGTTCTCCTCATAGAGCTTGCAGAACTCGTCCACACCTTGGATCTGCAAGCTTGAAACCCTGCACCTGCCTTCCCAGCCAATCTCCAACAATATCCGAAGCCACCAATAATAATAGCTGCCAGGCAGCCCATCTCCTTGCCGCCGTTCGCCTTCTCCAGGCGTGCTTTGTGGTTGAGCACAGAGAAGATCTTCTGCAGACATGTCAGCGTCATAGTCATGTCAGCGTGTTTCTTGGCCTGTCCTTGGCATTGGAGACATGCAATAATGGTTTCTTTTTGTTTAAAGTAGCTGCTGGACAGCCTAGCATCTGGAATTTGGTTTATTATGTCTATTTATTAGTCACTCCTCCAAAGCAGCCCAGAGTCTCGAATTCTGTGCCATCCAAAAAGCATCGGCGTCGGAGCAGACGTGGTACGAAAAGCTCACGGTCAGGAAGGCGAATTTCCACGCCTTCATCTTCTCCTCATCGCCGATGTCCCTCCGCGCCGCCCTCAGCGAATGGTTTGGGGATTAAGGTTGTTCTTAAGGGTTGAAGCTTTTAGGGTTTAGGGTTAATCAGGAACAAGTGAGTACTGATATCAGGCTATGCTTGCATGGCTACGTTTAGGGTTTAGGGTTTAGGGCTTAGGGTTTTTAGGGTTATGACTTCATGTTCTGCAACCCACTTACTACATAGAACCCTATGCCGAGACACAGGACGAAGGCCATGATGTGCTCCACCGGGACCACGGGGTGCACATCACCAGCATTGGTCTTCATGCGCGAAACATCATTTGCCCATGCTTGCGACACCACGCATTCGTAGGTCTCCTGGAACGTGGCGGGCTGCTCATAGTAGTAGGCAATGATGCTGTCAATTGCGCTCTGCCTGATCGGCACCTTGTTGTTGTACCATCCATTGTTTTCTTTTTACTGCTGCTACTACTACTAACTACTACTACTACTACTACTACTACTACTACTACTACTACTACTACTACTACTACTACTACTACTACTACTACTACTACTACTACTACTACTAGTACTACTTTACTAGTACTACTACTGACTACTACTTACTACTACTACTACTACTACTACTACTACTTCTACTACTACTACTACTACTACTACTACTACTACTACTACTACTACTACTACTACTACTACTACTACTACTACTACTACTACTACTACTACTACTACTACTACTCACGGACTACCAAGCAGTTCAGGTAAATTCCCGGACATGCAGTAGAGCAGCGTTGGGGTCCACGTTGAAACGGAGGTTGCTGCGGAACAAGTTGTTGCTGCATCTGTACTTCTCCTCGACACCCTTGTCCACCAGGGCCATCTTGGCCATCTTGGGGTCGAAGTGGGCCTGGTATGTATCTAGTTCTTAAGGAGACAGAAAACTTAAGTGGTGCTGAGAGAGACCTTGAGGATTTCATATTGGGATTTCACCCACGATTTGAGGTTAGGGGTTGCATTTCTGTCTGCTGGAAGAGCCCTGAAATCATTCTCCATACTGTATTTTAGAAGAGGCAGCCTGCGATCCTCCTTCGGCTATGCTAGGTGGGTCCTCAGCCACGATGTTCTCCCAGTAGCCCAGAAGCTCCTCTATCGCGTTGTGGTAGTTCTCGAGGCATCCAGCATTCCAAGATGCACCTGGGCGTGTGAAGCACAAGGCCAGCCCGGGGGATACACGCAAGGGTAGGGGGTGTCCATTCTTCCTAGGTTCAGAACTAAAGTGGTGAGTCGGAGCAACGAACTAAGTACAAGACCGCTGGGCACTCCGGCCGTGGTCTGGCTCTCCTCGGGGACGACGATGTTGCTTTTCGAAGATTGGCGGCGCGAGGGGGCGGCCTTGTCCTTCTGGTCGCCTTTCTTTCCCATGGCTCGGCGGGGGTGGAAGCTCCAAACCCAATAGTCTAACCCAATAGCAAGTGGGCCCTCATTATGAAGTCTTAGATCAGTCAGGAGCGACACCGAATGTCCTTAGATCAGTCAGGAGCGACACCGAATGGCCTTAGATCAGTCAGGAGCAACACCGAGTTTGCAATAGCTAGTATCCCAGATCAGAATGGAGTGACACCGAATATTGCAATTGGTGCATGATTTTGGGTCCTTAGATCAGTCGGGAGCGACACCGATCGCTCAAAAGTTATACTTTACACTTTCTGCATATTCAAATGCACTTAGTGATATTGCTGCTCTAAGGGTAGGGTGTGTTACACCCTAGTCTTACATCAGCCAGGAGCGACACCGACTGATCTAAACCTACCTGCAATATCACTAAACGCATTTGTTTTTATATGTTTGGCCTTAGATCAGCCTTCGTATGCATGCTCTCCGTTTTCAGGGGTGAGGTTTAGATCAGTCAGGAGCGACACCGACCGCTCTAAGGGTAGGGTGTGTTACACCCTACCCTTAGATCAGCAATATCACTAAGTGCATTTGGATTGTCAAGGTTTATATGCATAACTTTAGATCAGTCCCCCGGGATCATCAACACACAAGCACCCTATCAGAAGTTACACATCATGCGAGCGGGTTTACGGTGTGCTGCCGGAAGCTGGAGCCTGAAACGAGCGCTTAGATCAGCCAGGAGCGACACCGACGCGAGAGGATGACAGTGGCATTTGACCCAGATGGGGTTTGTAGTATGGTTGAGATTCATCATTCGTCGTCTTCCAGGATGACAGAATACTTGATGAATTTAGAACCTCTCTTTTATAATCTTGAAATGGAATTGGTGGTTTCAGTGGATTTCAGCAGCTGGGTAGGTATTGCTTCTCTTTGGAGGAGCTTTAGTTTCGGCATTGTAGCTGGCTTGAGGATATTATTTTGGGGTTCCAGGCTCTAACATTAATTAGAGTTGCGGTAAGTAAGGGCGCATTGCACTAACTAGGCGAAGGTTTGATTTCCTTTCAGGGTGTAGGCTAGGCAGGTTTGCAAGTAGCGGTGTAAGTCGTTTTGAACTACTAATATGAGGTGAAGACATGCCAGCTAGCAACAATCATCAACAGGCTGCATTTCCACCCCTTCCTTATTCTTCGGTTGTTATGGATGTCCAGGCTCCAGGTTTTATGGCTTTGGTTTAATAATAACTGTGTTGCATGGCACATATGTTTTTTTTAGTGTGTAGCAAGCCCTTGACACTCCAGCTCCGTAAACCCTAAGCCCAAAACCCTAAACTGAAAACCAAAAACCCTAAAACCCTAAACCGTAAACCCTGAAACCCTAAACCCTGAAACCCCAAACCCTAAACCCCTAAATATTAAACCCTAATAAACCCTCTACCCTAAAACCCTAAACCCGAAAACCCTAAATAAACCCAAAGCCCAAAACCCTAAAACCCAAAACCCTTAATAAACCTTTATTAAACCCAGTGATACCTCGCCTGTGGACATTGCCTCCAGCCATGCGAGACGCAATGATCTCAACAGAGTGGCAGCAAAGCACAAGTCGAGAAGTGAGCAGGACACGCTGCAGACATTCAACAAAAGCTGAAAAGGCAGCTTACACCAAGTGGCCCGCAAAGACGACCACCTACACCTTTCAAGGAGGCAACCAGGCGATCCCTCAAGTTGTGCTACGGCCTGGACATGTATCCGAATCCAGCATACTACTGCTCACGGGGCGAGCGTTGCGGTGATCCGCTTTCAGACCCTGACTATGCAACAGACTGGCTATTGGGGCACCCCCTCACCCGCACCCACCATCATATAATAGAAGAATATTTATACCTGTCCTGAGTTGGCCTAAGGTTCCCTCAGCCCGAGACCTCAAATATGGGTTAGAGCGGTTTCTAGTTAGTCTGGGTGTGGATTGGCAATCCGATCTGATGATGGGGGGGAACAGTTGCATACTAATTCCTTGGGGGCAATAAGTAAGACCCGGACTCATCCACCCCAATCTACTCTGCAGACAATGAAGAAGATAAGACAACAAGCAATCACAGACGCATTATTTCTTCCTCTCTCCCAGCAAAGACTATACCGAAGAGTAATTAAGCAGAAGCCACAGCCACGGCACCATCACTTGCCGTAGTATCCTCTCACGGTGGCTCGCATGTTCGGCACAGCGAGATAGCGGCATGCGCCGCTTGCCGTAAACTTCAAATACACCTTAGCCAGATCCTGAGTTGGATGCACTAGAACGGCAGTTTACAGTCTCAGGTTCAAATTAGAACTATTAAATCCCATCTGAATCATTGCAGAAAACCAGAAACAAGGAAAAGCCAACACTGATTATTGCGAGCATGGTACTGGATCAGCCTTCTCCTCCTTCGTGAGGAAACAGCACATCCGGGTTCTGAATTTCCGCATAGTTTTACCATTGCAGCTTTTCTTAGCATGACAACGACCAACAAGCCTTTGATATAAGTACTACTAATTATAAAAACAAAGAATAGAAAAAATAACCACACCGCGATGCAAAAAAGCTATAATATAATTCGAGTTGTTAAGGTTTCCTTTTTTAGCTAGTTAGTCGTTAGTTAGTCTTTATTTAGGGTTTAAGGTTCATGGCTTTGGGTTTCTTAGGGTTTTGGCCTCATCAACCAAGTTTCTGCAAACTTGCATTTGGAGGTTATTTGCCTCCATTGGCTTCCGGCTGCGTCCGTGGCAGCTTTCACTAGCGTCACAAGGCGCGAATGCTGCTTCTCGAACTTTTCGGAAGCCCACCACGTGCGTTGAGTTGAAATCGCTTTCCTGGGCAGGGTAGGGTTTGCGGCTTAAAGGGTTAATGCAGATCCGAGGATTATATATCCACTTGAGAATCAAAATAGGCTGGCCCCGAAGTCCCAAAGTTGACCATGCTGCCATTAAATTCCAATCCTCTACTAAACCCTAATAAAACCCCCCAAACCCTAAACCCCAATCCCTCAATCGACCTCACATCCTCTTAAACCTAAACCCCCAAGCCCTTAATCAAACCCCAACCCCTCAATCAACCTCTCAACCTCTAAGCCCCCAACCCCTAAACCCCAACCCCTCAATCAACATGCGCGCGAGGCTAGGCATACAGGTTATTACGGTATCACGGAATTGACCTACATTCTCGCTGCTCGCGTGGTTGCTGATTTTAGGGTTTAGGGTTTAGGGTACACGCATGGCAAGCAAACATCATTGTCCTTCCTTCTCCAGATCTGCCGAACCGCGCAGCTGCGTGCATGTCTTGACTGTCTTAGCAGCAAACTATACGAGCTTGGCACAATGTTGCGACTTGATTGAAGGCAACAGTAACAATCCTTAAGAAGAGTAATCCCAGCACTTATTATTTGGCCTTAATCCAGTTTCCAACTTTGTGGGGTTCATAGATAGACTATTTAACTAGAAGCCAAAAAGTTGGAAACCCAATAGCCTCAACTCTTAAAGTTTAGGGAATCCCAGAACTATTTGGCCTTAATCCGGTTTCCAACTTTTTGGGGTTCATAGACTAGACAGAGTAGAAGCCGAAAAGTTGGAAACCCAATAGCCTCAACTTCAACTCTTAAAGAGTCATTGTTTAGGGGAATCCCAGAACTATTTGGCCTTAATCCGGTTTCCAACTTTTTGGGGTTCATAGACTAGTAGAGTAGAAGCCAAATAGTTGGAAACCCAATAGCCTCAACTCTTCAAGAGTCATTGCTTAAGGGAATCCCAGAACTATTTGGCCTTAATCCGGTTTTCAACTTTCTGGGGTTCATACAGATCAAAATAACCAGTGTCCTTTTTTAGGGGTTTGGGCTTTTATTATTAATAATAATATTTTATTATTATTACGACTAGACTATTATTACTAAGGGTTTTGGCTTCAGGGTTTGGGTGACGGTTTAGGGCTCGTTTGGCTGGGGTTTTCACAACCAAACCACAGCTGGGAAATGTACAGCAGCACAACCCTGAAGCCCAATTGCCCAATCCTGCAGCCAACACACCCGCTTACTTATTTTCCTATAAATATAATCATTTTTTCTATTTTTGTTGTTTCAGAGCCAGTGATGAGTGTCCAACCCAATGCATGACTAGAGCCCAACCTAGCAGCACCCAGAATCTTGAACCCACCCCCCCTGCCCTTTAATTTGGCCATGTCACCGGAACGCGAGGAGACTTCCCATTTTGCCCTTCTCCAAGATGTATTTCGGCGTCGCCAGGGACCTGGGTGGGATTTAAGGTTTAGGCTGTTCAAGGCTTTAGGGTTTGGGCTTTAGTTTTGGCTTGGGTTCATCTTTCAGCAAGGAAGCCCTGTATGATGACAGGATACTTATCAATAGTAAATTAAGAGAAGAAGAAGAGGAGAATAAATAAGTTGATTCGGGTCTGGGGGTTTATAGGGGTTTACAGGTTCAGAGGTTGATTGAGGGGTTGGGTTTTAGGGGTTCGGGTTTATAGGAGTTTAGAGGTTGAGAGGTTGATTGAGGGGTTGTGTTTTAGGGGTTCGGGTTTCTAGGGGTTTAAATAGAGGTTGAGAGGTTGATTGAGGGGTTCGGTTTTAGGGGTTCGGGTTTATAGGGGTTTAGAGGCTGACTGAGGGGTTGTGTTTTAGGGGTTCGGGTTTCTAGGGGTTTATAGAGGTTGAGAGGTTGATTCAGGGGTTGGGGTTTAGTTTAGGGGTTGCGGGTTTAGGCTGAAGAGGTTGATTGTAGAGGGGTTGTGATCTCGGGTTTCGGGGGTTTTGGGGTTTAGATGATTGGGTACTGTGTTTTCTAGGCATGGCAACACAACAACCAGAAACAACATGCGCGCATCAATGTGCTATCGACCTTAAGTCATGCCCGCAAAACAAGAAACAGCATGCGCACATGAATGTGTTATCGGAATGCACACATGGAGTCAAGTCAGCATGTCGCATGCGTCACACATCCTTCTTAAGTCAGATAGCCAGCACCGCAACGCAATCACAATGAACGAAATTCATCTGCACAGTCAGGGACCAGCATGCTCGTTTTGGTAATCAGTGAAGGCCCCACTGGCTTCATGACTGGGGTTGAAGGTTTTGGGTTTTTTTATTTTGGTGGCTTAGGGGCATACTTCAGCCAAGGACCGAGACCTCTATGACATGATGACTGGGCCACTTGCACTCGGGTTGTTCCCGGGACTTACTTCAGGGTATTTGTTAGGGCAACTGATAGGCTCATCATAGTGGCGGCATCGGTTTTTCTTCTTCATTTAGAACTATTTAGGCTTTAGGGTTCAGGCATTAAGGGTTTAAGATGTATATTATTATGTCGGCTTTGGGTTTTTTAGGGTTTAGTGTTTAGGGATTTAGGGTTTAGGGATAGGATAAAGGTTATTCCACGGGTTATTATCTGACGTTCGGGCTTAGGGTTCACTAGTCTGGCTACGGGGGTCGGTAGGGTTTCATGGTTTAGTTTTGTTTGTTTTGTAGGGTTTCAAGCCAAGCTTGCGTGAAATCTAGAAGGAGTCCGTCATTGTTTGAGGCTTCTGGTCGTGCCCTTTTGCGTGTTATGGCTTTGAGGTTTCTAGGTTTAAGCGTGGGTTGTAGAAGTAGGTCTTGTAAGGATCCCGGCAACCCCAGGTCTTCCATTGAGCAAATGCTTAAGTTAAGGGCATATACTTTCATCATAGTTTTAGAAGATTCTTATGTTAATCCACCATTTGCTGCTGCTGTTTTATTATATACCAGCCCAGCAGCTGCTATATAGGGCAAGGAAACCTTTCTAGAGCACCAGGGCCTGAAAGATAGAACCCGGAGTTCGGCTCTCTTTGGGATCTAAGGCTTCAGGGTCTTTAGGGCACTTGCAGTTTTGTAGGGCTTGGGGCTTGGCTGGGTACACGAACTACAATCCGAATTCAACCTTAGCCCTCTATCTACCGCAGCAACCAACACGCATGCTCGCAACCGCAGTGCTTGCTCGCGCAGTGGCCTTCTTAGTTCATGCAGTTGGCACACAGACAATGCAGCAAACGTTCAAGTCGAAGGGGATCATCGCTGCTTGAGTTTGGCGTCACTAGGAAAATCGTGAAGCACATGCCCCTTAAATCGAAAAGTCCTAGTGAATGACCCTGCCCTGGAAATGTTAGTGCCCAGGTAGATAGTAGAACAGATACGGACTCCAAGGATGTATTCCAGGATGCTACACTACAGCTACTCCTCTCCGTGCGCCTCTCCATGTCGCATGCTAGTGTGGCTCACTGGCTTCAAGCAGAGGTGTCAACTTCAATCTCATCAAACCAGCCCTGCCAGATGAATGTCACGATCAAGCCAAAGTTCCGGTTCAAATCTGGGTTTCCACAAGATTACTTCGACAACAAGGCAGCTGACCTGAAAGCCTGCAAGGACCCTAGTCCTAGCTTGGCTGACACGACGAGTCGTAGTCTTCATCATTCTAGCAGTGTCAACTCAAAACTGGGGGGCATGAACAAGATGCCAAAGAATGTGGATCTGCACTCGTTAGACGACTGAGTAGCAGCTTTGATGGCAAGCCGCATACAGACAAAAAGTTAGGGTCTTTGAGCAGGCGTGTGGGCTTATGACCAGAAGATATATTTTGAACCCCTAGGCAGGTCTCACATTACCAGAAGAATATCATCGACATTATTATTATATTATTGGGGTTTGCAGATTTATTTGGGGTTTTACAATTTAATAGGTATTATTATTATTGTATTTTTTTATTATATTTGGGGTTTGAATAATACTAATATATTGGGAACTGCAAAGCCCTGCAGTCCGCAGGCTGTGTTGGGCATCCACGTATGAACCTCGAACCCAGGAACTTACAACCCAAGGCAAACTTTTTAATTTAATTTAATTCCCTTTAAATTTAGACGACCCTAAGTAAGGCCACCCCTGAAGAACAATGTGTCATGTCATCGTCAGGGAGAAGAACACTAATATTTAATAACTAATAATTAATTCGAGTTTTATTCTCTTGTGCAGTCTCCTGTGAGCATACAACAAACAGGGCCCTGCCTTACACCCTACCTTCTTTAAGAGCGTAAAATCAAAGTTCTAAAATCCCTTTTATCTAACTTAACTTTTATTCCTAAATACCTGAAACCTAAACAACTGAAACACCTAATCCTACGCCTTTTTGAAGGCACAGGCTCCAAGCCCCAAACTTCTCAAAACCAAAAGGAGGAGGCTTCCGTGCAAAGTCCAAAGCAGCCCTGAACCCAAGAGACCACACACTTGAACCGCCGAAGTTATGATCCTATGCAAAACCAGCCCTGCGCATGAAATCCAAAGTCCAGCAGAGCTTCCGAAAATATGAGAACCCTGCCAGAGGCCTGATCCCCCATTCTTTCAATGACTCCAACAACTCAACCGTTCTCTTACTGAGGATCACGCCCGCCATGCAGCATTGCCTGGAACTTGCAAGCCAGGCCCGGATTTGCGACATCAGGGACCACCATCACGTTGGCTTTCTGCCTTGGTGTTTGTAATTATCACTGCGGTCGTCGCAATCAATCAGCAGGAGTTCAGAAGCTAATTTTATAATAACATGGGCAGACTTGATTGATTGAAGCAACACCAGATTCAGAAAAGGTTTTGCTGGGGTTCTGACAGCGTTGTGGTCAAGGAGGCACCCAAAGCTTTGGCCTCATCGCGAAGTCTCTGTTCCTGCTTGGAACACTTCGGTGAAATGTAGATCTTCATATCCTTGAAGTCCACGCGGTCAGCACCACCGTGGCTAGAATTCAGTGCAACACCATTTGAAGGGCAGATGCAGTCAGTGAGTCAGAATCATGAGTCACATCAGTCACTGGGCAACATGACACATCTTATCTTGCTGCCTGAGAGCGCTTCACTGCATCCTCTCCTTGGGTTCCAGTGGCATGTGTAAACAAGTGTTTGTAAGAGAGACAGAGGAAGAAGACGGGTTCATGACGGATTTAGTATATTATGACTAGTACTACTAGTACTACTACTACTACTACTGCTACTACTACTGCTACTGCTACTGCTACTGCTACTGCTACTACTACTACTACTACTACTACTACTACTACTACTACTACTACTACTACTACTACTACTACTACTACTACTACTACTACTACTACTACTACTACTACTACCTACTACTAGGGCTGGGCTGACTGAATCATGATGAACATCCCACGGACTTCTGTCTTCTTTTCTATGCAGCAGACGCGACAGCATACACGAAAAACGGCCCCTGAATTTTCGCCGTGGTTTCCCCACCACCGGCTATGTTCTTGCATCCAGAATGCTCTCTGAAACTGGCTATCAAGGACGCTTCGATGAATGCTGCCGTCTCGCCGTGTTCTACAACAGCCAGAAGCCGCATGGTTGCAAAGGATCTCGGACTCTGGCGACAGTAAGCATGATCAGCATATCGCCAGCGTTGGGCTGGATCATATGTGAGACCAATCTTGTATGTAAGTGACAGCGAAATGAGGTTCTTAATGCGATCAACAGCATGACTGAGCACTTTGGAAGCCAGCTGGTTGGACGCACAGAATTCCAGCAAGATTTGAGGATCCTGAAGTATTGACCGCATCACAGCTTCAAGTCGGGGCAACCCTAGCAAAGCCGCTGGCACAAGCATCTTGTAGTAGTTTGCGCTGACCAGCTGCTGGCGCGTTCCAGCTATCATCACGAACGGAGCCTGTCTATCATCACTGGGACAGTCATCATGATATCGGCTCGCCGCCGATTGAAACCTTTCAAACTGCCTCTCAGTGCAAAACTGGGCATTGAACGCAATGGCTTGCTTCAATGATAGCTCTTCAGCATGTCCAGTGCAACACTCTTGCTCATACAGAAGCCTTTCCAGCGAATCCACCTCCATGCCATCACCAACATGATTGTTGTGCAGAGTCTTGACATTATTATTGTCAGCCTTCAGCTCAGATCGTTGGGTGCAAAGCTCCATAAGCCAATCATTGTCAGAGTCAGAGCCATCACTCGCCCCTTGCATACTAGGTCCCGGCATCAGCCCAACAGCTTCGGAGATAAATCAAGAAGCCGCTGTTCTTGCCAATCAACAGACATGGTGTAGTGCAGCCCAAGAAGACAGACATAATTACTAGTCTAGTTGCAGCTGAGGCTCGCTTTCGGATGGATAGCACATACTCATGCCGTCGCTTCTTCTCTGAAGACTCAAACTCTTTCAAGTCTTTCTGCAGCACTCGCTTCCCTTGGTCATCCTCAGGCTTCAAGTGCCCTCGTTTAAATGCCACAAGTTCCTTTTGCTTTAGCTTCCTCCTGTTGAACTCACGCTCCGCCGTGTGGCTCTTTGTCCAAAGCTTCTTGGAAAGGTTCTTCATCCACTGCGGCTGCTCCGAAGCCGCCTTGGACGAGGCCTCCCGGACAGCCTGCCTTCGCCTCTTGAGGAACGCTGTCTCATTCCTGTCGTTCTTTTTCGCTTTCTTCTTGCGTTTCCTCATGCACAGCCTCTTTGAGGACTCAGTTCAGAGAAGGACTAGAATGGATCTGTTAAGAGTTTTGCTGTTCTGCTGCAGATGACATGAGGAAGCTCAGAGGCAGACCTTTCGCGAAAAGCCATACATGTTTGCCTCTGCTACTTAACAACTCACGGAGCCTTGGAAACATGCACAGAACAAACTGGATCTTTCCAAGCTGCCCATTCCTTCTGCGCAAGGTCGATCAGCCTGGAGCCGACAAACATTTGGCGGGAAAGCTCAGTCTAGGGTTTAGGGTTTAGGGGCTAGGGTTTAGGGTTTTTTTTAGGGGTTTAGGGTTTAGGGGTTTAGGGTTTAGGGGTTTTGGGTTTAAGGTTTAGGGGTTAGGGGTTAAGGTTTAGGGTTTAAGGGGCCAGGGTTTAGGGGTTTAGGGTTTAGGGGTTTAGGGTTCAGGGTTTAGGCTTTAGGGTTTAAGGGGTTAGGGGTTTAGGGTTTAAGGGGTTAGGGGTTTAGGGTTCAGGGGTTTAGGGTTTAAGGGGTTTAGGGTTCAGGGTTTAGGCTTTAGGGTTTAGAGTTTAGGGTTTTAGGGTTTAGGCTTTAGGGTTTAGGGACCCTTCCGGTGGGTCGAAGACAAGCCTTTTGAACCCCCGAGAAAACCCCAATCCCCAGACCATGGACTAGGGTTTTACAGGTTTGTAGTACTAGGTAGGGAGGTTGATGTTGTGATGAGCATGATGAGGACTAAGTAAAATAACAAATTTCAGCTGGGTAACTCCTTGCGGTTCGCTTTCGGGAAGGACAGAGCCCGCAGCTCATCATTCACTAGGCCCTTGGTGGTCCGCCTTTTTTTCTGAAGCCACTTCGGAAACCTGAGCCATCCAATTGATTTGATGATTGAAGAAGAATAGAAAATAATATAAAGGGCTTCAGACTGAACAGGAACTCAGTTTAATTAATTTGGTAACTATGCCGCCAAATAGCAATTTAAAAAGAGCTAAGAGCCAAGCCACGTCCGCTCAACAGAACTCGTGCTGAAACCCCAGCCAAGAGCACGAAGCACCACCGCCTTAAGTTCCTGGACTTTGCGGCCCGCCTTGGCATCCTTCATAACCTCGGCTGTAGGTAAGGAATTGAGGGCAGCGAGCCAGCTAGGCTATGTAGTCACTTAGTCTAGTACTAACCTAATAAACCCCAAAGCCTAGCCCCAAACCCAAACCTTAGTAGTAGTGCTAAGTAACCTAAATAAATAAACCCCAAAGCCTAGCCCCAAACCCAAACCCAAAACCCCTAACGCCAGTCATCAAGCAAGACATCAAATGATTCAGTTGACGAGATGAGCTTCACACAAGACACCTGCGGGGACGTCTTCGGACGGAAGGACCTTGTGCATCCCCCTTCAAGACGCTTGTCACGGGAGAGATTCCCCTCGACGCTCAGTTCCTCCTATTGGAGTGCGTGGAAACGTCTGCACGGATCTCCAGTCGCACTCATCACGAGACACGTGCGTACCATGGAGGCAGACTTCGAGAGCGTGCTTGAACAAGAACTGGTCAACGGACTATTGGGGCCCCCCCCCTAAACCCTA
Source organism: Symbiodinium sp. CCMP2592 (assembly GCA_905221615.1). Classification (NCBI taxonomy): domain Eukaryota; class Dinophyceae; order Suessiales; family Symbiodiniaceae; genus Symbiodinium; species Symbiodinium sp. CCMP2592. Next base: position 2,338,962 of record CAJNDT010005556.1, on the reverse strand, counting down.
AACCCCTAAACCCCTGAACCGTTCCACAACCCTGAAACGCATGAATATAAAAATATGTTGTCACCCCAAGAAGATAATTAGGGTTGCCCTAGGCCCCTTTGCCAGGTGGCCCCACCACTTATTATTATCGTCAACTCAATGTTTCGGTTTAATTTAAGTTAGATTTAAGGGTCACCACAGACATCACGAAACAAAGACCAACACCCTGAGTTGAAACCAAATTCTCCCCAACTCTAAGCCCGACACCGAAGTGGTCAATCTTATCAAGCCTCAACCCTAAAACCCTGAACCCTTTTAAAGCCCTATGATTATTTCTGTAAAACATCGAAACCCTACTTATGAATGATGAAACATAGACATCATCATCCTGAGACAGGCATTGTTGTTCTTGTGAAGTGTCCCTAAAAGAAGAAGACCCCATAATAATCCCAAAGCCATGCTAAATACACTGAAAAAACAATACCCTATTGCACGCCCGATGGCCCCACAGAAAACCATAATAATCCGCCAACCCTAACCCTGTAATGCCAAGTGGCTCGAATCATCAGTGGCCCCATTGATTAATCATTGTTTCTAGTCCATCTCCTCTTTATGGTTTATTTAGGGCTTGGGTTTATGAAGTCGTATTTCATTAATTAATTTATTAATTGGCTGGGACGTTTTATAATAAAGTACAATATAATCGTCTTACTTACTTATCCTAATTAATATAATCCCCGACCCCTAGCTAGCAGAATAACTAATGCTGCGCAAGTTGCTGCTTTTGCCCATGCATCCACGACAGGCACACTGCGCTGATTGTGGATGCCAGCTGCAAGTGGCTTCACATCTGCAACTTGCTCCAGGAGGCGAGCCTGGGGCTTAAATAAAGGTATAGCCGTATAGTCTAAGAATTCAAGAAACTTATATAACAACCATAACTTAATAATAACTTTAAATGACTAAGGTCAGCATAAGAAAGCCCATGAAGCAAAGCTCTAAAACAAGGTGACAATGGTCTCTGCTGCTAGGCAACAGGGCTCACATTCAGAAGGGCTGACATGGTTTCAGCTGGCTTCTTGAGGTCACGACTTGTTGTTGTGAAGGAAGAATCATCATCTTTTTCAGATGGGTTGCTCAGCTGCAAGAGGGAAGATATACTAGCAAAGGCTTCAAAATGTGGGAGCTCGGCTTTGATGACATCTTTGACAAGTTCAACCCAGTTGTGCATGCGGGCCAGAACTTCACGGAGCACCATGCCATTGCATTGCTCCGGCCCTCCCATGTTCCTCATCCTTCCATCTTCCTTCTGAACATGAAGGGGCTGCTTCTCCAACAAATTCCTAAGAACATGGTTGAATGCGAGCAGTCAGTGCAGCATTGGGAGCAAAGCTATTAACTGCAAAGTGCTACCCAAGGTTCTTCAAGTAGTGGCCATATGTTCCAGGTGTGTCCCATAGCCGGCCATGCGAGAATAAGAATGTAATCCTCGACACAAACCTGAGTGGATCTTTCAGCATGATCTCTTGGACATCTTTTGACACGTCATGAAGCCTAGATTGCATGCCCCAGTCACCAACAACTTTAGAAGATGAGTTACCGGAAGAGCTCCTCCTGAAGCATGACACCATCAACATTCTCCTCATCAGCCAGCCGCACAATAAGCATGTGCTCATCATGCGCATCGGCCAGGGCAGCCAACGTCCTCAGGCATGCTTGCAACACCAGGCAGCAACAATCAGCCACCAACAAGACCTTTGACACAGTCTCATAAATCCAAGCCCCGGACAGGGCCATGCGGATGTCGACCACGCAAAGCAGCTTGGCCATTGCCTTGCCCTCAACCTTGCCAACATTGGGAAGTTCGGGCTTGAGGGCTCGGGGGTTGTGCTGGTGCTTTCTTACAGCTTTTACAAAGAGCTTTGAGGGGACGAGGGGACGATCATTATTGTGAGCCTTGTTCCGCCTTTCCATTGCCACTTGCTCCACCAGCATCATGATGGCTGGGAAATGCCGCACAGTTCGTCCCAGGGGTGTTCGTAGTGATTCGTACCTGTTCTGTGAGGACATACACTTAAAAATAAAGCCAGCCTAATGCTGATTTCCCCCAGACCACCGGCCTGTGCTTTGCCGCACTCAGGGATGCAATGCCGATGCCGTCGTGCTGGAGGAGGCCCACAAAGCGTGCCTAGTAAAGTGTCACTACAGTAGTTGCCAATTACTTAGGGTCAAAGGCAGGGGGAGCAGAAGGGTTAATTAAGGCAGCAAGCGTAGTTGGGTCCATCCCAGGCTAGGGTTCTGACTGCGTTGGGTTGTTTTTTAATTTAGGGTTTAGGGCTTAGGGTTTAGGGGTATGCGTCAGGCCGCTGAAACCTTCGCCGCGGCTGCCGCGGGCTGCGGCTGAGTGGCCCTTAAATCTAACCCTAAGCCCCAAAACAAACCTTAAACTCCAACCCGAAACCACGGAACCTTAACCCTGACCCTGAGCCCAAAGCCCTAAATCCCAGACCCCAGATGATCGAGTCTCAGCCCCAGCTGAGGCCTCCAATTGATAAACCTTCCCCAGTCCTATACAAAACTTCAAGACAGAACACAAACTCCCAAACCCTTCTTAAACCCTGACCTTAATTAGCATGCCTTGAAGATCTCGCTGTTCGAAATGATCTGGCATGGCGAGTACCGAGATCTCACAAAAAGCTCCATCCTGGGGACCCAATCAATGCGAAGCAATATAATTGGTGATGGTATATAAATGTAAAAGTAATATATTCTTACAAAAAAAGATTATTCTTGTTGTCTTGCTCTTTCTTATACTTACATTATTAGACCTGAACAATGCAATCTGGAGTCGTCTTCTTCAGATATGGATCCGCAAAGCTTGTGCGGCTGGCCACACGTCGCATGCAATGCGCGATGTCTCGTGATGTGACTTTGAGGCCCGTAAACTTATCTCCTGGGCTGCTGTGGTGAAGTATGAGAAAACAACATAGTTATGCTTGTTTTACTGTCAGCCTCTTCATCATACAAACACATGTAAAACAACAAAAACAACAACTTGCCTCTGCACAAGCTGGTTTCCGCCAAACATGAAGTTGAGGGCCAGCTGTTCATCAGAAGCGCCATCCGCCACCATTGCTTCTATCTTGGGCAGCATTCTGGGCAACACCTTTGTCAACTGAGCTCGCTCTGCCTTGACTTTTGGCATTTTCTCCTTTGGACAGCCTAGCTCCAGCAGGGTTTGTTCCTTACTTCCGCAGGAAAATGCAAGGTTGTTCAAGTACAACTCCTTCTTTAAGTTAACTTTTTAAGCGGCATCCTAGCAAGTAAGGTGTTTGCAGCTTTTTAGTTATTAGTTATGGTGGCTGGGGGTTATTCATTTGAAGACTCGGGTATTATTATTATAGATTGTTTATTATTTATATTGAATGTGCATAAAATTATTCCCAGTATTAAGCAAGCTTCAGTCGCTGACCGCAATGCCAATGCATGAACATGCGACTTCTCCGCAGCGACGTGCGAAGCTCCAACAAAGCCCGTGCGATGCTGCAGTTGAGCATTCGCTGCAACGAAGCGCAGGACAAGCCAACCTTTGGAGACATCTTGTTGGATCGATATGCTTTCCGCCTCGTCCCTCAGTCAGTTCAGACAATGACAAGCAAGCAACATGGGGTCTGTAAGCAATTTTTCCAAGCCCAGGCTCAACCACAAGACCGTCAGCTTGCGGGCCGCTTCACCCAAGCAAGCCAGAAGACACCTCTTCTTGGACCGGCCAAATCCAGCCTCGGCTGAATAATGAAATCTTGAACTGATTCTGAACACTTCAACACATCATGCCCAGTCACTTCTAAAGGGCACGAGTAATCCGCATCATCAAGCTTCTGCAGTATCTTCTCAAACGTCCTTGCTCCGGGAACCTTGATTGTGATCTCACTTGTTTCCCTGAAGCCAAGAACTAGCACTTGCATGACTGCTGTTCGAAACGCTTAAATGCAGGTCCATCACCCGGTAGCCATTGACCTCAGCAAAGACAGTATCATCATCTTCTCCATCCACCGATAGTGCTGCCAGCCGATGAATGCGGCTCTGAGCATGATGCCGCAGGTTGCATTTGTTTGGAGCAACCTGCTGCCGGGGCTCTTGATGATTACAGGAGAAGGCTGCAACCCAAACAAAAGCTGCAAACGCATGCTGCCAAACCTTTGTCCAGTTGCAAACTGCGCTGCACGATCACGAGCCCAGGGGCTCTGCACACCTGCATTCTTGCAGACCGTGCACCCCAGTCCAGAAGCCGTGATTACCAGCCACGGAAAATCCGTTGACCAAGAACCAGCCCGCCGGTTCACTTTTCTGCACCATCTCTTCCATCGCTCGGATTTGAGCAGGGTCATAATGATTAATTAGGTGCATGTTGTTTCATCATTCCTTTCCCACGCAGACTACGACTACGAGTAAGATACAAAAGAAGTAGCAGTAGTAGCATTTGTGGTGGTAGTAGTAGTAGTAGTAGTAGTAGTAGTACTTGTTGTTTTTTTGGGTTAGGTTTCGGCCCCCACGGCCGCCTACTTGAGCAAAATGCTGCTTATACATATAACGACACGGCAAGTAAGACACATAACCTTTATATTAATTTGGCCAATAACTGCATATGTTTGTGGATTTGAACCCACAAGTAAGACACATAACCTTTATATTAATTTGGCCAATACTGCATATGTTTGTGGATTTGAACCCACCAAAAACATAACTTTTATAATTTTAGCGCAAACACAAACAATACCGCAATATCACTAACAGCACCCCAGTTTTGGACCTTCACCATATCGTTTTACATATCAAACGCAACATCAGCGGCATAAGTATCATACTGCAAGTAGCGAGCATGTCCAAACTCGGATCTGTCTGCAAACGAGATTCTTAGCGGGCCCCTGTGCAAGTTTCAGGGCCTCAAAAGAAACTTTTGGAGCACTCCTGTTCAAAAAGCCAGGTCCGACAACTGCGAACTGTAGGCAAACGGCACACACACAAAGAAAGGAGGTGATCCCGAGATTGGCACCCGGGCTAGTCCAAAAATGCGCTTTTATGAGCAGAACTTGATAAGCAAAAGCCAACCCCAATTTGCCAGATCACAGGAAGGCAAGGCGAAGGCCTGGAGTTTAGGCACACACAAGGAGCGGCCCTGTTTATGTGACTGCAAACGGTTCTTTAAGAGTTCCTGGTAAGGTTTTGGGGGCCCAAAATAAGGTTTAGAAGCACCCGTAGCACGCACAAAGAAAGCCGGGGACCCCGAGATTGTCACCGGCCTTCCAATTTTCCAAATAACAGAGGTTTGGAGCAGGCACACACGAAGAACGGCCCTGTGTATGGGACTGCCAACGGGTTTTTGGGAGTCCCTGGGAAGGTTTGGGGATACCAAAACAAGGTCTGTAACATTCCATGTGAACTAGGGGCCCGAAAGCTACCCAATCGTGCTAACAACCACGCCAGTGCATGGGGGGTTTGGAGCCGTGCGACGAAAACTCACTTCCAGGTGTCCTAAACCTAACAGAGCAAGGCAGTTCAAAACCGCCTGTGCTTGGGACTTTTCTGCGTGTGTGATGTAAATTCAGTTCCCGAGATCCCAAACCTGCTGCAGCACGCTAGCAACTGTGGGGGATCAGTTGGCTTCAAAGCTCCCGCTTCGTCCGAATGGACGGCGCGGGCACCTGCCCTCTCGAAAGGTTTTGGTCATCCAAAATCTCGGTTCCAGTCGGTCAAGGGACCAGGGACCCAAACAACCCCAGCGGGAGTTGAGCCCGCACAGCTTCCCCACTTGCCTCGAGAGCCGCTTGTCTGCACACTGAGCTGTGTGTAACTCTGCAGCCGGGTGGGGGGCGGCCACCTTGTGAACCAAACTGGGCAGGGTCGCGGGCTCGATCTTTGAGCCCTTTCCTGACCGAAAACCGCCCGCTAAATCCGTGCAATTATACAACAAATATACGTTAAATCCGTGCAAATCCACATTAAACCCGTGGATTGTGCTCGTGCTTGTTCGTAGTACAACTTTATAGTACTGGAAATGCCTCGTTTCGGCTCCTGGCTGGCTTGTCTGCTTGCTGGTAGCACAACTTAGTGCTGGTGGCCTGAGTTGGGGAAAGCCGATCGAGCTGAGTGGGACGAAGTCGTGGGCACGGGTGCTAGACGTGTGTTGGGTGTGGGCAAAATGGCTTGCCGAGGTGCCAAACAACCTATAGTGCGCTAGTTCACCACGCCAGTGCTTTCTTGGAGCCGGGCACGTTGGGAACCACACCGGAGCCCATTCCATGCGAACTAGGACCCCGAAAGCTACCCAATCGCGCTAACAATCACGCCAGTGCATGGGGGGTTTGGAGCCGTGCGACGAAAACTCACTTCCAGGTGTCCTAAACCTACCAGAGCAAGCCAGTTCACAACCGCCTGTGCTTGGGACTTTTCTGCGTGTGTGATGTAAATTCAGTTTCCGGGATCCCAAACCTGCTGCAGCACGCTAGAAACTGTCCAGGCGTCCCAAACCAACCAGAGCAAGCCAGTTCACAACGCCCTAAGCCCTAAACCATAAGGGTCTTGAAAGAGGCCAAGGAAGGATAAAGGGGCTTTGCATGTGGAAATGCCTCGTTTCGCTCCTGGCTGGATTGTGCTTGCTTGTATAGTACACTGGAAATGCCTCGTTTCGGCTCCTGGCTGGATTGTAGTACAACTTTAGTACTGGCAATGCCTCGATTCGGCTCTTGCCTGGATTGTGCTTGCTTGTGGTACAACTTCAGTACTGGAGATGCCTCGTTTCGGCTTTTGGCTGAATTGTGCTTTCTTGTAGTACAACTTCAGTACTGAAATTGCCTCGTTTTACAAGGGCGTGCACAAAATGACTTACCGAGGTGCCAAACAACCTACAGTGCGCCAGTTCACCACGCCAGTGCTTTCTTGGAGCCGGGCACGTTGGGAACCACACCAGAGCCCATTCCATGTGAACTAGGGGCCCGAAAGCTACCGAATCGCGCTAACAATCACGCCAGTGCATGGGGGGTTTGGAGCCGTGCGACGAAAACTCACTTCCAGGTGCCCTAAACCTAACAGAGCAAGGCAGTTCACAACCGCCTGTGCCTGGGACTTTTCTGCGTGTGTGATGTAAATTCAGTTTCCGGGATCCCAAACCTGCTGCAGCACGCTAGAAACTGTCCAGGCGTCCCAAACCTACCAGAGCAAGCCAGTTCACAACGCCCTAAGCCCTAAACCATAAGGGTCTTGAAAGAGGCCAAGGAAGGATAAAGGGGCTTTGCAAGTGGAAATGCCTCGTTTCGCTCCTGGCTGGATTGTGCTTGCTTGTAGTACACTGGAAATGCCTCGTTTCGGCTCCTGGCTGGATTGTAGTACAACTTTAGTACTGGCAATGCCTCGATTCGGCTCTTGCCTGGATTGTGCTTGCTTGTGGTACAACTTCAGTACTGGAGATGCCTCGTTTCGGCTTCTGGCTGAATTGTGCTTTCTTGTAGTACAACTTCAGTACTGAAATTGCCTCGTTTTACAAGGGCGTGCACAAAATGACTTACCGAGGTGCCAAACAACCTACAGTGCGCTGCCTCTTGGAGCCGGGCAGGTTGGGAACCACACCAGAGCCCATTCCATGTGAACTAGGGGTCCGAAAGCTACCCAATCGCGCTAACAATCACGCCAGTGCATGGGGGGTTTGGAGCCGTGCGACGAAAACTCACTTCCAGGTGTCCTAAACCCAACAGAGCAAGGCAGTTCACAACCGCCTGTGCCTGGGACTTTTCTGCGTGTGTGATGTAAATTCAGTTCCCGGGATCCCAAACCTCCTGCAGCACGCTAGCAACTGTGGGGGATCAGTTGGCTTCAAAGCTCCCGCTTCGTCCGAATGGACGGCGCGGGCACCTGCCCTCTCGAAAGGTTTTGGTCATCCAAAATCTAGGTTCCAGTTGGTCAAGGGACCAGGGACCCAAACAACCCCAGCGGGAGTTGAGCCCGCACAGCTTCCCCACTTGCCTCGAGAGCCGCTTGTCTGCACACTGAGCTGCGTGTAACTCTGCAGCCGGGTGGGGGGCGGCCACCTTGTGAACCAAACTGGGCAGGGTCGCGGGCTCGATCTTTGAGCCCTTTCCTGACCGAAAACCGCCCGCTAAATCCGTGCAATTATACAACAAATATACGTTAAATCCGTGCAAATCCACATTAAACCCGTGGATTGTGCTCGTGCTTGTTCGTAGTACAACTTTAGTGCTGGAAATGCCTCGTTTCGGCTCCTGGCTGGCTTGTCTGTTTGCTTGTAGCACAACTTAGTGCTGGTGGCCTGAGTTGGAAACAGCCGATCGAGCTGAGTGGGACGAAGTCGTGGGCACGGGTGCTAAACGTGTGTTGGATGATGGATGTGCACAAAATGACTTACCGAGGTGCCAAACAACCTACAGTGCGCTAGTTACGTTCACCACGCCAGTGCTTTCTTGGAGCCGGGCACGTTGGGAACCACACTAGAGCCCATTCCATGTGAATTAGGGGCCCGAAAGCTACCCAATCGCGCTAACAATCACGCCAGTGCATGGGGGGCTTGGAGCCGTGCGACGAAAACTCACTTCCAGGTGTCCTAAACCTAACAGAGCAAGCCAGTTCACAACCGCCTGTGCTTGGAACTTTTCTGCGTGTGTGATGTAAATTCAGTTTCCGGGATCCCAAACCTGCTGCAGCACGCTAGAAACTGTCCAGGCGTCCCAAACCAACCAGAGCAAGCCAGTTCACAACGCCCTAAGCCCTAAACCCTAAGGGTCTTGAAAGAGGCCAAGGAAGGATAAAGGGGCTTTGCAAGTGGAAATGCCTCGTTTCGCTCCTGGCTGGATTGCGCTTGCTTGTAGTACACTGGAAATGCCTCGTTTCGGCTCCTGGCTGGATTGTAGTACAACTTTAGTACTGGCAATGCCTCGTTTCGGCTCTTGCCTGGATTGTGCTTGCTTGTGGTACAACTTCAGTACTGGAAATGCCTCGTTTCGGCTTCTGGCTGAATTGCGCTTTCTTGTAGTACAACTTCAGTACTGGAATTGCCTCGTTTTACAAGGGCGTGCACAAACGGCGCGAATACGGACCCCTGGAAGTGAGTTTACACCGTGGTCAATGGCACGCTTGGGTAGTTTTGGGATCCCTGGAAATGAGTTTACATGCACTCTAAGTTTCGGAGCCTTGAAACCCAGATTGGGTACTCTAAGTTTCGGACCATGGCCAGGAAAGATTGGGATCCCGACTTGAGCTCTGCACCGCTGCACCAGCACACGTGCGTTGGCTCGCAAAATCGCCTTATCGTTTTTGGACCTTCACTATATCGTTTTACATATTCATGAGGACATTACACATACATAACTGACATTATCGTTTTCCACACTATGGTATGGCACTCATGCCACATGGCATCCAAAGTCCCCCGGAAGACTACTCCCTGATGTGGAGTATTTAGCTCTTTGCTCACATGGACCCTTGGGGTTATATAGGGGCCTACATAATCAGACTAGAGCTTTGGGGGATCATGATACTGCATTTTTTATCAAAGGGGAAAAGGAGGGACCCTTAATGGGGACCCCTACCCTATGATGGGCTATATAATGGGTATATAATAGCTATATTAAGGGTATATACCTAGGGGTCCTTATTAAGCGTCCCTCCTTTTACCCTTGGAAATAGGAAAGGGTGCTTGCGAAGGGATTTAACTTGAGTTACCATCATAAAGAAACCCTGAGGGATCTACAAGGTTTCCTTTAAGGGGTCTATGAAGGCTTCCTTTAAGGGTTTAGGGTTTAGAGGGTGTAATGTTACCACCGGGAAGAAACCACATTCTTTATCATAGAACCCTATTACCCTGGGCATCGAAATAGCCCAAAAGCCGTATATAATATGGTCTTTGGGCCCAAAAGCCTTAACATATGAGTCCTTAGATGCTTCAACCCTATAGATCCCTTTAAAGGACCCCTTATAGATCCCTTTAGAGGATCCCTTATGCTTCCCTTTAAAGGAACCCTATAAAAGTCCTTACATGCCTAGGGTTGCGGCAACCTAAGCTACACCCCTCAACGAGAACCGAGTGCAGGGTCTGGGGCTCAGAGATGGGAGTTTCGGACTCCTGGAGCGGTTCCTTTATAAAGAGTTCCTAAAAAAGTGATCCAGGGGGAAGCTTTCAAGGGATTCTGAGGGTTCAGGGTTCAGGACTTGAGGTTTGGGGTCTTGGGTCTGGAGTTTCGGCAGATTTCGATGGTACAAGAACTATTCTACTTGTGGGTTGTATCAGGCTTGCTGCTTTTCGGGTGGAAGACTGTGTAGAACTTTCCTATAGCCCCAATTTCTGCAAAGGTAGCAGGTCGCGACACCACATTCTGGAAAGTTTAGAATAGGGTTTCGGGGCCCATTATACTATAAGTGTACTAAGGAATAGTATAGGTAATTACTTAGCCCCTATTTTCCACATTATAACTACTTATCACCCCAATTAAGGTACTTATAACCTTACTTACTAAGTCCCATGATCCTCCAAGTAGCCCCTAAATTCTAAACCCATAGATCACTTTAAGCAACCCTATAGATCCCTTTAAGGAGCCCTTTAAGGAACCCTAGTTACTAAGTCCCATGATCCTCCAAGTAGACCCTAAACCCTAAACCCCATAGATCCCTTTAAGGAACCCCATAGATCCCATTAAGGAACCCTATAGATCCCTTTAAGGAGCCCTTTAAGGGACCCTTTTCAACATCTGGGCCTTGAGGGTTCACAGCCTCAAGGCCCTGAAAACAGCGCGAGTAAGACTGGAGCTCCATGTCTAAGTGAACGTCCATAGGCCCAGTAATTAAAATTAGACTTTTAGTTCTATAGGGTTTAATACTATACTTTAGTTTTGTAGGGTTCAATACTATCCCGACCCGATAAAAAACGTACTTAAGAAACCCTACTCTAAAGAAACACCCTGCCCAAACACGAAAAATAATATCAACTTCATGGTGACTAATTCATCCGGGGTTTCATCACATATGTTAAAACTGCTGCACAGGTGGCAAACTCTACGGCATTCATCTGCCCAGAGAGCCCAATACCCCTTAATTAAGGAATATGGCTTAAATAAAAACTTCATATTTTGATTTAAGCCATATTCCTTAATTAAGGGGTATCGGGCTCTCTGGGTATATGGTTGGCAACGCGACTACGATATCAACACTGTGCAATCAAGCACATGTTCACAATTCTGGAGCCAATATCTTGGACAGTCAAGTGTGATACTCATTCTGAACAAGCTCGCTAAAGGTCCAAGTACTCTCCATAGTGAGACTCTGGAGCCTTTTTGTGTAGCAGAAACCATACATGCGGACTACTTGGACCTTGAACGTCTTGCGGTATGCTGGGATCTTGTTAAGGAACTTGAGCTAAATTAAGTTACCCTCATAAGGACACCATAGCGTTTACTATGGATCAATATTCTGGTCGCTCCCCTATGCCCTAAACCCTACACTAAGTCCCTTAACAAGAACCCAGTACCTGGACCTACGACCGATGTTTTCGCTTCTGAGACAATTCAAGCTGCTCGGAAGCGCATGGACCCAACACGGAAGCATCTATAGGAACTCACATGGCGCTGGTAGCTCAATCTGCCCACACGCCATGTGAAACCGTACTTTTCAGCCAGGAGATAGCTTTGGACTACTATTACCTGGCACATCTATCTGGAACAACCAACCCCACCCACCCTGTGCCTTTGTGAGAATCTTGACGCTGACCACATCTCCCAGCGATGTAGCATAGGAGGCGAATTTCAGATCCTCGGCTAGTTCTAGACGTCGGGTTTAGCTGAACTACGGATTGTGGGCAAGGCGCGATAGGGTTTGGGGCTCTGGGCATAAACACTGGTTTACGCCGGTATCCAGGTTTGATAACCATGAACCCTACGCTCTAAACCGGTTTGGATAACCCTGAACTCTACGCCCTAAACCATTTACATTCCCTAAGGCTCCATGTACCCATATATAGTACGTACTTAGCCTTTAAAGTGCCTATATAGGGACCCCTTTAGGGCCCAAGTACCTACTATATGGGTACATGGAGCCTTTGGGATTTCTGCAGAAGCCAGGTTACCTGTGCAAGCGGTTGGTATGTAATGCTTCTTACACCAGCCTTCGGTCGAGGTAACTAGGTTCAAAAGCAGTATGAGGCAGCAAGTCCTACCTAAACCCTAAACAAGCTACCTTTGTAGGGATCCTTACTATCATGCCCTGGTCAAAAGTCTTTAAAAAAGCAGGTCTTTATAGGGTCCGGATAAACCCTATGTCCGCTCTGAAATCCTAGATCTAAAGCCCGAAAGGGCTTCGGGTTTGGAGTTTCGGGTTTAAAACACCAAACCCCTAAAGCCAACCTTAAACCCCAAACCCAAGAATCTGGCTATACAAGGTGCCACAAAAACCGTGAAGCCATATACTGGCACTAATTTACCCAGGGGTCCATATACACTACTGTTATGGAATGGTCTTGCGGGACCTGGTTCCAAGGTAGTGCATATGGGAGCTTCCGAAAACAAGGGACCCTAAGACAGTAAGCTGAATAGCAGGATGCTTTTTATATGGTCCCAAAAATAAGGTACCCTTAATTTCGGAGACTCCCATATGGACTCTCTGGGTAAAGGGTCTTCAGTATTCCCATCAATTTGGGGGGTCAACTAGAATAAACTGCAGTAGGCACTATGCAGGAATACCACTAATGTAGGAACCTGGTTAAGAAACCTTGGGCCTTTATTGGGCTTCCTTATATGAATCCTACTATATTTGGGGCTATAGGCCCAGGAGTTCTTAATCAGGTTCCTACATTAGTAATTATTCCGACCCCTGTATCAGGTGGTCTACAGCTGTCAGGAGATGGGCTCTTGAAACTCATGCACCCCCCACTCTGCACCCCGAAGCCCCGAAGCCCGAAAGATTACGATCGCGTCACCGGGTTACCGGGAGTTCGGAATCTTGTGGGGGCTTTGGGTTTCGGGTTTAGGGTTTGAGATTTGGGAGTTTCCGAAAGGTAGGGTACCTTACCTTGGGGTCCTTATACTAAGGATCCTACGACTTAAGGTGCTACAATAGGGTCCCCTATATTCGGAAACTCCCATGTTTCGGCGTAAGGGATCCAAGAATCTTGGGGGAGCGGATGTGGGGCTTTATCTGTTGATGATATAAACCCTGCATTACCAATGATAAGGAGTATACCATAATTCCCACAGTTTAGGGTCCTTAAGGTCGTGCAGGATTTGTATCATCAGCCCTCAGCCCTAAACCCTATAGATCCCTTATAGGAAGCCCTTAAAGGTACCCCTATAGATCCCTTTAAAGGAGCCCTAGGGATTTATATCATCAGATTTGTATCATCATCCTGATCCTTTCAGGGCCTATCCGCAGCAATGCAGGCTCCGAAGTCCGAAGCTACCCTGAAGGACCAAATGACTCTTAAAAGCCGGGGCCCTGTACCCATATGGGGGTTTCCGAAAATCGGGGACCTTAATACTATTATAAGGACCCAAAATAAGGTCCCCCTAATTTTCGGAAACTCCCATATACTATGATGTAAGGACTCATACATTAAGGCTTTTGGACCCAAAGACCATGCTATATAAGGCTTTTGGGCTATTTTGATTCCCAGGGTATACGGTATATGAACCTTAAACCCTTTTAGGGTTCATTTCGTCCTTAAGGACGTGGATGCAAGTGTCGCTGGTGCAAGGTCGCAGTAGCGATGCCGCCCGTATCTTTGACGGTTCGCACTCCAGGCAAACGGAGCCCAACACGACTTCTGCCTGTGGCGGGCATGAAGGCTTGGTCGGCAAGGCTTTGTTTTGTTGGTTCAAGGTAGTTTCGCTTAGCAATGAGCCTGTAGGGTTCATGGATGAAGTCTTAGTTTCAGCATTAAGCCGTGTCCGACGGGCTTAGCGGTTCAGTTTAAACGATGCAGTTATGGGGAAGAACTGGGACCCTAAACCCTAAACCTTCAAGGTTCATTCAGGTGTTGGGAATTCGAAACACCAGGTTGCCCATACATCCTAGACCCTAAACCGCATAGACGGCCTCAGCAGCATGCAGTTCCTAAGCCCTACCTTAACCCACCAAAAACCTGCCCCTTTTCGGACTGGCATTGGGAGGCATAGACCAAGTAATGCTGACAGGTAGGTGTTTTGCAGAGCATTGAACTGAAGATAACCAAACTCTAACCCAAGGAACTGCCACCGTTGTTGGTACTGGCAACATCCAGTTGTAGATTATTGATCGGCCTCACTCACAAATCCTAAGGCCATAACCTCTAGACTGTATATAGTATAAACAGTGTGAGGCCCCACGCACAAAAGCCCGACAAAGGGCCTACACAAATCGATAACCTGATGGAGCCTTGCAGAACCGCGAAGGAGCTCTTCGCGAAGTTGCGACTCAATATCAAAAACAAGGGCTTCGGGTTTAGGGTTTGGGATTTACTGTTTCGGGTTTAGGGGTTCTTCAACAAAGCCTCTGTTGATGAGGGGCTTGAGTGAATAGAATGGGGATTTGGTGCATGATCTGCTAGACGTACAGTAGGGAACCCTAGAGAATCATATTAGTAATTGTTCATGCTTCTATATGAGTGTATTGTTTTTTTTTTTTTTTTGTGGCTTCGTGGGTCTCACATTTCCAGGGCTCGAGGGTTAGATTCGTAGCTTGTTTTAGCGATTCTCGGTCTCTGCACAAACCCGGAAGCCCTAAAGAAGCCAGATAATGCATGAAACCGGTATACGACAACCCTGACAATAAATAGAACCTCAAAGGAACCCCTTCCAGAAGCCTTAGAAGTTTATGGTTCAAGGCTTCTCGCGCGCAAAATCCGAATGAAGTTGTTGCGCCTTAACCCCCCAAAGGCTCCATGTACCTTTATAGCGGATACTTAAGCTTCAAAGGGGTCCCTATACAGGTACTTAGTTTATACTATAAGGGTACATGGAGCCTTAGGGTATGTTGGAGTGGCAAGCGAGACTTTACTGTTTCGGGGTTCTGGGCTTGTAGCTTTGAACACCACAAGACCCTGGACAAGCACATCTATATGGGAGTTTCCGAAAATAGGGGACCCTAATTTGGTACCCTAAATAGTAGGATCCTTTTTATAAAGACCCCCCAAAATAAGGTACCCCTTTTTTCGGAAACTCTAAACCCTAAACCCTTTATAGAGCCGTTATAGATCCCTTAAAGGATCCCTATAAGGACCCCCAAATATGGTACCCCCTAGTTTTCGGAAACATCTATATATGCATAACTGAAAGGGTGAAGGCTACCATGCGAGGCCCTGGGCCCTGGCCCTGCTCAACCCTGAAAGCCTATAAACCCTATAAAGGGAACTCCAGAAAGTTGGAATATGGATTACTGGTAGGATCCCCTATAATTTACCTTAAAGGGGTTACGATAATGATATTCCAACTTTCTGGCTTCTACTGTAATCCTTAAACCCTAAGCTCCCTACACCCTCAACCCTAAACCCTGAACCTTAAACTCAAAACCCCTAAACCCTTAAAGCCTAGATGCTTAAACCCTAAAATAGAAGTGCCTTGACGTTGGGAGTTTGACTCTCCAGCGCGTCCTCGCACTTCGGCTTCGGGGGCTTCCATGTAAGCTATCGATATCCTTTCTCAGGGCTCCCTTTAAAGGTTCCTTTAAAGGAACCCTTAGAGAAACCCTTAAATGAACCCTTAGAGAACCCTTGGACGAACCCTTAAGGGAACCCCTAAAGGAAAGGAATCATTAAGGGTTCACTTAAGGCTTCCATTGAAGGGTTCTGTTGCGGGTTTTGGAAGTAAAGTGTCCTTCAGGGGAAAGAGTTCTGAAGTGGTAGGGGACATAGGCAGATCAGTCATGTGGCGTGCAGGGCTTATAGGGTTGAAGGGTTCACAAGAAGTTTATAAGCGCTCGTTTAAGGGTTTACACGTGTTCCGCAAAAGTGCAGTACCCCGTTGCAGACCTTCAACTAGTTGCATCGTCCACAAAACATGATCCGTCCAGAAGGACTCCAATATGCGCTACGACCCGATCTGAGAAGGTCTTCCTTAGGTTCGGCGTACCCCAGTTCATGCGGGTCACGGTCACTGCCTTAGAGGCCCCGGAGACTCCAATATCCCTTAATTAAGGAATATTCCTTAAATCATATTAGGGATCCTACTATAATTTAAGGAATATTCCTCAATTAAGGGATATTGGAGTCTCTGGGGCATCTTCCGCAACATCGACCTCAAGGCAGCTCGCAAGGTCGTCTGCCCAGACCAGGTCCACCAGGGAAAAACCTCCTCAAAAAAAGCTATGGCGGAATCGAAGAAAATCTCTTCGCGGGTATAGGAATATGCCCTTAATATAGCTATTATATAGCCCAGTATATCCTAAACCCTAAACCCTATACCCTCAATATACCCCTTTAATATAGCTATTATCTAACCCACTCTATATGCCCATGATAGGGTAGGGGTCTCTAAGGCCAAGGCCTTGCCCGGCCTCGATCCTCGTCACATCCAGGACTGCTCTACCCATCGGCCCCAAAGTAGCTCCTTTTTCCCTAGGCATCTAAGGACTCATATATTAAGGCTTTTGGGCCCAAAGACCATATTATATAAGGCTTTTGGGCTATTTTGATGCCCAGGGTTTGGGGTTCATATATAGCCCTAAGGGTGCATGTACCCATATAGAGATACATGGGCCCCGATGTACCTAGATGGGGACCACATTAAGGCCAATGTATATACTATATGAGTACATGGACCCTTAGGGTAGAATATAGAATCCTATAAGGTCATCCCCAAAAGGAACTACTATGGGGTCTATGGGTAGGGCACAGCAAAGGCAGGCCCAATCGGGTCTCCGGACTCAGTGGGTCCTCAGCGCCTAGACGTCCGGCATCTCGCTGCCCGCTAGGGCCAACTCTCTGACCGTGCAGTACCCAGAGAGCCCAATACCACTTAATTAAGGAATATGGCTTAAATTATATAGGGATTCGTATTAGGATTCAAGCTATCTTCCTTAATTGAGGGGTATTGGGCTCTCTGGGTCGTACGTGGCCGATACATATACATCGGCGAACAAAACTGCGGACGTTCGCACGCCACCGCATGCACATACGCATGCCGACTGAAGCTTTTACGGCCACCTGTATGTCACGAGCTGAACCCTAAACCCCGAACCCGTAAACCCTAACTTACGAACCTTGTAAGCCCTAAACCCCTGAACTCAATGACCCTAACTAACTTATGATCCCTAAACCTAAACCCATGAACCCATTCACCCTAACTTACGAACCCTAAACCCTAAACCCCTGAACCCATTGACCCTAACTTACGAACCCTAAGCCCTAAACCGCTATGGGGTTCGGAGTTTCTCGCTGCTCCCCTTTGCAGGGAATCGAAAACATGCTTCATGGAGACCTTTAAACTATCTATTAGACATATCTCAAATCACTTTTTTTACTTCAGAATAAAAAATAATCTCTTATGGTTAGAACAGGTGTGTATACATACATACATATATATATATATATATATAGAGGCAAGATATATCTATATAATATAAATTAAAGCTTCATAAGTCGAACACAAGCACACTCATTAAACACTTCCTCGCAAGCCTTAATGACTCGAACTTGATTTAAGCTTCCGGGTGCCTGTACTAGAGGGGCTTAGCAGTTACAACAAGGTTGGGGTGGGTATAAGAATAAGGGGATAGCACCAACTACATGAGTGTACTCGCGCCTATAGCACAGTCTCCAATGTTTCTTGGTCGACCAGCTGATGCTTAGTTGTGACTCTGATGAGGAAGCCAAGCAAGCAGCAATCCATTTACCCCACAAGCCCTTGATACAGCAACAAACCATAAGAGACTCTGCAGTCTGTTGGAATGGCGCCGCAAAAGAGGGGCTAGGCAGACCCCTGCTGCGCGACACCCGAAACCCTACACCCTAAAAAACGAGATCCGTCATCACGCCCCTAAACATCCTAACCCCTTAACCCACACGAGAAGAACCCTAGAAAAGGTCATCCGCCGCCCCCCCCAACCCTAAACCCTAAACCCTAAACCTTTCCCCCAAAATCGAGCTTCGCACCATACTCCACAGCTGCTCTGGAGACAGCGCCAAAGGCTTCGTCTCTTCGGTGGCCTTGGCTGTTCCCAAGGGTCCAAGTACCCAATAATCATATTAGGGGTACCAAATTTTGGGGTCCTTAGAATAAGGATCCTTCTATTTAGGGTACCATATCAGGGTCCCCTATTTTCGGAGACTCCCATATACTCTCCAAAATCCTAACCTACATAACTAGTATCCTAAATCCGAGTACCTAATTATTGGGTCCTTTGGACCCTTGGGGGTTGTTCTTGCCCATAGGCTCCATAGTAGTTCCTTGTTGGGATTACCTTAAAAGGAATTTCCGAAAATAGGGGACCCCAATATGGTAGCCTAAATAGTAGGATCCTTATTATAAGGACCCTAAAATATGGTACCCCTAATCTTCGGAAGCTCCTATATATAGGTTTCCAAATATGAGCCCCGGAAAAGGAACCATTATGGTTACTATGGAGCCTATGGGTAGCTGCTGAGTTCATCAGGTTCAGTAGTTAGGGGTTCAGGGGTTTAGGGGTTTAGGGGCTCGGGGTTCCAGGGCCCAAAGGCTTAGGGCTTGGGGTTTATAGGGGTCAGGGGTTCAGGGGCTTGGGGTTTAGGGGTTCAGCAGGTTTGGGGTTTAGGGGTTTGAGGTTTAGCGTTCTATAGGGTATACGACTATCCCAACAAACCTAAAGCGCAGTCATTCTGCTACTCAGTAGTTGGTTTAGGGATTAGGGTTTGGGGCTTAGGTCATAGGGTTTAGCATATACTGGGCTCTTGTTAAGGGATTTAGTTAAGTTACCATAAGTAACTTAAACTAAAGTCCTTAACGAAAACCCAGTAACCCCTCCACCCCGACATCAAGGATGCTGTACACAGGGGGCCTTTCATTAAGAATAGGTCGTTTGGACGACTTTTTGTTACATTTCTCGTTTGGATTGAAAAATATGCAAATGAAATTTACAAAAAAAAAAACGGAACGAGTCTTTGCGGCCCTTCGCTCCGCAGTTCCGGGTAGGTCGCAACCGTGATCGTGTGGCGTTTAGCATGCGTTAGCCGTGGCTCCATAGATGACCAGTCGAGGATACGGAATACATGTAAATGAGTATCCAGCCGTTCATGTTAGGGTGGTAGGCTTCCGCGGCACAGAAACTGAATTTATCCCCCCTCTTTCCTTGCATCGTGATTCGGGTGTAGGGCTCTCCATGCTATGGTTCGGGCATCTGCAGACCTTCTCAGAAGTCGAAACCAAGCATTTACATCGGAGAGTAGGTAGATAAGGTTTCGGTTTGGGGGGCGGTGTCTTTGTGTTAAGAGTTGGGGTTAAGGGCTGACGGCCCCCTAAACCCGAAACTAAGCTTCCACACCGACAGCTGGAAAGCCGATTGTCTTACGGACACTGACAGCCCGACTATCTTCAACTGTGACCCAACTCTTTCCGCCAGACTTAAACCCTAAACCCCTAAACCCCTGAACCCCTAAACCTAAACCCTGACCCATGAACCCTAAACCCGAAGTCTTACACCCCGCAGCTCGACAAAAATGTCAACCCTGAGAACCCTACACCCTGAACCTAAAAAGGACCCAAACCCAAAGGCTCCATGTACCCATATAGTAGGTACTTAGGCCTTAGACGGGTCCCTATATAGGTACTTTTAAGGCCTAAGTACCTACTATATGGGCACATGGAGTCTTAGGGAAACCCTTAAAATCCTAAACCGGGCCCTACAAACCTCTTTCCACTGAGAAACGGCAGAGATTTTGACATCCTCCACCTGCGCAGAGCAACCCATGCCTGGCTTTCTAGGGTTCGCGGTTTATAGGCTTGAGCTCTACAAGGGTTCTTGCGGGATTCAACAAAGATTCCTCTGAGGATTTGAGGTATGTACTGAAGGGTAACCCAAAGGGTCCATGTACCCAAGAAGTATATACCTTGGCCTTATTAACTTAACGTACTCCCTACATAGGTACATTGGGCCCCAGGTGTATACTGTTTGGGTACGGGGACCCTGAAGGGTAATGGCAAGGGTTCCTTCGTGGGGATAGTTTGGGTGCGATCGAAGGGTTCAGGTGTTGGGGTGAGCCCTAAACCCTACCAGGATCCCAAAAGTGCCCTTCAATAGAGCCCTTGTGGGTATTTAGGGCCTAGGGTATGTTAGAGGGTAGTTGCGGGATCTAGGTATACCTAGAGTCTTTAAGCGTCAGGGTCTTTTCAACGGCCCTTAAACGGTCTTATGATGCTCTTACCTTCTCGGCAAAGGCTTTGGCGACTTTGACTAGGGTGTTAACAGGCGTAGGGTAGGGCTTCGTTATTCCGGCTGTATAAGGCTTGATCAGGTTTTACGAAGGCCTAATTAAGCTGTAAGCAGCTTAACAAAGGTCAGAAATGGGAGTTTCCGAAAATAGGGGACCCTAAAATAATAGTACCCTAAATAGTAGGATCCTTGTTATAAGGACCCCAATGTAAAGGTACCCCTCATTTTCGGAAACTCCCAAATCCCAAAGTTAGTATCTCAATCTCCGGGCCGGGGCCTTAATCATCAGACTCCGCTTCCACCAAGAGTTCAAAAGTTTGACTCCGGCGTGCATTGCCGGACAACTCACGGTGGCGCTTACTCTTTCAATCTCCTCCGCCCACAACCCTCAAGCTTAGTTGCTGAGTTCATCAGCCCCAAAAGTGTACACTTTCAGTTTTATAGTGGGTAATACTATCCCAAAAAGTGTGAAGGGTATCCAGGTATCCACTCAGCTACTGAGAAAGTTTGAAACCAAAGCACTGTCAATGATCTCGCCAGCTGTCAAGTGTTTTAGGTGGTTCCATGAATACGTACCGGAAGCAATCTGCAGCGACTGGATCCAGATGATTGTTTCCTCCAAAGCTTTCTCAACGGATGACGCAGTGAGGCTTCCTCTGGACAGGAAGGAGGGCACACTTGCTGTCCATCGCACTTGAGATAATGCACAGCTCGAGCCGAGATGAAGATCGCCGTGTAAAAGATACCCAGCAGATTCGCACCGGCGAAAAAGAATGGCAAACCTCTGCTTTCGTAGAAACACCGACTGCATTGCTTGCGGAACAGGGAGGGCTACAACCCTCTCTCAGAAACTGGCTGAAGGCACTTGATGGTTTGATGATTCATGGGCTGGAGTGTCCGAAACAGGTTGTGGGGTTTGACTGCAGTTTTGAGTGTGAAGCTGTGTTTGTTCTTTGTGCACTGCCGAAATTTTGAATGTGCCCTTCATGTGTTCATTCAATATTCCTTAAACAAAAGATACTGGTACCATCCAGCAATCTTGACCATTGCGCTTGTCTGTGGGGCACACCGTGAGGAATCCATTGTTACATGCTCATCAGCCAGTCGTGGTCGTGGGGCTCTGGATGTACCCACACAGTGACAGTCTACCCACACAACCCTACACCCTAAACCCTCAATCCCACACAAGCCGCCTTTGGGCCTTTGGGATTGAACTTAGGCCACTTGTTTTGGGTGTGGTCGACGTTTTGGGCTGTGCTTTCGGGCTTTAAGGTTTAGGGCTGAGTGCAGGTTGGGCAGGGTGCCTAAACCCCCTAAACCCTAAATCCCTTCCTAGATTTGGGAGGGAGGGGGGGTGTTGATTCCCTTGCGCGAAACAAAACATCACACCCCAGACTGCACTGCAAAACCCTCAATGAGCCCTGACTCAAACGAATTCAGAAGAAGCATCGCAACCCTAAACCTTAAATTCCACAATCCTAAAC
Source organism: Symbiodinium sp. CCMP2592 (assembly GCA_905221615.1). NCBI lineage: Eukaryota > Dinophyceae > Suessiales > Symbiodiniaceae > Symbiodinium > Symbiodinium sp. CCMP2592. Next base: position 2,317,132 of record CAJNDT010005556.1, on the reverse strand, counting down.
CCTAAACCCGCAACCAACATGCTAAATCCTAAACCCTAAATTCTAGACGCTAAGCCCTAGATCCTAATCACTATAATCCCTAAACTTAACTTCCTGAACCTCAAAGCCCTGAAACCCGGAATCCTTCAATGCCCTGTACTAGCCTGGCTTCTCGGATGCTTGCAAGATCTCCAGCTTCAGGGACTTCAAGGAGACCTGCGATGAGGCTTTACGGTTTAGGTGGCATTTGGGGGTTCCGGGTTTAGGGCCTATAGGGGTTTAGGGTTTAGGCCTATAGGGTTTAGGGCTTAGGTGTTTAATGCTCACATTTCCAGGTATTCCGGGGCTTCGGGGTTTCGGCCATTTGTGTTGAAGGACATGGGCCTTTGATAGGGCACCGAAACAGCACGCAAGCAAAAAGTACCACAGGCATCTCCCCATACACCCCCTTAAAATGAAAGCGCCAATGAGTTTCAGGATAACCCTGGACTCTAAACCCTAAACCCTAACCCGATTTGGGGGGCTTTGGGGTTTGCACGTAAGCGAGATCCCTGGACACTGGAAAAACCGTGCAGGTCCTCGAATGTAGGTTACTGCCAAGGGCCCTACTTGCGGATCCAAAACCCTACTGCTCGGTTTAGGGTTTAGGGTTTAGGGTGCTTGCGGGGGGGCGGGGGGTGGGGGAGGTTAGACCCTAATTATAATTAAGGGGTCATAACCTACTATTTACACGATACAGGCAGGTATGACCACTGAAACAGCTCTAATGAGCAACCAATGAACTAGCCTAGCGGATCCAAGTACCGAAGTAGCGCAGTATTGTGGATCCAACATGCTATGCTCTGGGTGGCTCTTCGTACTTGGACGGGCAAGGGACTTAGTAAGTAGGTTCCCTAAGTGGTACCAAAAAAGCCCCCCCCCACTCTTGTGAAGAGTCGAGTGCCGGGCTTGAAATACAAAAGAATGCTACGGCGACGAGCCTTCAACAAGCATTCTAAGACATATCTCATACTGGGCGTTTTAGTAACCAGGAAGAAAAGTATAAACTTGTATTTCATAATGGCTCCGTTAAGAACACAAGTATTAAAGCATGGTACTCCGAAGCCCAGGATAAGATATTTGGTACTACCTCCGTGGCCGTCGGCCCCGGGACACCAAGTCTGTTTACAATGGTGAAGCTGTGGTTCCCAACCCTAAACTCTAAACCCCTAAACCCTAAGCCCTTAAACCCTTAAACCCTAAGCCGTAAACCCTAAACTGACTACCCTCCGTTGCCTTGGCTGTGCGGAGGATGGTGAGGAACCCCAAGGAAATACATGGACGTAGTACGAGTAATTGTTCAGGCCCATATGGGTAGTTGTCAAAATTAAGGTCCGTTTTGGGGTACCCTAAATAATAGGTGCCGTATTATACTAGGGACCCAAAAAAGGACAATAGTTTTGACAACCGCCCATATACTCATCTGGGCATTAAGAGCTCAGTCTTGCTAAAACGAACTTTGCCGAATCTGAGAACTGTATGGCCGGATCAGGTGATCTTCACCAAACTGACCTTTAGTTAGTAGGGAATGGGTAATAGTACAGTAGTTATGATTGTACCCCAGGGGCTAAGTACGTAAAGGATCATGGGTCTCAGTAACTCAGGTTATGACTAGGGTAACTATATTGATAACTACATATAACCCCAATTGAGGTACTTATAACATTGATTACTAAGTCCCATGATCCCCCAAGTAAAAATGTATCATTGTAGTGCTTGTTCCAGCAAAAATAAGGAGAGGAGGCAAAGATACCAATAGTTCAAGCAGTAATTCTTCGGGCCAAAACCGGCAAACTAAAGTACAAGTACCAGGGCTTGATCAAAGTCACTGCACCACCAGTAATTGCGAGGACAAGCACCACAAATCAGCGCTTTTTCTGACTCGGCTGTGCTCTGGGCTTTGCTAAGCACAATTCAGCGACGAGCACGTTTGTGGCATGTTCTGCATGAAAGTTTTCGGGGTTTGAGGGCTTCGGGCTTAGGGGGTTTAGCTCGATGAGCATGGGGGCCTAGAGTCCAGATGAGCCTCTGTGGCATGGGTACGGAGATGAGTGCTTGATGTGTAATCACAAAAAGAGACCAACTTAGAACGAGTCTGATGCAGCGGGACCTGAGTTTTCCTACACAACTAATGAGGCATAGCCGCTGCTTTGCTTGCGGCTGACATCAATGCAGTGTTGCACTTTACCGGCAGCAGAAAGCCCCCGACCCCTCGGGGAATATGCAATCACCGTGGCCCATCTTCGCACCAAACGTCGGCACCCAAAGCTGAAAATATAGGGGCCGTAATAATCAAAATAGGCCTTTGGGGTATATTCTACACTAATTATAATAGGCAGCCCCCAAAATAGTATAGGTAATTATTAAGGCCCCTATAGTATCAGATTTCTCCCAGCCTTAAAAAATGCGTAGGAACGAAGAGATCGGCAAGCAATGTTTATCCTTCATAGCCACTCTCGCCACTCCATCAGCATTCGCCTTGAAGTGCATGTAGAATGGTCGCATTACCTGCTCGCGATGCCACCCAGAGTGGGGTTTGTCCAAAGTTGTTGGGCCGCTGCTTATCAGCGCCTGCATACATCAGCAACTCGACGACACTGGCCTGGGTTCTTGTCATTGAAAATTAGTTCAAGTTACCATAATCAAGCTAACCCTAATATTTTGCATAGATCCCGCCTAGTTATGGTACCTTGAACTCACTTAGTTGCCGAGATCATGAGCCCCAAAAGGTGTTATGGATTGCTGGCGGCGACAATACCTTTTATTTGCCGTGCACTTGTAAACCCTATTTTCAGGAGGAATTAATTGAAACTGCTTTGGCTCTTTTGGCATACGGACACTTCCAGTTCTAAACACGGAATAGTATTCTCTCACAAGTGATGTAAAGTAAACAAAAGGAGCTTAGCCGCCCTTGGAACCAGAATAAAACCAATATTCTTATTGACCCCCTTAAGTTCTTATATCATAACCAAAACAAGGACATAACTCCTAAGAGAAAAACCCAGAGGCCCTAAACCCTACATCTCTAACGGACCCCTCATTAAAAGAGCCCAGTAGGTCCCTTTATTTCTAATATTCTGTTTCAACATGCAGACCCAAAAACTTAAGAAGGGCAACTGGTACTACTCAGGAGCCCCTTTAAAAGAACCCAGTAGCCGATTAGAGTACTTTGAACTGAACCCAGAAATAGAACCTGAACCCTAATCCCTCTAAGCCCCCTAAACCCTTGCAGCCCAGTAGCATGCCCGTTGTCGACAGCCATGTGGAGAGGAGTTCTCCCCAAGTTGCGGCTTGGAGGGTCGTGGTCTGCGCCAGCCTCGAGCCTTGATCTCTTTGCTTTTTTTTAGGGATTTACGGTTTAGGGTTTACGGTTTAGGGGCTGTTTTTTTTTAAAGGGTTCCTTTCAGGTTTTTTTTTTTTAAGGATTCCGTTAAGGGTTCCTAGAATAAGGGTTCATGTCAGGGTTTCTATAAGGGTTCCTTTAGTAATTTGGGGCCTTGAGTGTTCAGGGTTTAAGGGTGAAATTAGGGCTTAGGGTTCCTTTAGGGTTTGGGGCCTTTAGGGTTAGTTTAGGGGTTTAGTTTGGTTTTAGGGTTTCTTTGAGGGATTCTGTACGGGCTCTGTAGTGGTTTTAATAGGGGTGTAGATACTTGCATGCCTCTAGCCTGGATTTCGGGGTTTAGGGCTTCAAGGCGCTTTAGTGCTGTGCTAGGGTGTTGGGCTTTAGGGGTTTAGGGTTTGGGGTTCAGGGTTTCAAGGTTGAGGGCCTATGGTTCAGGGTTAGGTCTCTCGCTGGCGACTCTCGGTCTCTCAGACCGAACCCGCTTTACCAGCAGTACATGACCCCCGCCAAGAGAAACAAGAACGGCTCACTCATGTGGGTGGTTGTCAAAATTAGGGTCCCTTTTTAGGTCCCCAATATAGTACGGCGCCCATATTTAGGGTAACCAAAAGGGACCACAATTTTGACAACTACCCATATGATAGCGGGGATACTCACCCAAACATTTCTGGTGATTCCTACTATAGAAACCCCACTTTCGGCTATACCGGTACTTTGGACCCTCTGGGAAAGGAGCCCAACAGCACCCTAAACCCTAAACCCCAAAACAGATAGCACCTTATAGCACCTCAACTCTCAGCCCCAAGCCTCAAGCCCTACCTTAAGCCGGAATAACCTACCTTTTTAGGGTTCCCTATTATGATTTCCTTATATCAGTCCTTAAAAAGGTAGGTTCTTCGGGCTTAAGGTAGACCCTAACCCCTACACCCTAAACCAATATGAAGTCTAGAAAGGCAGCCAATCTTGTAAGATCCTTAGAAGGGATCCTCAATATGGAACATACTAACCTTTAAAGGAGCCCAGAGGCACCCTAAACCCTACGAGTAAACCCGAGTATGGCACCCTTATAGCACCTTAAACTCTCAGCCCTAAGCTCTAAGCCCTACACCCTAAACCCTCTAAAGGAGCCCAGAAGCAGAAGTCGCGCCACGTCCCGATGTCCCGCGGCCGCCGCGCGGTGAAGTGCCGTGGTGCCGGCGCCCCCGGCGAGCAAGTTGGGATCCTGGAGTTCCTTGCGGGCTCTCTTTAAAGGGTCAGGTTTGAGGACTTCCTTGGGGCTCTCTTTAAAAAGGGTCAGGTTTGAGGAGTTCCTTGCGGGCTTTCTTTTAAGGTTTCGGGTTTAGTTAGGGTTCAGGAGTTCCTTGGGGCTCTCTTTAAAGGGTCAGGTTTGAGGAGTTCCTTGCGGGCTTTCTTTTAAGGTTTCGGGTTTCGGAGATCTTTAATTAAGGCTCTATAGAGTTATATAGGGTTTAGTTAGGGTTCAGGAGTTCCTTGGGGCTCTCTTTAAAGGGTCAGGTTTGAGGAGTTCCTTGCGGGCTTTCTTTTAAGGTTTTGGGTTTCGGAAATCTTTAATTAAGGCTCTATAGAGTTATATAGGGTTTAGTTAGGGCTCAGGAGTTCCTTGGGGCTCTCTTTAAAGGGTTAGGTTTTAGGAGTTCCTTGCGGGCTTTCTTTTAAGGTTTCGGGTTTCGGAGATCTTTAATTAAGGCTCTATAGAGTTATATAGGGTTTAGTTAGGGTTCAGGAGTTCCTTGGGGCTCTCTTTAAAGGGTTAGGTTTGAGGAGTTCCTTGCGGGCTTTCTTTTAAGGTTTCGGGTTTCGGAGATCTTTAATTAAGGCTCTATAGAGTTATATAGGGTTTAGTTAGGGTTCAGGAGTTCCTTAAACCTCTCTTTAAAGGGTTAGGTTTTAGGAGTTCCTTGCGGGCTTTCTTTTAAGGTTTCGGGTTTAGTTAGGGTTCAGGAGTTCCTTGCGGGCTTTCTTTAAAGGGTCAGGTTTTAGGAGTTTCTTGGGGCTCTCTTTAAAGGGTCAGGTTTGAGGAGTTCCTTGCGGGCTTTCTTTTAAGGTTTCGGGTTTCGGAGATCTTTAATTAAGGCTCTATAGAGTTATATAGGGTTTAGTTAGGGTTCAGGAGTTCCTTGGGGCTCTCTTTAAAGGGTCAGGTTTGAGGAGTTCCTTGCGGGCTTTCTTTAAAGGTTTCTAGTTATAAGGTTCTACAATAGGATTCTCTTATAAGGATCTTATTAGATAAGGGTTTCAGGAGTTCCTTGGGGCTCTCTTTTAAGGGTTTGGGTTTAGGAGTTCCTTAGGGGCGTTCTGTTAACTGTTTGGGTTTAGGAGTTTTTTGGGGCGTTCTTTTCAGGGTTTGGGTTCAGAAGTTATTTGGTGCGTTCTTTTAAGGGTATGGGTTCAGGAGTTTTTTGGGGCGTTCTTTTAAGGGTTTGGGTTCAGGAGTTTTTTGCGGCTTTCCTTCAAGGGTTTATAAGGATCTTATAGGATAGGGGCTTAGGAAGGGGATTTAGGGTTTAGGGCTTGGGGATTAATTTAGGGTTTAGGGTTTCGGAGTTCCTTAGGGCTCTCTTGAAAGGTTTAGTGTGTAAGAGCTTCTTGGGGGCTCTCTTTTGAAGGCTTTTTTGAGGTTCTATAAAGGCTTTAAGTTCGGATTTAGTTTAGGCTTCAGGGTTTAGGAGCTCCTGGGGGATCTGTTGAAAGGCCTCTGTTGAAGTTCTATAAGGTTTTAACGGCTTCATCCAAGTTCTTTAGGGTTGCGAAGCTCCTTGGGCTGTTTTCAGGTTGGGTTTAGGGATCGTTTAGGTTTAGGCCTTAGAGTTTACAAGGCGAAGGGATAATAAGGCTATAGGGTTCCTAATTCCTAGGGGGTTAGGATCTAGAGGGGTCAGGGAGCTCTTGAGACTCTTCTTGCTTTTTTGGGGTCTTCAGGGTTTAAAGGTGTCTTTAGAGTTGCGGAGGTTTACAGGTTTGTCTTGGGTATTGCTTTGCAGGTTTTGCGACTAGGCAAGAAGAGAGACATTGAACATCAGTCGATCAGGCACTGCGGTTTGGGAGTTTCCAAAAATAGGGGACCCTAATGTAGTACCCTAAATAGTAGGATCCTTATTATAGGGACCCCCAAATATGGTACCCTAATTTTCGGAAACTCCCGTTTACTTATGGCCCTTTGGAGTAAATCGGGGAGGGTTAGGGACTCAGGGGTTGAGAACGGCGGAAAGGCGTCCAGAACAGAGCTTGGGAGACTTGGTTGAGACAGGCGTGGACTTGAGACTCAAAAAACCTTCAAGGAAGAAACCCAAAACTCAAAACCCAAGAAGCAGTCAAGACTCATGAAGCATCCTATCAACTTCGCTGATCTCGCCATTTCCGGCAGCAAGAGTTAGCGCCTCGACGTGCTTCTGAGAAGCCGGGGCGAAAGGCAAAAGAACCAATTGCAAATTTCCAGCAGCGTCGAGCGCCACGTGATCTTCCAGCAGATCCCTCGGTTTTCCGAGATTTCTATACCGTTGTATCAGTGGTCCAAGAGACTACCAGGCCCCTTCAGTCAGGACTATCAGTTCCAGAGCCGTATGCAGGGTCCTCCTGCAAGAGTTGACCCACATTGCTTACTTGACGGTTTTATGAGAGCTGGATGACATTTAATCACTTAGGACTTTCCGGAACATCGGTTTGAATCTGGTTTAAACTGAAGATGTGGGTTTACAGGGGTAGACGGGGTTTGGGGATTTATTGCTTGGGCTGTAGGTTCCCTGGAAGTATGCTTAAAGATGTGACGATGGACAAAGCCCTGGGAGCCCACTGTACGCTTGTAGCTTAGGTAGTATGCCATGGCGGAGACCGCGCAAGCCCAAACCTCCTAGAAAGGACCACATGAAGACAACACAACTCACAAAATACGATGTACCTAAACCCCTAAACCCCAAACCCCTAAAGCCCAAACCCTTAAACCCTAAACCCTAAATCCCTAATGCCCTAAACCCTAAATAAGCATGGACACCCGAACAACAACGTAGACCACCCAAAACAACACAGCCAATGCAAACCCATACATCTGATCATAAACCTTCAACCCTGAAACGTCCTCTTAGCTGCCGAGTTCATAAGCCGCCCCCCCCTCCCAAAAAAATATACGCTCCCAGTTCTATAATAAACTGTAGCATTATTCCATAAAAAACTTACAGTGCACTCAGTCGGCTACTAAGTCCGCCAAGAACCTATCACCTGAACACTTAAGCTCAAAAACCAAAGCCCTAAACTCTCAAAGACCAAGTCGCGCAAAATTTCGCAGGAGCCTCTGCCTAAATCCCTTAAACCCTAAATCCCCTAAACCCTAAAGCCCTTAGTCCAAGTCGCCCATTTCGAAGGAGCCGCTGCCTAAATCGTGGCACGCCGCAGTGCTTCTGCAACCTCGGTCTGAACAGAAACCAACTTTTTTGGTTCAGTGTCCTTAGAAGCTAGGGGTTTAGGGGTTTCAGGGTTTAGGTGTTTAGGGTCTGAGTCTAGGGGTTTAGGGTCTGGGGGTAGGATTTAACGTAGAAGCGCAGCAGAAAGCTTATATCGTTTTGTTTAATACTCCCTTGGGATTTTGCTATAACACAACACACACACACACCACATACTTGCTCGGAGTACCAGAGTTGTATACGCAATAGGGGTGCATGGGCCCTTAATAGTGGCAAGCTCGGATCCTCACGAGAGTAGATGGAGAGTCCTTTGGTAAAGATACGTTGGCACTTATCATAGGGATCCTTAGGGGTGTAGGGGGAGGGGGGGTAGGGGGCCTTAAGGCCCATAATAAGGACTAATAAGGCCTATTTAAGGAAATATAGTCCCCTACACCCCTCCCCCCTACACCCCTAAGGATCCCTATGAACTTAGCAGGATTCTGGGGCATGATTATACTATAGCAAATCCGAGTACGGACCCCTAAGGAATGTAGTGTCACATTAAGGTTTAGGGTTTAGGGTGGGATTTAGGGTCTAGGGGTTTAGGGTTTGGGGTTTAGGGTCTAGGGGTTTATAGTGTCATATACTGATTCTTCAGGCCCCTGTATTGGGGTTGTGTACGGTTGATTGAGGTTGTTAGTCTGCTCACGGCCTTTAGGGTGCACAGCGTTGATAAGGGAGTTAGGGTTGAGAGTTGTGTATAACATAGTTTGTAGGGCACTCGTAGATAGCTCAGGGCTAAGGGTTCAGGAACTGCGTTGTTTCAAACAGCAGGGATTTGAAGCGCTTTGGTATTTAGAGTGGTGAAGGGTTCTGTTGAAGTAAGTCACGATAAGAGGAATGTCGCGCATATAAGCGTGAAGTGGTGATTAAATGTGCTGGTCCCTTTATGGTGATTTTTATGCAAAACGGTATGCTCAGCCATACCATTCCGTAGGGCTCCTATAAAGCTATTAAGCGAAAGATTGCATCAAAGAAGACACAGCTCGACTACCTATCCGAGCAATAGACCTTCATCTCTAAGTCAAAAGCTTCCATTCAAGTTCATTCGTTAGCTGGGAGTTTCCGAAAATGAGGGGTACCGTATTTTGGGGTCCTTATAATAAGGGTCCTACTATTTAGGGTACTATTTTCGGGTTCCCTATTTTCGGAAACTCCCAGTTAGCCTGTGTTACCCTCCAACCCCGACGACACGCTTACACAAAGATCCATAATGCGAGCACAGCAACTGCTGCTTCAACTCCCGCACGTCGCTCACGGCCGTGACCGGTATGGCAGCCAGCTCGTCTCCGGAAACCATGTAGACGCGAAGCATTGCTAAGATTGTGCAGGAGGTTCGCAAGAACTTGCAAAAAGGATTTCTTAAGTGTCCAATGAGGGGTGTCAATGAAGGGTGTTCCGGCTCGGTTACAAGAACTCTGTATCAGGTTTATTGAGGCCATGAAGGAAGGAAAAGAATGATATTCGTCACGGATCTACATTGCTGTTGCTGCATGATGGTATTCGTACTCTCCATCTGAAACTGTAGGGTGCGATGTGTGGAGTTGAGGCGACTCTTTCAAGCACCCTAAACCCTAAACCTTCAGGGTCCTTCAGTTTGTGCCGGGCCTAGGAAGATAAATGGGACACTACCAATTGCAGCGCAAAGATGAGCCATAGCCTTGTTTCTGAGTCCCCGGGCCCATAATGTAGGGGCCTAGATTTTAACATAGTTTGAATGGGGTTTGGGGGGGCCATTATACTATAAATATCATAAAGCATGAGGAACCCCAAACTACTGTTGATGGACAAAATCCTGCATGACCCATTGTAAGGGATATACCATAGTTCCCATAGTTTAGAGTCCTTAAAGTCATGCAGGATTTTGTCCATCAGCAGTAGCATTAGTAATTACTTAGGCCCCTGTATTGGAACTTCACGGCTCCGGCATTTGCTCCGACAGTTCGGACAGTTCGTGGATGCTTTTTTGCAAGGCCCCGAACAAAGGCCCGAGCGGCTAAACAGATAGTCCGAAACTAAAACATGTATAAGCCTCACATCGGCATAAAGCGAGGATGAAGCTCCCTTGATTAAAAAAGTGGCGGCGGAGAAAAGCTTCGTGCCAGGACCCTCCGTGCACTCGTAAAGCTGAGGCCATGCGGCCAGTGGTGGTAGGCATTTGGGGTCTTGCAGAGGGTTGATGGAGACTCTACAGGGTTTCAGTCAGACAGTGTTGGTCGAAGTAACATGCCGAGAAACTGCGGCCGTGCTAAGCTTGGACAAGTTCCGATACGAGCCTTAGACAAATCCTGCGGTAGGAGCCCAAACCCCAGACCCTGAAGAGGTTGAGGCTTAGGTAACACTCAGGAACACAGGGTAAGATTTTGTAAGAGTGCAGGACGGGAACTTATACATATATGTGGCCTGAGAAGAGTTGAATGTATCGTCTTCTGATGGGGATGGCTGAAAACGACTCCGGGTATAGGAATGCGTCTATGTCCAGAAATCTTGATCGCCACTTGAATGAATAGCAGTTTGGTTCTTTCTAAACCTGACGTATACCTCTTTCAGTTCGGCAGTCGCCCAACATTCAAATTTCCCAGGACCTTCCATGGGGGTAGTTGTTCAAATTATGGTCCCTTTTTGGGGTACACTAAATGATAGGTGCCGTACTATACTAGGGACCCCAAAAGGGACCCTAATTTTGACGACCACCCATGGGGGGTTTACGGGCTGTCGTGTTCGTGACTTCAGTCAACCTGCTCTTCAGCGGGCTCCTTGGCCTACCTTCCATGCTCGAAAATCCAAAACATCAGCACCCTTGTGGAAAAAACGGAAAACAATCCAAGGCACTCGGCCTCTTGGAAAACACAACAAAAAGCATGAAGCAATCTATGCTATAAGCTACTAAGCCCTAAACCCCTAGACGATAAGGCTAAGGAGACGAGTTTATCAAGGATGATTACCTATAGTCTCCATTGTAATTCCTTCTTTTGGTTTAACCAATAATATAATTAGGATCCTATGAGGTAACCCCCAAAAAGGAACTACAAGGGAGACTGTAGGTACCCAGAGACTCCAATATCCCTTAATTAAGGAATGTTCCTTAAATTATAGTAGGATCCCTACTATAATTTAGGGAATATTCCTTAATTAAGGGATATTGGAGTCTCTGGGTAGGGTCCGGTAGCCTTCGGGTTTGGGTCTATCTGTTTAAAGGGAACTCCAGAAAGTTGGAATATGGTTTCAGGGTAGGATACCCTATAATTTACCATAGAAGGGTTAGGATAATCATATTCCAACTTTCTGGCTTTTACTTTATAGGGTCTAATATAGGATCCGAAACCCTAATTACCGTTTTAAGGGTTCTACCCTCTAATTAAGGGGTCATAACCTACTATTTTGTAGGGTTTGAGGACATGGAGGAGACCTGCAGCTGCCCTTCTGCGGCACACATCAAAACCCCGGCCCCTAAGGCTCTCGGATCTCATTTTGAAGGCCTAGGATACCACGTAACCTAAGAATAAAAAGGCCTCTCTTTTTGGTATTCGGTAACTTTATAAGGAACCTAGGACTACAAAAAAAGGAATAAGGGTACTACTGGGCATCCTAGTTAAGGCTCCATGTAGCCATGTAGTACACTTAGGCCTCAAAGTACCTATAATACCTAGTAGCCGCTTTGAGGCCCAAAGTATATGCTTTATATACTAGATGGGTACATGGAGCCTGAGGGTTTTGGGCTATTTGGAACCGTCGGGTGCCTGAGTGCTCTTCACCGAGCGCAGGGTTTTCTGCTCCTCCGCGAGCGACTGAAGCCACTCCTGGCCAGCGCGGGACCCCTTTGAAGGGATCCTTGAAAGGGGTCTACAGTAGAAGCCCCGACCCCTAAGAGGAATGTATGGGGAATCCCAGCACTATTTGGCCTTAATCCGGTTTCCAACTTTATGGGGTTTACTGTATAAGGGATCCAAGTATATACCCCTATCGTAACCGTTACAGAACCCTTTAAGGGACCCTTTCTGGGAACCCCTATAGTAGTTAAGCCCCGCAGCCTTCATCGTCTCCATTGCCGTTCCTGTTTTTGGCTTTCCCATTTTATGCTTTCCATCTCAGTGGTAACCCCAAGCAGGAACTACAATGGAGACTAGGTAACATCATTTTGAACCCACAGGGACGAAAATAACATTGAAACTAGGCAGGGTGTAAGGTTCAGTTACCACAGATCGCTGCATGGGACAGGAATCCTAATCAGGCAGCGAACAATAAAACACAATGAGAGAAAAGGCAAGGTTTAGGATTCATGCATGGCGGAAACACCGGACCCCGGCATACCCCGAATTTTGGAATGCAAGGACCCAGCATCAAGGAGTATAACAGCAGCATCTGTTCAGCAATAGCTGCCCGTCCCCCTCTGTGACCCTCCCCGCCGTAAGCCTCAATGCTTCTGAATGCCCCGTAATTAAACCCCAACACCCCCAAAGCCCTAAGCCTAACCCTAAAACCCGAATCCTAATCAAACGAGCCATAGACTCCTGGAACCCCCCAAACACCAGCCTGTGCTCACAACCTCAACCCTTAAACTACTTTCCAGCAAGACTCAAAACTTCAACCTCGTCACCTCGACTAAACCCTAAACCCCTAAACCCCTAATCTCTTAACCCCTAAACCCCTACACCAAAGAAAAACCTAAACCTAATCCCCTAAACCCGAATCCCCTCAACCCTAAACCCCTATACCCTAAACCCCTACCTAGAACCCCCAAAGTAGGTCAAATAATGGCCCCAAACCTATAAAAGGCTATTATGTTACCCAAACCCCAACCCCCCGTTGAGAGAACCACACCCTAAAACCCTAAACGCTAAACCCCTCAAGCCTCAACCCCTCAACCCTAAACCCAACCCCTAAACCCCTACACCCCAAACCCCAACCCCCCCAGCCCCCCCCCACCTCTTAGAGAATCCTAAACCCCTACTTGGAGGGTCGGGGGACTTAGTAACTGGTTATTTTGGGGACTTATAAGTACCATAACCCCAATTAGGGTCCCTTTTAGGGTACTTATAAGTCTACTTACTAACTACTTACTAAGTCCCCCGACCCCCCGTACACCCCCAACCCTCCCCCTGACCCCCCTGAGAGAACCGGGGGCCTCCAAAGTTTGGCCCTCGGGCACGGGCCAACTCTCGGCCTGATTGTAGGCTTCCAAGATCTCCTGATGCGGTTTAAGGTTTTAGGGTTTTAGGGTTGAGGGTTTTAGGGTGTATAGGGTTTTAGGGTTTTAATATTTTAGGGTTTAGGGCTTTAAGGTTTTAGGGTTTAGGGTTTAGGGGTTTAGGGTTTAGGGCTTTAGGGTTTTAGGGTTTATAGGGTTTATAGGGTTTATAGGGTTTAGGCTGACTGGGAGTTCTGATGAGGGGGACCCTCCCCCTTTAGAAAGTGTTATGGTTTGGAGCGTAGGCTTCTAAGATCTCCTGATGCGGTTTAGGGTTTGAGGGTTTTAGGGTTTAGGGTTTTAGGGTTTTAGGAATTGGGATTTGGGAGTTTAGGATTATATTCAACAAGAAATGGCTTAGGGAAAGTGTTATGGTTTGGAGTTTAGGCTTCTAAGATCTCCTGATGGCGCGCTCAAAAGAAAGGCTCCTTACTCCTTTAAGGGGTTCCCTCAGGATCTCCTGATGGCAGTTTCGGGTATAGGGTCTGGGCTCCCGTGCAGAGGCTGCTCGGCGAGCCACGCTGCCGTGTCTGATTGCACGACAAGAGCCGCGTGCAGCTGCCACTTGCAGCGGGTTGGGTCGAAGTTCGGCACGCTCAGAGAGTAGTCGCTGAGCAGCGTACTCAACGGAGTGGTGCTCGCCGCTGAGTATAGAGACCATGCTACTTTGCCGACCTTCACCATTACTGCCGCATCGCTCTAGAGCAGCTGGAAGACGTGCACCACGCCCAGCCGGCTGCTGCCGCCAGTTTCCATGGAGAGGCCCGGGACCTTCAGTAGCTGTCGACAGACCATCCTGGCAATGCTCTTTTGGCCGACGTAGCCACCGTACGTCTCGAGGGTGGCGCGGAGGTCGGTCCACGTGCGGAGGTCGGTCCTGTTGTCCAGGTCCAGGGGCCGCCATCTGTCCGCACACAACCGCGTGGACAAGAGGAAGAAGTTGTTCGGCACAACCCCTTCCTCGTTGAAGGGGCTCCCCTAAGATCTCCTGATGGCAGCTGTTGTGATTTAGATCTCTTGATGGCGCCATCAAAAGAAAGGCTCCGTACTCCTTTAAGGGGCTCCCCTTAAAGGAAAAACGGTGCTCCCTGCGGTTCCCTTAAGGAGGTTCCTTTTAAGGCTCCTCTTTGGGGGTTTAGAGAGAATTAAGGGGCTTAATGAAGGCTTGATCAGATCTCCTGGTTGTGCACTCAAAACAAGGGGTTCCTTATAGGGTTTTTGTATAGGTCATCTTCAGAATCAGACGTGTTCCCTAAACATGCTCCCTTAAAGAGTCCATTTTCAGGTGTAGGTGCTATCAAAGGCAGAATTCAAAGGTTTTATGCTTTCGGGTTGAGCTGGCGTACCTCCAAGACAAAGGGATCCTTAACAAGTTCCCTTTAGAGTTTAAGGTCATGTTTTGAAGGAAAAAGGAGTGATCCTGAAAAATGATCCCTACAAGGTCCTTTTAAAGCTTTTGGGTAATTCGACACTCTGGGGATAAGGCTTTGAAGGCCTTCTCCACCCTGATATCCTTTGGCTCTTGCTGATAGTGTCAAGGGGGGTGCAGACAATTCGCGCTGGGGGTGTCCATAACCGCAGTTTCGACGGTCTTCACTTGTCTCCTTGCCTCCCTTCATGTGGGTGGTTGTCAAAATTATAGTCCCCTTTTTGGGTCCATATTATAAGTACGGCACCTAATATTTTAGGGTACCCAACAAGGGGTCCTAATTTTGATAACCACCCATGTGGAAACTGTTTAGGGGTTCTTCTGGCTTAGGGCATTTGGGGTTCAGGGTTTCAGATATGGGAGTGTTCGGGTTTGGAGGTCTTCTGTGGTGATACTTGCCCATAACTCAATCATGCCAGCCAATCTTTGGACACCGAATCCTACTCTCAGGACAGTCGGTCGCGCCAGCCCTTGCACAGTTTTTGTAATACCCTCATCGAGCCCTCACGAGACGCGACAGAACCCTTCTACTTCATACACAATTGGGAGTCTTCGAAAACAGTGGACCCTTATTTTGTGCCTTAGAAACTAGGAGCCTTATTATCAGGATCCCAAACTAAGATACCCCTAATCTTCGGAAACTCCCATTTCTTGCACGCGTCCTTGGCAGACATGTGCTGCTCCCACTGGCTGAGGTCCTTCTTCCGGCTTTTGATCGCCTCCTGCACGGCAACACATACTCTCTGATACTGCAGGGTTTAGGATTTTGGTAGCGTTGAATGTTTCAGGGTTTAGGATTTTGCTGTTTTTTGAGTGTTGACTTCGTATTGAACCATCCCTCGTTTTAGCGAGGTAGTCTATAGCGACCCATACTTGGAGGGGCAGGGCACTTAGTAAGTAGGTTATAAGTAGAGTTGTAAGTACCCCAAATGGAATTACCCCAATTATAGCCCTTCTTATAAACGACTTACTAAGTCCCTTGCCCCGCCACGTAATGTGGAAGTTCTTCAAAGCAACGCGTCCCCCCAAGATCCAAAGGGTCGGTCCCGTTTTGGTTAATTAGGAGCTCCTTCTGACAACACGTATTCCGTATTCCCAATGGCCGTTCCCAATGAAAAAAGAGATTCATACAGTTAACATACAGGTGAAGGCGGCTTCTAGGCACTGCAGCTCTCCGCACTTGTGTAAGCACCATTTGCACCTGGAGCTCTTCATCTAGTCGGACTAGGGGTACAGAGTTGGCATTGGTCGGTCGATGGCCTTGAATAAACCCAGGAGTCAGTCGTCCATATACACACAAGAACCCCACGAAGTCCGCCAAAGGGTTCCCTTGCGGCTACTTCAAGGTTTCCTTTAAAACGGTCCAAAGAAACTGGAGAGTATGTGTAGGTGGCATTGGCAGGGGCCTCTGGATAATTACTACGTTCAGGAACAACCATGGTATACACTCGACCGAATACGCACCTACATTCAGCTTGCAGACCCAGATGCAGGTACCTCAACTAGACCCAAGAGTATCCTAGTAATAAAAAGTCTGCCCTTTTTGGTTTAAAGGGGCTTATAAGGGAACCTGAACCCTAAAAAAGGAAACAAGGGCCTATTCTAGGTCCTAGTCAATATTATTAGTTCCTTTATAACCACAGACTGAGGTATAGGGGCCTTTAATGTTTAGGACTTGGAAATGCGGGATGTCTTATACCAGAGTGACATCATTCTAGGACTTGCCGGAACCCTAAGACATATATACCAATACTAGTCATTCATACTGTTGAAGGACAAAATCCTGTATTACCCATTATAAGGAATATACCATAGTTGCCATAATCTAGAGTCCTTAGGGTCATGCAGGATTTATATCCCTAAACCCTAAAGATCCCTTAAAGGAGCCCATTAAAGGTACCCCTATAGATCCCTTTAAAGGAGCATCAACAATAGCACCCTGTTGGAACCTTGGCACTCCGACAAAAACCACCAAACCTTTATGAAAGACCTTTAAAAACGAACGCGCAGAAGCAACCCTACGAAACCCGTATCGAAACCATGGAGAACCCAACACCCTAAACCCCAATACACACCTGCCCTTCCAAGTTCGGGGTTAATTTCTTCCAGCTTTCCAAACCTGGGCACTTTGGCGCTTCTGCTCGTCCTGGAGCTGTATGAAGTTGACTTGAAATCGGCCTCTAGACCTAAGAGTAACCTAGGAATAAAAAGGGTGCCCTTCTTGGTCTAAAGGGTGTTGTCAGGGAACCGAACCCCCAAAAAAAAGGGAATAAGGGCCTACTCCGGGTCCTAGGCCTCTGAAACGGTGGGTCTTCTTGACATGCGCCGCTCCGCCAGCTTCGCAGGGACGAAGGTATTGACCAAATAACCTCCGCCTGCTTCGCTGAGCCCCCCGAAACCCTAAACCCTAAACCCTAAACCCTAAACCCTAAACCCTAAACCCGAAACCCTAAACCCTAAACCCTGAACCCTAAACCCTAAACCCTCCAGGGCCGCCGAGCTGATCTTCAGGTCGCACTCCGAGCCACTCGGACTCTGCTTCTTGTTCTCTGCTTGCCAACACATCCTTGCAAAACCTAAACCCTAATCAAACCCCCAACCGCAAAACTTAAACCCTCCGCATTGCTTTTTTGGAGTGAAGCCGGATTCTTAATAATTACCTACACTATTTTGGGGGTTCCCTATTCTATGTACAGTATCATGGGCCCCTTCCAGGACCAGCTACATCTCTCGAGGAAGGCCAGGGGGTTTGCGGGCCGCTCAACCTAAGGCCTTAGCTCGGCCCCAATCAGGTACTTTGAGGTCTAAGTGTATACTATATGGCTACATGGAGCCTTAGGGTCAAAGCCACGGCACTTTGCTGATCGTTTCTTTTAAGTCGGCTTCCCATGGGCTGAGGCCGGGGAAGGCTCCGCCACCATGGAGCCCTATGCTGGTGTCTTGGGAAACTAAAAGTTTAGAGATTGGGCTCTATTTGGAATTCGTGATAAAAACCATTGGCCAATAAAGGGGTCATTGAAGGGTGCTTTAAGAGCTCTGCAAGGATTCTATCAAGGATTACAAAACTAAGCATGCCTGAGCGTTCATGTAGCCCCATGACTCAGAAACCACCTGGCCTTGAACAAATATTTGGTTACAATCCAGTTTGAGGCGGGACAGGGTGTGTAAGGTCTAGGGATAATCAGAGGTCTACCGCTATTCTTGCCCAAGGCACAATAAAGTTTCGGAGGTCGGACGCCGTCAGCGACATGCGGTCGCGGTCTTCGACGTCTTCGATCTCCTGGGGGACTAATTTCGTTAGCCTGTCTGTGGCAACCCCCCTGTGGGTCCATTTACCCTCATAGCATGTAATGCGTCCATGAAGGAATACGGGATCCTGTATGGCACAACAAATTCCAATCTATGTAGTACAGAGCTGGCTGGTAGGGAAGTTACATCATCACGTGCATTGGGAATGGATTGCCAGGATGTTTACAAAATTCCGCAGCCAGGCAGCTTCATGTGGGTCAGACTGGAGGGAAGAGGCATACATAGTCGGAGTTGGGCATGTCAGCGGGATTTGGATGTAAAACACAGATCCGACTAAACAAGTACCCGGATGCCGCATGGCAACCTTCATAGGTTTTTCACGCATCCATCCGCTCGCCCCAAGTCAAAAAAAGCAGCCTACACCACCAAAAACCAACTAGTAAGCAATTCTTCGGAGACTAACCCGAAATTTCGTCTCCCTTACTGCAACCCCTGCATCATCGCTCGGAGTCGCACCCCAAGGG
Organism: Symbiodinium sp. CCMP2592; assembly: GCA_905221615.1. Lineage (NCBI taxonomy): Eukaryota > Dinophyceae > Suessiales > Symbiodiniaceae > Symbiodinium > Symbiodinium sp. CCMP2592. Next base: position 2,298,924 of record CAJNDT010005556.1, on the reverse strand, counting down.
CCCAAAGGACCCAATTAATAGCTACACAGGTTTCGGATAGTATTTATGTAGGAAACTATCCGGCAGAGTATGTGGGAGTTTCCGAAAATTGGGGGTACCTTAGTTTGGGGGGTCCTTGTAATAAGGATCCTACTTGTTAAGGTACTATATTAGGGTGCCCTATTTTCGGAAACCCCCATGTACCTTTTATGGGTTCATGCAAGAGCTTGAAGTTCAGGGTCCCTTTAAGGGTTCTTAAGTACTCTATTAGGGTGCCCTATTTTGGAAAAAAAACCATACTTGGAGGGTCGGGGGACTTAGCAAGTAGGTAGTAAGTAGACTTATAAGTACCCTAAAAGGGACCCTACTAATTGGGGTTATGGTACTTATAAGTCCCTAACATAACCAGTTACTAAGTCCCCCAAACCCTAAACCCTAAACCCTTATAGAATCCCTCTAGATCCCTTTAAAGGGGCCCTTAAGGAACCCCTTATAGTTACTAAGTCCCCCCGACCCTCCAAGTATGACTACCGGGCACTTGGAGCCCTTTGGGCTCCTCCTTGAGATGTTACCTAGGATGCCCGGGTTCCTTAAAGGGTTCCTTAAAGGGTTCCTTAAAGGGCTCCTTAAAGGGCTCCTTAAAGGGTTCCTTAAAGGGCTCCTGAAAGGGATCTATAGGGGTTCTATAAGGGAATTAAGGAATATACTTCAAAACTTCATTTTGTTCACCTAGGATGCCCAGGAACTTGGGAGTAAGAAGGGCTCCTTTCTTGGTATTGGGTAGCTTTATAAGGAGCCTAGGACTACAAAAGGGGAATAAGGGTACTACTGGGCATCCTAGTTACGTAGATTCAACTTGAAATAATGAGTTGTAGGGAATGGTCTTGGTAATCATGCAGAACCCCATATTGGGCTTTGAAGTAACCAGGGAGAAACATGTATACACGTTCATGTTATAATGGTTCTAGTAGGGAAAAGGTCAAAACAACAAGTGCAAAACATCGTACCCCCAGAACGCGGCGTATGGGTGGCTGTCAAAAATCAAGGTCCTTTTGGGGTACCCCAGAATGGACAATGACGTTGACAACCAGAGGCCCAGGGGATTTATGTTGTCGGTTATATGAGTAATTAGGGTTGAAATTGGGGTAACTCCATTTAAGGTACTTAAACCTCTGCTTAGAACCTCCTTACTAAGCCCCCTGGGCCTCTAAGTAGACCCTAAACCCTAAACCCCATAGATCCCTTTAAGCCTTGAAGGAACCCTATAGATCCCTCTAAGGAGGCCTTACTAAGTCCCCTGGGCCTCTAAGTATGATCCCGGAGCCTTCTTCCAGATCCCGAAGCGCGCCATGGTGTCGCTGATGCTGTTCCTGTCGGTCACACTCCCCGAAGGCTCCATGTAGACATTTATACTTAGGCCTCAAAGGGGTTTTTATGTAAGTACTTCAAGGCCTAAGTATATGCTATAATACAGCATATATTTAGGCCTTAAAGTACTTACATAAAAAAACCCCTTCGAGGCGTAAGCATATACCATATGGGCACATGGAGCCTTAGGGCTCCATGGCCCGGCTACCAACTAGAGGGGCCTTAATGGTGTACGGTGTACGGTTTAAAGGTCCGGTTCATTCTAACTATTAACGCTGAATAGTTAGGAGAGAGGTTCCTTCAAAAGGGGTTTACGGAAAGCAAACAAGGGTTTATGGTTCAGGCTCTCATAAAACGTGTTTCAACAGAGCTATCCGATCCTGGAACCCCAAGCGAGCTGGACCGGTCCCTCATACGATCCAGCTGTTCATTCGTGGTGCCTGAAAGGGCTGTACACTGTGCCTGACAATTTCTGAAATCCTAGCGAACCTGAACCCTTTTCCCTGGTAAGCAGGAGCCGCTAAGTAACTATCTTGAACTACCATAAGCTGCTTTTTGGTATGTTCCTCCTACCATTTGATAGGTTCCCTACTTGTTGGCAGGTTCCTCTTATCAACCCTACAATATACCAATTTAAAGGGACCCTACAGACAAGTAGAGTCTTGAGAGGTTAAGGTTCTTGGAGGCCCAGGAGACTTAGTAAGTCAGTCATAAGTAGGGTTATGATTGGGGTATCAGGGTCCCAAGCCCTCAAGCCTATATAAGCCTTGAACCCCAAACAATACCAGAAGTCCTGAACCCCTAACTTCTTAGTTGCTGAGTACATAAGCCACCAAAAAGTGTACACTTTTGGTTTTATAGTGGGTGATATTATCCCAGAAAGTGTAAAGTGTATCCACTCAGCTACTAAATCTTAATTACACCCAAAACCCTCAGCCCTAAATCCGAACTAAATCCAAACTGCACAAAGCCCTGAGCCATGCGCCTTGATTGAACCCCGAACCCGTAACCCAAACGAAATCCAAAGCCCTAAGCCCTAATCAAACCCCAAAACCCTCTATGTTAGAAGGGGCCCCCACCCTGTAATAGTGGTATAATAGGAATATTATAGGGCCCTAATACAATCCTTATAGTCACTATTGCAGGGTGGGGGCAGCTTCTAACCTAGATGGGTTTAGGGTTTAGGGAAGCCCCTAATCACTACCTGTGGCTCAAAGGACGACCTACCTTTAAAAGGAGTTATATTACAGAAACCATATCAAAGAACCGCCCTAGAAGGTAGTCTTCTCGGGCTACAACCCAGAGACTCCTAATTAAGGGATATTCCTCAACTCATATACGCGATCCCACGAAAATTTAAGGTATATTCCCTAATAAAGTGGTTTTGGAGGCTCCTAAATCCTAAACCCTATAGACTAAACCCCATAAAGTTGGAAACCGGGATCAAGGCCAAATAGTGCTGGGACTCCCTATACATTACTCTTAAGGATTGAGGCCATGGGGTTTCCAACTTTTGGGCTTCTACTGTAGGGGGCTTCGGAGACTCTGGGACTCTGGGAAGCTCAAAGGGCACAGGCGACGACATCTGTAGGGCCCCAGAAAAAACACATAAGCAAACATTAGGATAGGGATATCCCATATAAACCCCCTGAAAAGGAAGGCCAATAAGGTAGGGATATCCCCATAAAATGCCTATTCTGATGTGCTTTTGGAGTCCCTACATCTGAGCTCTGCACAGCGCTTTCGCACCAGCGGGGCAGAGAAGCAGCGACACAGGATCCACCTGGGTAGAGGGCCGCCTATTCGGCGCCTTAATAATTAGAATAGGGTTCCCTTTAAGGGGGTCCATACAGGATCTATAAGGGTACTACAATGTAGGGGTCTTAAGACTTAGAATAGGGTTTTAGGCCCCACTATAGTAGGATTATAACAAGGAGCGCTCAAGAAATAACCTTGTACTGATCCAAGTTAGGCTTCGGTACAATAGGACTGCTATACACAGGACTTAAAGTCCAAAAGAAACACCTAAAGAGTTTAGGGTTCAAAGGTTGTAGAAGGCCATGAATGTTTCTATGGGTGGAAGGTACTTATGAACGAGCCCAAAACCCTAAACCTTTCGCCATACTTTCGCCGGTTCTGCTGAACATCCAAAAAGGATGCTAGGGGCTACTCGTGCGTTGAAGCCCTGTCGATGTTGGGATACTGCCCTTCTCCCCATTCGGGTTCTACAAAAATTTTATGCGGTTGTAGGCTGTAAGGCTTGGGGTTCAGGGCTTCAGGGTCGTGCCACGCTGGTCGAGGACGACTGCGTCGAGCATCGGCAAATCGCGGCCACGACTCCAGTCGATGCTCTCGGTCGCCATGCCTTACCTTTGGCTAGTAGGGAGTGGAAGAATGGTAGTAATTATTAATAGTAGTTATATGATAGTTATATGATTATATGATAGTAATATGGTAGTAATATGGTAGGAATAGTAGTTATAATTGTACCCCATTCCTCCATTCCCTACTAACCAAAGGTAAGATGCCCGGCCGTGCGTGGCAGCGATGCCTCCTGCGCAATCTCCCCAGGTAGGGATCGAGCCACAGCGTGCTCAGTCCCATATGGGTTGCTATAGTGGGGTATATTATAGGGGCCTTAAGGATTAGAATAATACAGAATAACTAGGGTTTTAGGCTTCTCTATAGTAGAATTATAACAAGCAGCGCGTGATCCAGTGCTCGGCCGCGCCTCGGTGCAGGGTAAAGTATAGACGAAGACACGAAAACTACAAAGTGCATCACTGAACAGCCTAATTACGGATTTTGGTTTATTCGAAGACTATAACCAGGAGCCCCAAAATAGTAGTAGTTATTTCGGCGGCCATGCTAGTGTCAAACACAGCGACTCGGCAGGGGCTAATGTGCTGCAACAATGACCTGGAAGCCCAGTCCACTATTGTTTCGGGTTTCGGATCTAGGGTGATGTTCCTTACACCGTCAAACATTTTTGATGTAGCCCACATCCCAGCAACCTACGACATACTATACAAGTCTCTGGGCTTCTTGCATTATGTTCCCAAAAGGTTCTAAGGGCCTGTATGCGGGATACTTGCCCAAACCATAATAGTAACTCCTATTCTAAAAATCCGACATTCTACCATATAGGTACTTAGGAACCCTTAAAGGGACGCTGGACTCGAAGCTCATGCATGAACCCGTAAAAGGTACATGGGAGTTTCCGAAAATAGGGGACCCTAGGATAGTACCCTAAATAATAGAATCCTTATAACAAGGACCCGAAAATGAGGTACCCCTAATCTTCGGAAACTCTAAACCCGAAACCCTTCATAGAACTATTATGGATCCCTTTAAGAAATGGTATATAGGTACTTAGGGCCCTTTGGGAGTGAACTGGCAGAGGCCTGAGAGAAATCTGCCGTTCAAGCTGTGAGGTAACCCAGAGGGTCCAAAAACACTGCTACTGTTGATGTACAAAATCCTGCATTGCCCCTTATAAGGAATATACCATAGTTCCCATAGTTTAGAGTCCTTAGGGCATTGAGGATTTTGTCCATCAGCAGTATTATGGAGCCCTTTAAGGGCTCCTTCAAGGGCTCTCATTAGGGTTTAAGGTTTAAGGTGTTTGGGTATAAGGCTCCATATATACTACCATTATGGAACTAAGCCCTAAACGATGATGCCTATTATATCCTATTATGGTCTTGGGAACCTAAGTCCATAATAGTAGTGTATATGGACCCTCTGGGTAAGAAGAAGAACGATCATCCACCCGTGTCCAACCCAAACTTGGGTGGGGTTGGCGATTTATTGTTGTGGATTTTGGAGAATGGGTTATTGTAACATATTACAGTATATCGCGGTACCTCATGATATGGGCATGGTAATTATAGGACATTATTACAGTTCGTTGTGGTAGTACGGTAAGAGTTTGGGAATGAAGCCCAATCCAGCAAGCAACGAGGCACAATGCAAAGTTAACATCTGAGTTCCCTTGCAGACGCATCCAGAATAGCCGTCTTGTTGGGCATGCGCTTTGGCATCTGCCAGTGTAACAAAGGGGGGGGGGCTAGGGTTCAGGGTTCTCATGAGAACGACAACTTGGTGGTTACCATACTAGCAACTCAGGCGAATGTAGGGGCCTTATAATAGTTACCTGTACTATGTTGGCGGCTCCTTGCTATAACGATGGTATACTGGGCCCCCCCAAAGCCTATTCTAATGTCCATTAAGGCCCCTGTGATACGTTACTGGTGTTTCCGGCTGAAGGAGATTGCTGCTTACATCGGCCATGTAGGGGCACATACCCTAGCGTTCAGGGTTCGATCGAGGGCCTGAGCAACAATGCATGGAGTGGGAACTACTTCGTGAACCTGAAGGTTCGGAGTCTGGGCCTACCCAAACAGCCCAATACCCCTTATTTTTTTGGAATATGGCTTAAACAAGAAAAGGATTCAAACTATGATTTAAGCTATATTCCTTAGTTAAGGGGTATTGGGCTCTCTGGGTATAGGCCACTTGAAGGCCCAGCGAACTGTTGCAATCAGGCTGACAACTAGGATAACCCCAACGGGCTACCTATCAACGGAACTCAGCTACCCATTGCACCTCGAAAGCCATTCCCAAACTCACATCAGACCCCTAGCCACCCGCCCATGATAGCCCTGCTACGCAAATTCGATCAAGGACCATACACGGGCTCCATTCAAGGCTTCATCGCGGAGCTGCTCACCACCGAGATCCCGGGCCGTCGTGCCAGCTCCGAGTTGCGGGTGTCGACAATCTGTCGCATGTGGTGCTTGTCGAATAATGTTGGGCGTACACCGCCTTCCCTCGTTCGTCCGCGTAGGGTCGCAGAATGCTCTTGGCGAGCGCATACTTGCCCTCCAATCGTGCCACCCACTCCTTGCTCTTTCCTGTGGACTGCTCCTTGCCTTTGCCGCCGGCCGACTCTTCCCCAACCCTTGAGAATTTGAGTACACAAGGGCGAACCCCTGAGCCCTAAACCCTCAAAACCCGAGACCCGAAACCCTCCACCCTCAACCCCAAACCCTTAATTACCCAGACACTAAACCCTCAATCCTGAACCCTTAAGCTGGACCCTAAACACTCAACCCCAAGCCCCAAGTTCTCGACGACGGAACTCATCCTCATGGCTTCTGAGAACCGTAGTCAGTAAAACCGTCTTCGGATTAGGGGTTTGGCTTTCAAGTTCGGGGTTCATGGTTTAAGGTACAGGATCCTCTGCTCAAGGTTGTTAGTTTAGCGCTTTGAGGCTTGGGGTTCAAGGTTCAGGGTCTAGGTATTAAAGTTCTAGGTTTCATGACAGGTGCTTCGCCAAAAACCATAAACACCTACATCAGAAACCCTAAGCCTGAAACCCTGGACCTAGAAAAGTCCTCAACCCCTTCGGCCCCACTGTAATCCCAAAGCTGTGATTGATTGGGAGTGTGATAACGAGCATGAAAGCATACGAAAAATCGATTTTATTACGAGCCTGTCTATCGCAACCAATAGTCAGAAGGGTATGATTCACTCTTCAACGCCATTCCCATCAATCACTATAATGCTTGTTATTGTTACTATTGCAAGTCTCCATTGTTGTTAACGCATATTGCGTAAGGGTCCAAGTACTCCTGATTTATGGTTTTTGGTACTTAAAAAGGCACCCAAATCCTGCATTATTAAGTACTTGGGCCCTGAAGGATTCAATCTCTACATGATATTCATCTACCCCAAACCCTAAACCCTGAACCCCAAAACCCGAACCCTAAACCCTGAACTCCAAACACTAAAAACCCTGAACCCTAAACCCTAAAACCTGAACCCTAACCCTAAACGCCAACTCTAAACCCCCCCCCCCCCATCCATCTGACGCAGTTCCCCTCCCCGGGCTGGCCAACAGCGTCCGTAGCACTCGCGGCAGGTGGCCGTCCAAGGCCAGAGCAGTGGGCAGAAGGAGCCCCTGTCCTGCTAAGGAAGAAGGGCTTCTATAACCCTAAGGGTCCATGTACCCATATCGAGATACATGGGGCCCAATGTACCTATATAGGGACTACATTAAGGCCAATGTATATACTGTATGAGTACATGGACCCTTAGGGTAAGGGTTCCTGTGATGGTTTCGGTATCAAGGCCCCTAAGAGGGTCATGGGTGGAGCAGTCGTCAGGAGATGTCAACCCTACGCCCTAAACCCTAAGCCCCAGATCCTATTAAGCCTCAACCCTAAACCCTAAACCCTAAGCCCCACATCCTATTAAGCCTCAACCCTAAGCCCTAAACTCTAAGCCCCACATCCTATTAGGCCTCAACCCTAAACCCTAAACCCTAAGATGTCAGGAGCACCTCGTTTAGCATAGATCAGCCCGCAGTTGAACCTTCCCCCAAGGGTCCCAAAGGACCCAATAATTAGGTACTCGGTTTTAGGATAGTAGTTATGTAGGCTACTGTTTCTGTGAGTATATGATAATTAGGTACTCAGTTTTAGGATAGTAGTTATGTAGGTTACGGCGATGATTTTTAAATACCCGGACATCTAAACAAGTTAAACAGGTGTGTCATACTACTTCCGTGGGCATTGTCTCTGGGCCGCCCAATTTTAAAACACACGGAAAGACAACAACACGAGACTCCAGCCCGCAGACTCCGTCCTCCAACCTTCGCCTCTCCAGCCCTCTTCCCAGCCCTTCAGCCCTCCAGCCTTCCAGCCTTCCAACCCCTCCTGCCATCCAGCAAGCCTTCCAACCTTCCAGCCTTCCAGCAGCCTTCCAGCAGCCTTCCAGCCTTCCAGTTTCAGCCCCTCCAGCCTTCCAGCCCCTCCAGCCTTCCAGCCTTCCACCCTTCCAGCCTTCCAGCGCCTCCATCCAGCCTTCCAGCCCCGCCAGCCTTTCAACAGGCTGGAAGGCTGGAGGGCTGGAAGGCTGAAGGCTGGAAGGCTGGAAGGCTGGAAGGCTGGAGGCTTGGAAAGCTGGAGGGCTGGAGGGCTCGAAGGCTGGAAGGGAGGAGGGCTGGAAGGCTGGAAGGCTGGAGGGCTGGAAGGCTGGAAGGCTGGAAGGCTGGAGGGCTGGAAGGCTGCAAGGCTGGAAGGCTGAAGGCTGGAAGGCTGGAAGGCTGGAAGGTTGGAAGGCTGGAAGGCTGGAGGGCTGGAAGGCTGGAAGGCTGGAGGGCTGGAAGGCTGGAAGGCTGGAGGGCTGGAAGGCTGGAGGGCTGGAAGGCTGGACGGCTGGAGGGCTGGGAGGCTGGAGGGAAGGCTGGAGGGTTGGAAGGCTGGAGGGCTGGAAGGCTGGAGGGCTGGAAGGCTGGAGGGCTGGAAGGCTGGAAGGCTGGAGGGTTGGCAGGCTGGAAGGCTGGAGGGCTGGAAGTAACCACCCGGAGCTAAAACATACGGATTAAAACAGGTGTCTCATACAACCTCTGTTTGGATCTTGGGTTGCCCGCCCCCCACATGTTTTAAGATTCTCACCGTAGGATTTTGGAGGTTATATGACTATTAGGTACTTGGACCCTTGGGGTTCTTGTCAGGTCCTGCACAGTGAAAGCCGAAAACCGCCCCCGGTTTAGGAAAGCGGATTCAGGGTTTAGGGTCCCGAAACCCTGAAACCTACACCTAAATCACTAAGCCCGGAACCCGATTGCCAACCCTGGAACAGAATTGTGACCTCAGGCTAACCTGAAGTTTCCTATAGTCTCCATTGTAGTTCCTTTTTTGGGGTTACCTTATAGGATCCTTACTATATAATATGTTAGACCAAAAAAAGAATTGCAATGGAGACTATAGGTAGATTAACCAGAACTGCATACACTATGACGACTGGGCTTTGAAGTAACCAGGGAAAAAAAGTACAAACTTTTTTTCTCATAATTGTTCCTTTAAGAAAAGGTATTGAAGTACTGCTGATGGACAAAATCCTGCATTACCCATTATAAGGAATATACCATAGTTCCCATATTTAGTGTCCTTAGGGTCATGCAGGATTTTGTCCATCAAAAGTATGGTACTCCGAAGCCCAGACGAAAAGTCGGGAAGACCACACGGAGGACCTCCAGCTTCGGCTCGCAGCGTGGCGTGCGCACTTAGGTGCGTACCCCTGGCTTTTTCCAGACTTGGAGGATGAAGGCTTCAGGGCTCCTTGATACCCTAAAACCCAAACCCCAAACCCTGGCTACATCGCTTCCGTAAAGGGTTCTACTATAAAGGCTCTAGAGGATGTGAGCTTTTGTAGGGTTTAGGGATTTAGCCCTCAGCTTTAGGGTTGAATTGAGTTTCGAGTTCAGAGTCTAGGGCTTACAAGGTTTTAGATTTAGGGTTTAGGGTTTTAGGGTTGAGGCTACAGGGTTTAGGGCAGGACTTCCCTCTGCTTTCCCATGCGTATGATTCGTTTCTACTGGTTACGGTTTCTTTCGCCGTTAAGCTTGGGTAACCAAAACGAAGCAACAGCATTGGAGGCTGCAGGAATTATCGAGAACTGTCTCTAGCTTTGCCGGTCTGTTGCGCAAGGCTTGAACCGCTGAGCATCTTTAGGAAAGTTCTGACTTGGTCCGTCGCAGCCGAGGTTTCTTCGGGGTTTCGGGATTCGACGGAGGGTTTGTGACTGTGGGCTGAGAATAGTTAGGGGCCTCAGACCTGAGAACAAAAACGTCTGATAAGTTTGTGTATAATAAAGTTGTCGACGTACAGACATAATGTACATATATATATATATAGATTTAGTTATGTGTGGGTGTAACATATAGTCTGGTATGACATGAACAGTATGATCATGATATAAAGGAACAGCACGTGTATAAATATGTACAATATGGATTAGAAGGGGATATGCACACCTCGGTTAGTACAGGTCCGGGCTGTTGCCCGCGCTACGATTTCTACTGACGCCCCATCTTGCTTCGAGTGCCCTGCCCGGGATATTCTGGCGAGCACTGGGCTGGTGCTCGATTTGCAAGAGAAGCATCACCTATATTATAGTAATTACCGCTATAGATCCCTCCTAGACCCCTTCAACAGAACCCCGTAAAGCCCGTTCTAAGTATGAAGGCCACCCTAAGAGTCCATGTACCCCTCAACCCAGTAGGGTTTGTAGAAGGTTTCGGACGAAGCCTGCTGAAACCCTAACCTAACTACACCGTTGCAATGATCAACAAGCCCAAAAACCGCATAGAAACCCTGTAGAATGTAGAAAGCAGCCGCTTATAGACTTGAAAGAGCCCCTACATTGTGCTCTAAAGAAACCCCGTTGAAAGGAAGCTCCTGTAAGAGCCCAAGCCCCAAACCCTAAGTCCTAAACCCAAACCCCTAAACCCCAAATTGCCTCAGCTCAATCTTCCAAGACCGCGAGGTGTTCAGCTCGAGGCCGAAACCTCATCTCTTCTTGAGTCTCAGGGCTTCGGGGGAAGGGTTTAGGGTTAGGATAATCATATTCCAACTTTCTGGCTTTTACCTTAGGGGGGAGGGTTGAGGGTTCGGGGTTTAGGGTTTAAGGGTCCATTATCAACCCTAAATCCTAAACCCTAGTCTTTTTGGTGGACTTTTCAATCTGCAAAATTTGTTCAGAGTTTAGGGTAGGCCGAAACCTCGGATTTGTCCTAAAGGGCGCTAGACCTTCTAAGCAAATCCTTTAAACTAAGCTGTCCGGTAACCCACTGGAACTGGCCCAAAACCCAAAGAAATAAAAGTTGAAACTTTCAGAATAAACTACCCTATAAGAACCCCAAAAGTTGAAAAGTTGAGCTTACAGCCTAGCCATGTTTCAATAGGAGCCCAGCGACGTAAAGGCAAAAAGTAGATCACTGAACAGCCTAGTTAAAGTTTCGTGTAGCTGTTAGGAAAAAAAGGGTTTGTCGCTTGCCTCCTTAAGAGGCTCGTAGGGTCGTAGGGAACAAGATGAAGAGCTCTGGGTTGATAAGCTCTGGATTTTACTGCGAAACTTGGGATATCCGGAAGGCGTGGGTGGATTGCCATGAGCGGCTGAATGAATGCTTAGACGTGGCTGTAGGATTTCATGTTCTGCACTGGGATCGCACAGTTTCTGTCTGTGTTGCAGGGCTAGTGCTGGCACTGCGAAAATGCCAACCCTAAACCCTAAACCGTTTCTGGAAGTTCCTCCTGCTGTGCAAACGAGCAGGTTCAAAAGTTCTCGGTAGGCGTCCAGAGCTTTGCAAGGTTAGGTTTGCAAGTCCCCCGGAGGCGCACTACCCAGCGGATCCGATTCAGCAGGGCATTGGGTGCCACATAATATACTCGAAAACAGGCTTTTGGCACCGAAAAACACACTAACTGCGCACTTAAAGCCTCACAGAAGCCTAAAACAAAAACTCAGCCCGAAAGAACCCCGTTCCCCATTTCACTGGGCTATTTGCGTGCTCGGGTCCCTTTGACCAGGCTGCTCCCGAACCCTCATAAGCCCCATATTAAAAACTGGCGCGCCTTAAACAACCCATAAACCTCTTCCATAACCCTTATAGACTTATAGATCCCTTGTAGAACCCTCATACATACCTTATAGAATCCTTTCAAGGCTTCTCCCCATTTCAATACTGAACTTAGAACCCTAGCAACAATTATACCTGTAGCTGTTTGTTAGGGATTATAATAACCCAAAATTAAAAAAAGTATTTCTAAGTACCCCTAAGATTTTGGGCTCCGAGGGGCAAAGCTTCAGCTCCTCATCCCCTGTGGGACTCTGGAAGACCACCACGACCTGGCTTTTCAGGCTTAGGGCTTCGGGTTTTTTTGTTTTTTTTTAAGTGCAGTGGCAGGGTGTAGGGTTGACATAAGGACCAGGGTTGGGGTTTAAGGTTAATTACGGAGGAATACTTTCTCGATTTTCGGAATACACGGCAATGCCGCGCCCCCCTAGTTTCTACGTAACTAGGCTCTGTATGATGTGCCGCAAAGCCCCTGCGTGTGCTTGTTGTTGCAGGGACGCTTTTCTGTCCTCCTTCCTGTCGAGTTTGGATGTCAGTTTCTCTGGTATAGCTGTTTTACGAAGGTGGAAAGAGAAGGGGATAAGGTAAAAGCCAGAAAGTTGGAATATGATTATCCTAAACCCTTTATGGTAAATTATTTATAAGGTATCCTACCCTGAAACCATATTCCAACTTTCTGGAGTTCCCTTTAAGAGGAAGCGCAAGTTCGGGGGCCTAGGACTTTGGGGTTGTTGGCTTTCCTTGTCCAATCTTGAGTGCAATACGGGTTCCGAAGCCTTGATCGCTTGCGGAACATGGCTTCCACGGGCCACTGGGTCTAAATCTTCATATGGGTGGCTGTCAAAATTATAGTCCCTTTCTGGGTCCCTAATATAGTACGGCACCGAATGTTTAGGGCACCCAAAAAGGGACTATAATTTGGACAACCACCCATATGATTGACTTGAAAGTGCGAAACCTTACACGCGCAAATTTGGTGGTGCATTCTTTGGCTTCCAATTCAGGTATCCATGGCTTCCCTTGACTCACAAAAAGCCCAAACCGCTGTGCATGTTGACACCCCAAACCCTACAATCTAAACTCGAAAAACTAAAAGCGTAAACAGCAAACCCTGAAGCAATAAGCCTTTAACTATAAATCCTTCACTCTGGTACGTTAGCCCCAAACCCTACACCCGAGACCCTAACCCGCAAAAAGGTCCACGGGAAGAGCTCTTGAACGACCTTTTGATGTGTTTGCTAGATTAGAAGTAGGGCCATGCTTAGGACAGATATCTATAAACATGCATCTATTTCTCCCCCGAAGCCTTAGCAATATCTGCCTATATCGGTATCAGGAACTATACATAGCTCCACACACGCACACACCTTTGTACAAACATATATATATATATATATATATCTACGTATGTAGGTAAGTCAGTATGTGTGTATGTATGTATGCATGCATGTCTGTGTATCTATATAGTATGTATTTAATGATATAAATGTACCGTCCCATCTCAGGGCTTTAAGCCCTAAACCTATATACATCTGCAGATTTACAGAGACGTGCGTATATTGCACATACAAATTAAACTAACTCGATGCTCCATCTGAGTGGTTGTCAAAATTATGATCCTTTTTGGGGTCCGCCCAAAAAGGGCCATAACTTTGACAACTACCCATCTGTTTCTGCATCTGTTTCTGCCCCGAAAACCCAGCCCTTCCCAGCCCCGCCTCGTCTACCGAGACATGTGTGCCAGCGATGAACATTTCCTTGTTGAGGGTGTTGGGGGGTGGGGTAGTAGTAGTAGTAGTAGTAGTGGTAGTAGTAGTAGTAGCAGTAGTAATAGCAGTAGCAGTAGCAGTAGTAGTAGTAGTAGTAGTAGTAGTCGTAGTAGTAGTAGTAGTAGTAGTAGTAGTAGCAGTAGCAGTAGTAGTAGTAGTAGTAGTAGTAGTAGTAGTAGTAGTAGTAGCATTAGCAATAGCAGTAGTAGTAGTAGTGGTAGTAGTAGTAGTAGTAGTAGTTAGTAGTCGTAGTAGTACTCGTCGTCGTACGTAGTAGTAGTTCTAGCACTTGCAGGGACTTCTCATTTGATATTTAGCTACTGCGCAGCCTCGTCCAGCCACAAATTAACAGTGTAGGAACGCTATCATTCTAGTAGTTTCGTACACAGTTATAGTAAGAAGTACAGTGAAAATACTGTATAAGAACCCACTGTTTAAGAACCTGAGCCCCTACCCAAGGCGGAATTCACCAGATTCAAGTTGCCTCAACATTAAGAACCTTAGGGTACCCTATTTTTTCGGGTCAAGTTCTTAATTTTTTGGGTGCTTTCCCTCACCAGGAAATATAGAATCGAAAACTAAATTTCCCAACCTTCCACATCAAGAAATCCTCTGCCCAAACATGAAGATTGTATGATGGCATCCTGCCTGTGCTCCGGGCTTAGAGTTGGAGTCTAAATTTTCCACACCAGCCCCTTCCTGGCCCTGAAGGCTCCGACCCACACCGACGGCAGCAGGAAATTTAGAATCCAAAAGTAAATGTCCAGCCCTTCCTCCCGACCCCACAGACCCCTCGCCCAAATTTGGAAAACAAAAACCAACCCAGTACAGCACCCCTGCAGCGCAGTGGTTTTGCAAAGGCCCTTGCGACGAGGGATTTTGTTTCAATCCCCGGCGGTGTCATGCCGCTGGCTGCCCGCAGCTCGCATTCCACCGAAACAGAGCCCCTTGCCACCAAAACGTGGAAATTTAGAATTGGAATCTAAATTTCCACACCAGCCCATTCCTGGCCCTGTGGTCATCGACCCACACAGACGGCATCAGGAAATTTAGAATCCAAAAAGTAAATTTCCAGCCCTTCCTCCAAACCCCAAAGACCCCTCGCCCAGTTGAGAAGGACACAAACCAATCCAGCACAGCACCCCTGTAGCGCAGTGGTTCCGCATGGGCCCCGCTGCGGGAGGTCTTTGTTTCAATCCCCGAGGACCAAACCGTGGAAATTTAGAATTCAAATCTAAATTTTCCACACCAGCCTCCTCCTGGCCCTGGGGTCCCCGGCCCAAGCCACACCCATGGCCCATCCACCCCCACAAGGAAATTTAGAATCCAAAAGTAAATTTTCTGGGGGGTCTCTGGCCATGCCCTCTGCCCCGAGTCCTTTCGACGAGCTGTGGAAATTTAGAATTGAATACTAAATTTTCCAGACCCCCATGGCCCATCCACCCCCACAAGGAAATTTAGAATCCACAAGTAAGTTTCCCGAGACCTCGGTCCGGATAAGAACGTGGTTAAGAACCTGAGCCCACCCTAGCTGCTCGAACGGCAAAATCACATGTAATGGAAATTAAGAACCTTAGGGTACCCTACTCTCGCCGAACGGGGTTCTTTTACAGGGTTTTCACTGTAAACCTGAAGAATAATATTGGTAAGCATTCCGGCACCTATATAGTAGATGATGCCGACAAGGATCCACCAGTCTGGCCAGCATACCTGTGTTAGGGATTGAGGTCGTTTAGGGTTTGAAAGTTTAGGGTGTAGTTTAGATAGGGTACGAAGGTTACTTTAAGGGGTCCTGTAAAGGTTCCGTTGAGGCCCCGCTAAGGGTTTTTTTGAGTGTGGTTTCTGGCGATGATACCTGTGTTTTCGGGCTAAGCAAGGTCTTTCCCGCGGAAGAAAGGCACAACTTGCGTCCAAACCCTAAACTTCCTCAACCTACACCTTATAAACAGCCAACCCCAAAAACCCTAAACTTCCTAAACCCCAAGCCGTGTCGCGGACTTCTGGTTGCATATACAGGGCAAGGAAGGCCCTCGTTTACCAGCCCGAGCTTGGGAGGGGTGTATCCACCAGTGCTTTACATTAGGGTCTAGACTGCCCATGGCCCAAAATAGGCCTACCTTTTTTCGGGGACTGTATGTAGGAACGGATTAGTCAGGGGTCTACATTGAGGTCAACATCAGGGCTCAGAGTTGAGGGTTTGGGGTTTAGGGTTGTAGGGGTCAGGGTGTGAGGTAAAGGTTATAGGCTTCAGGTTTGAGGGCTCCGAGTGCAAGATCAAACTTTCAGGGCCGGAGGTTCAAGACAACCAGGCAAACCCGAAGCACATGGACGCCGAACTACCTGGACAATGGGCTACTGCAGGTACCATAGTGCAGCTTCTACCATCTGTAAGAGAAACAACTCTACCAGACCCTCATGAAACCCTTATGCCTTATATGAACCCTTGTTGAAGTTGACCTGAATCAAGTCACTAGAATCAGAAAGCTGATATGAACCCTTACCCCCTAAACCCTAAACCCAAAGCCCTAATTCCTTGCAAAAGCTCTATAACCCGTTTCAAGAGATTTCAGATCTCAAGTGCTGACCCAAGTCAAGGATTATAAGGTTGTCAGGGTTTCATGTGGTTTTAGTGTTTACCTGGACCCTAAGGAACCTACCTTTTTTAGGGTTCCCTAAAATGAATTCAATACATAAGTCCTGAAAAAGGGTAAGTGACTCGGGATTAAGATGGGGTTTAGGGTACGTACAAGGGTTTTGGACAGGTTAAGGATTTAGGATTCGGGTGGGATTATGGGCCGAAGACAGCAGCAAGACCAGCACTGAATCCTGCCTGTCGGCGGCGACGGTCTCTTTGCATTCGCCACGAGTCCTGCAGATAAGACAATTCCCGGTCTGATGTTTGTTTCTCTGTTTGGGCGGGTGGGCCTGTTTTTTGGTAGGGTCGCTTCCTTTACCAGGGCCTTCTAGGTTACGGCAGTTTACGTCGGGTCGGGCTTAATCATGCTCTGACCCTGGTATGTTGTGCTGGTTCAAGATGTTTAAGATCAACAAATCGCTTCTTGATGCTCTAGGTGTCTAGCTAGTACATACTTCGGCTCAAAATAGATGTATACAAGGCGCTTTAGGTCCAAAGTACAGTAGTTGGAGCACCCACTCACAGGACGTCCGTTGGCACACCCAAAATTGAACACACGCAAAGCCCCTGTGTGGGATTTAGGCTAGTTTTGTACAGCAATACGCATTGTGATGTCGCAGTGACATATTCTGAATGGTTTTCGGGCATCTAAGCTCTTGCTACGTACCTGGGTTCGTGTACCAGTGGACGCATGGGGTCATATAGAAGGCTACAGTATGGGGCTAGAATATCCGTAGGATCATGGCCTACCCTTTCTGCGGTACCTACTTTTCTATACAGTAGGGCCTAACCGAACCATAAAACCAGATAATTACCCTAAAACCGGATGGGGTATGACCCTCTCGGCGATAATGCTGTAATCCCCTACTGACTAAGTCCCTCGAGCCTTCAAGTAATTCCTAAACCCCGCATCCCGAATACAAACCTCTCAATGCCTTCTTTCCCAACCGCTGCAAAACCCTTCCCCGGCCCGTAGAATCTACTACTACTACTACTACTACTACTACTACCACTACTACCACTACTACCACTACTACTACTACTACTACTACTACTACTACTACTACTACTACTACTCCTGCTGCTGCTGCTGCTACTACTACTACTACTACTACTACTATTACTACTACTACTACTACTACTACTACTACTACTACTACTACTACTACTACTACTACTACTACTACTACTACTACTACTTAGGGTCCATGATCAGGTCCCCTGATTTTCTGAAACTCCCGTATGTTTTCTGTGGTTTAGGGTTATACGTAATTTTTCGGTAGTTCTAATTTGAGCTGCCTTACTTATAAGCCTACTCGCCAAGTCCCTGATCCGCAAAGTGGGGCAATACAGGGGCCTGACTAAGTAATTCTAGTCCTCCAAACCCGTGTTAAAATTACCAAGCCCCTTTCTTTTAAACCCCAAGATCAACCCATGTAGAGGCTCGTATAGATGCCTTCAAAGATCATAGTTCCAGATCCTATGTAAATAGTATTAATAAATCAATAACCACGTTGGTAATGACTGTATCTGATAGCAACCCCAAGCCCTAAACGTGTCATCACCAACTCATCCCCAGCTCTGCAGCCCTATTTATGCTCCAAGCATCGCTTAAATATGCAACCCTTACAGATTCTTCAAAGATGTCTTGAAAGGAACCCCCCCAAATGCCATAACACGGTGAGACCCCTTCAACCCTAAACCCTCAGACCTAAACCCTGAGCCTTCCCTTAAAGGAACCTTTCAAGAATCCTTAAAGGAGCCCTTAAAGGAACCCCTAAACGAACCCCTGAAGGGATAATCACCAACTCATCCTCAGATTGCGCCTCGCTTTGAACTGGCCTGACCGGCTGCAGCCAGGCGGTACGCTGAGCGAACGGCCTTCACAGGGTTTAGGAACTCAGGGTTCAGGGTTTAGGGCTTCGGGTTCAGGGATTAGGGTCAGGGTTTAGGGTATGTGATTAAGGAATCGATTTTAGGGGATTATAGGGGTTTGAGGTTGAAAGGTTAAGGGAGTAAGGAATGGGGGAGTGGATCCCTATGGTAGTCTGGTAATCCCTTGAGGTCTTCTTGTA
This sequence comes from Symbiodinium sp. CCMP2592, assembly GCA_905221615.1. Taxonomy (NCBI): domain Eukaryota; class Dinophyceae; order Suessiales; family Symbiodiniaceae; genus Symbiodinium; species Symbiodinium sp. CCMP2592. The sequence goes on along the minus strand of CAJNDT010005556.1, from coordinate 2,280,672 downwards.
GTACTCCCCATAACCCATTCCCCCCTTCCCTACTACCAGGCAGTAGGGTTTAGAGTTAGCGTTTAATTGGGGATGAGGCTTTAGGGGATTAGGGCCTTGAGGTTTACCTATAGTCTCCATTGTAGTTCCTTTTTTGGGTTAACCAAGACCTCTACTATAGGATCCCAGCCATAAAACTGGTCAACCAACAAAATGAAGTACAATGGAGACTATAGGTAGGAGATCATCGGATTAATGTAGGAACCTGATTAAGAAACCTTGGGCCTTTATTAGGGTTGGGGGTTATGGGCCCAGGATGTCTTAATCAGGTTCCTAAATTAGGGACCCATTAGGGATTAGGGTTTCAAGGTCTAGGACTCGGGATTTAGGGCGCCATAAAAGAACGATTAGGTCTCGCGGCTTTGGGGCTGAAAAGTACCGCTGTATGGCTACGGGACTTTCCGCGTTTAGGCCTGCGGAGTTGCGAAGGACATGTCGTTTCAGAGCCTTGCGACCTGCATTTAAGGCTTCAGGGCTTTAGGGTTTGGGGTTCAGGGTTGGGAGTTTAGCTAGGGTGTAGGGCTTCGGGGTTTTAGGGCAATATTAGGGTTTACGGATTGTTGCTTGCGGCAATGTAGAGAGAAGATCGAACTTCTACCGGGCTGCCAGCAGAGAAAAGGGGGCCTCGATAGTTGGAAAAGGATTCCTTTAGTGAGTCCCCTTACAAGGTCCTATAAGGGATTCTATCAGGATATAGTGAGCCGGGGCCTTAACATTTTGTATTGGGCTTGGTACAGAGCCGTCAAGCGATTGTGCGCCCGGTTGTGACGGGAGCTGTTCACTAGGCATCGGCCGGAAGTGGTCTATAAGTCTCAGAAGAAGGGTCTTCGTGAAAATCTTACTCAACGTTGCAGCAAGGACAATGGGTCTGAAGTCCTTCGGCTGTCTAGGTTCCTTCACCTTGGGCAGCAAGACCGATAGCAGCCAATCCCGGGGATAGTCAAGGTTGCCAAGAAGCATATCTTTGAGGAAATCAAGCATGTGTTCAGCCGCCTCTGACTGTAAAACCGCCGCCCAGAATTCGTAGGGGGCGCCGTCCCGTCCGCAGCTTTTGCCACTCTTTGTTTGTGCAAGCACCAACTCCAATTCGGCTTTGTCAAGAAGGCGAGGAGCAGGCATTACAGGTCCAACTGAAGTCTTGCACAGGTGCATGGGGTCACACAGGATGGGGGCTGTAGGTTATTCTTTCAGCCTAGTAGTGAACAAGGCGGGTAATTAGTCAGACCCCTACGTTGTAGGAACCGTCATGACTCCAAGCGACTTTCGAGAATAAGGACTGTAAGGCGATACTATACGGGCCTTAATAACTGGAATATGGTTTTGGGGCCCATTGTACCTTAGTTATAAGGAACCCCCAAAATAGAATAGGTAATTATTAAGGCCCCTAATACAGAAGCCCATCATAGATCCCTTGTAGACCCCTTTACGGATCTCTTTAAAAGGAACTTTAGGTAATTAGGTCGGATGAAGGGTTTAGGGTTTAGGGTTACCACCCTCGAAATCAACAGCTCGTTCGGATAGTGAAACCTCGGTTTGGACTGAGGGTAGTATTATGCACTGATAAGCAATTGCATGTTGGAATTCACTGTCAAGTTCAGAGCGCTCCATGGCCTGCACGGCTTTGAGAGACTGATCTTCGTGTATGTATATGTATATACATGTATATATATATATATATATATACGTTCTGCACAAGTTGGTGCGGAATCGTAAGACTGAAAGTTCTCCAGAAATCAAGAATCTAATACTTGGAGGATCATGGGACTTAGTAAGCAAGGTGATAAGTACTTGGGGTTATAAGTATAGTGGCCCTGGCCCTAATTATAACCCTAGTTACTAAGTCCCATGATCCTTTAAGTAGACCCTAAACCCTAAACCCCATAGATCCCTTTTAAGGAACCCCTATAGATCCCTTTAAAGGAGCCCTTTAAGGAACCCTAGTTACTAAGTCCCATGATCCTTTAAGTAGACCCTAAACCCTATACCCTATAGATCCCTTTTAAGGAACCCTATAGATCCCTTTAAAGGAGCCCTTTAAGGAACCCTAGTTACTAAGTCCCATGATCCTTTAAGTAATCAGAAGCCAGTACCAACCACTCCCGCACCTCCTCGGCCTTGGCCCAACGCGCCTCCCACATGCACCGTGGGGTTCTGGGCTTAGGGCTGTTAGGGGTTTAGCGGTTTAGGGTTTAGGGTTCAGGGTTTAGGGTTTAGGGTTTAGGGGTTAGCGGTTTAGGGTTTTGCTGGCAGGGCACTTAGTAAGTAATAGGTATAGAGTTATAAGTACCCTAAATGGAGTTACCGCACTTACTAAGTCAACTGCCCCTCCAAGTAGGGGATCAGGGCTTTTAGGGCTGTTGGGCTTTTGAAAGATTAGGGTTTAAGGTCTATAGGCTTTAAGGCTGTTAAGGTTTAGGGTTTATAACGTGGGGCTCGGGGCTTTTTGACTGCTGCTACGGTTTAGGGTTTAGGGGCTTCTTTTTAGTTGGTTTTAACTTTTTTTCGGGTGCGGGCTTAAGCTTTGGCTTAAGGTTTAAGGCTTTTGGGGCTGTAAGGGTTTAGGGTTACGGCTTTTAAGGTTTGGGGTTTCGGGAATTTCGGGTTGCTGCAGTTCAGGGTTTAGGGGCTGGGCTTTTTAAATTTTACAGTTTCGGATCTTCAGGCTTAGGGTTTAAGGTATGGGCTTCAGGGCTTTCCAGGTTCAGGGTTCACGGCTTTTGGGCCTGCTAGGGTTTCGGGCTGAGGGCTCTTTAGGCCTGTTAGGGTTTGCTTCTGTTCAGCTTTTTGGGGCTGTTAACGAAAAAGGTTTACGGCTTCTGGGGCTGTAAGGGCTTACGGTTTAAGCCTTTAGGGCTGTTAAGGTTCATGGGGCCTATATTGAAGCCGCAAAGGGTTCAGGGTTTAGGGTTTTAAGGCGTAGAGCTTTTCTGACTGTTAGGGTTGTGAGGGTTTGTAGGGCTGCTAGGGTCTAGGGCTTGTGGGTTTCTAAGGTTTAGGGCTTTTAGGGCTGTCAAGGATTAAGGTGTCCGGCTTGGCACTGCTTTCAAGGTTCAGGGCTGTTAGGGTCCAGCGGTTAGCGTTTAGGGTTTATGGCTTTTAAGGGTTAGGTCTTCGAGCCCGTTTGGTTAACAAACGAAAGTCCCTAAGTCTATAAGCCAAAACCCCTAAGCCCCTAAACCCTAAACAACCTCTAAACCCTTCAACCCCTGACCCCTACAGCCCTAAACCCACAATCTCGCGCCACTCCACTAGGCGAGAAGCAAACCATCTGGTCTGGAGATCCCTACAGGGCTTACCTTAACCCTGAAGGACCTACCTGGTACCTTTTTAAGGACTTATATATCGAAATCATAATAGGGAACCCCCAAAAAAGTAGGTTCTTCAGGGTTAAGGTAGGGTTTGGGAACAATCTGACAATCGCACTCTGTCTTCATGAGGACATGTACCATACGCAAAGACAGGCCGAGCTTGAAACCCCTACAAGCCCTTTCCTCTAGCGCACTCTGGCTTCGAAAGGAAATGCACCAAGTACACGCAAAGACAGGCCGTGGACTTGAGGGTGTGTCCGCAGTGAGGGGCAGGCGATGGGCTGCACCGGTACATCCAGTTCCCTCCTCAAAAACCTGCTCCGCAGAGAATGAAAGACGGGAGCGTCGCCTCCCAGCTATGCACGCATCCAAAGGCGTCCACGTACCCTCCTTGGTTCGGGAGGTAGTAGCCGCCCTTGCCATCATACTGGTACATGCTGTAGTCCTTGAAGGGCCCGCGGTAGCCGTTGCTGCCGCTCGATCGTCCGTCGTGGCTCGACCTGAGATGTGAGCATGCAACCGCATAATCAGTATAACGGTACGAGTTTCTATACGCGAATTTCCTGTCCAGAAAAACCTGCTCCGCTGCACTGCACCCTTGGCGCCGCATTGGCATTGTCGTTGTCTTTGGATGCACCACAACTTGAAAAACTGCGTCCGTGGGGTTTAGGGTTTAGGGACCCGAAACCTAAGCCCTAAACTCCATAGCTTCACTAGGCCTCATCAGGCTCGCGCTGGAGCACAACCTCCACTTTCGTCACGCGCAGCCGCACACCCACGAGGAAACCTGCAGGAGTTTGCCGTTTTGAGGGTTCCTGTTGGGGGTGCTATAGGGTTCTTGGTTTTTTTCAGGAAGAGGCTTAGAAAAACGCAGCCGTTTTAAGTTCTGTAAGATTCTTGGCTTTCTTCAGAAAGGGGCTTAGACTATGCAGCCGCAACCATAAACCTGTACTCAAGGTGATCTTCGGGAAGCCCTGAAGCCTCTAAGCCCTAAACCCCTAAACCCTAAACCCTAGGTACGGCCCCCACTCAGTACTAGTTGAATAATATTATTAATAATATAGATATATTGGGACCTTAATAGTAGCCCTATTATAGACTCTTACTGTATAGGGGCCGTACCCAACCTAAACCCTAAACCCTATCAGAATTTGCAGGCCTAGGGATGGCTTTGGAGGGTTAACACCAAAAACCCTAGGCCCTTAGGGAACCCACAAAAACACTCCACTTTAAAGAAACCCGTTCGGGAGTTGCTTGGACTCTTTGCTGCCGAAGATCGTCTGTGAAGATCAAACGGTATGATTGACCATAATGTAGGGGCCGGAATGGGGTTTTGGGGGTTCCTTATCACAACTAGAGTATATTATGTTAGAAGGGGCCCCCACCCTGTAATAGTGACTATAAAGATTATATTAAGGAACTCTTTTATTCCTATTATGTCACTATTACAGGGTGGGGGTCCCTTCTAAATATTATATCATGATTACCCATAGGCCCCAAAGTAGTTCCTTTTTGGGATTACCTGATAGGATTCTAAACATGAACCCCCAAAAGGAACTACTTTGGGGCCTTAGGGTAGAGTATATTATACATTAGCCGCTATTTCAGAAGTCCTTTGCTTCTTCGGAGACTTCTCCGGCCGCTATGCTAAAAGATTACCGTGGTGAACGAAATACGTTTTCCCTATATGGGTCCAAGCAGTCCTTATTTTATGGTTTTGGGTACCTAAAAAGGCGCTAAAGTCCTATAATAGGGAGTACTTGGACCCTATGGCAGCATACTTTGTAAAACTAACCTATCTACCTCCAACCCGTAACCGCAAAACCGCACTGATCCAAAACCCTACCTGTAAGCTCTAACCCCATACCCGACAGAGTAGTATAGGATTTGATCCCGTAAACATAGAGTATCACCCTCACCCCTAATTAAACCCGAAACTCCAAACCTTGAACAGTCTAAATCCTAAACCTTTGACCCGAAACCCTGAGCCTTGATGTGGGGATCCTGCTATAGGCCTTTGCTGGGATCCTTCTTTCTCTGGGGGCCTGCTGCATTGTAGTAGGGCCGCTCCCGAAAGGGAGCCACGCCCAATCGAAGATTGTTAGGATATGGTTTTTGTTTTTTGATTGGGCTCTTTTCCGGCTGCAGGCACCGAAAGAGTTCCGACTTCCTTTACAAGGAGGAGCCTACCTGTGTTAATGGCTTAAGGCATTATATTTGGGGTTTAGGGTATACCTGGACCCCAAATGGCCTACCTTTGTAAGGACTCATATATATAAGGAAATCATATTTAGGAACCCTAAAAATGTGGGTTCCTTGGGGTCTAGGTAGGATTTAAGGACGCCTGGTTTCATCATGCCGACAGTCAGTGTTGTAGAACGCTGCTTTGAAGCGAACCCGGAGAACCCAATACCCCTTAATTAAGGAATATGGCTTAAATTATATAATGTTATAATGCTTCATATTATGATTTAAGCTATATTCCTTAATTAAGGGGTATTGGGCTCTCTGGGAAGTTCTCGCACCTAGCATAACCCCAACCCCCAAACCCTCAACCCGCAAGCCCCTCTGCCTAAGGAGAGCGCGACGTAGTCGATGTAGACGCTCGAAGCGCTGAATGGCAAGGACGTGGCCAAGGCCTCTGTGACTGCCTGGCCCCGGGTCGAAACCCAACTATACTGAACTTAGAACCCTAGCAAAAACCACAATTTTAGCTGTTTCTTAGGGATTATAATAACCAACAAATACAAAAGTATTTCTAAGTACCCCTAAGCCAAAGGGGTCCCTAAATTGCCTTTACGGGCTCTCTCAAGGCATCGCTAGGGGGTCCCTTTGGCGCTTGGGCCCTGAGCTTTCGAGGTCATACAGACAACCTTCTGGGACCAGGCGATCGGGGCAGCGTGCCTGCAGTGCCTTCTCGCGCAGCTCGGTCCTGCGCTGATTGGGTTTAAAACGGCCCCCGGCCCCTAGACCCCATGAAAGCCTAAACACCCGAAACCATGCAAAGGCGCCTAAATAACTACTTATACTATTCTGGGGGGCTCCTTAATATAATCATAGTAAAATATATATAATTCCAATTACTAAGCCGCCTTCATCTTCCTTTCCCGGAGGTTTCGGGTTTGGGGCTTAAGTTTAGGGCTTAAGTTTGGGGCTACAGATTTAGGGCCTCCGGTTTGGGCTTAGAGCTACGGGTTTCGGGTTGGGGCGACGGTTAAGAAGCACTCACAACGGACCTTTGACCTAACCTTGATAGACCTAATCCCCGACACACCCAAGCCCCGAACTTTCAACCCTGAACCGTGTAAGCGATCTACCAGGAATCTACCATGATCGACCTACAAGACTATCCGAAATCTGGGAACCAAAACAACCAAGCCGGAACCTTTCATCACCCGAAGCCAGTAACTAAGGGAAACATGGGATCAACCCGAAACTGGAATGAAAGGTACACTCTAAAACCGCAAAAGAGACCTGGTCAGCCCCCCATTTGGAACAGGGTCTTTTGCAGCGACACCAGGCGCAGGAATCCCAAAGAAGGCCCGCGAGAAAGCCAGCCTCGAAACTCATCTTCGTTTTACATGCTGTCTTATCCCGTGAAGTGAGTAGAGTTTGACGTTCTACAGGGTCTTGCAAGGGCTTTGTACGATAATTGCTGAAAGCCTTCAATATACAGCAATTTGACAAGTGTTTAGGGGTGTACTATACTAGAACCTACTAGTTAGATGTATAAGCGGACTGTACTGGGATAGTATCACCAATCATCCCGACGTCTAGAGTCTATAAAATCTTCCTTCTTCAAGACCTGTCCATTCGATCCTTGCTTTGTGTTTTGTGACTTTTGCATGACGGAGTAGGTTTAGGTTTGAGCACTGCAAATCGAATCTTCAGGTTGATGATTGGTGGCGGAGCGGTGCTCTCGCAGCACAGTTGCAAAAGTAAGGCTGCTGTCGGCCACAATTAGTCCGGCTTGGCAGGTTAGATCTTTACACTTATACTACGTCACATGGTCTCCAAGCCTGCCGACCAAATGCTCCACCAACCAGGATGCCATGCTGCTGGAGCACCCTAAGTCCTACCCCAACATACAAGGCTTTAAACCCTTAACCGCCCAATTCCTAAACCCGATCGCTCTTAAAACCTATCCCCGTAGCAACTGCCAACGCTGAACCGTAAACCCCACTACCAAACAAGCAAAAACCTAACGACAAGAGGGTCAAGGCCTCACATGGGAAACCCCTAATGACAAAGGTCTTAGGGTTTCGGATCAAGGGCTTTGTGTCAAAGTCTGGGGCTTGTTCTTTTCTGTGACCTATACTATACAAGCGCACATTTAGACTGGGATACATACCCTAAGACCCTTAAATGCACAAGCCTGAAACTATAAGAATAACATGGACAGCCCTATCCCTAAGGGTCCATGTACCCTTCTAGCGATACATGGGCCCCAAAGTACCTATATAGGGACTACATTAAGGCCAATGTATATACTATATGAGTACATGGACCCTTAGGGCAGAATATAGAATCCTACAAGGTAATCCCCAAAAAGGAACTACTATGGGGTCGATGGTAGTAGGGCACTGTATGAGTACATGGACCCTTAGGGTATCTTAAGGTCTTAATCCCGATAAGCTGAAGGAGCCGTAGAGCACTTCGCGGCAGACCCTGCCAGGGTCCCAATCGCCAGTAACCAACCCAGAGGGTCCGAGTACCCAAATAGTAGGGTTTTAGGTCCCAAAATCCATACTCGGAATGGTTTTTGAACTTCGAAACCCTACTATTTGGGCACTTGGAACCTTAGGGCAAGTATGCACCCTCCCCAAAAACTCTGACTTCAAAGATACAAGTACTACCTGCTTGGGGTTCTAAATGCTATACATTGTACCTACTTCGAGCTCTTTGAAGTCTTAAGGACATATTCAGCTATAGCGCGGTCATCCTGAATCGAAGTACCTACTTATGGGTAGGGCTTGGGCTTTATGGTTCAGGGCCTAGGGTTTGGGCTTTAGGTTAGGTTGTAGGGCTTAGGGTTTAGGGCCCTATTGGACCCTTGAAACAACTAGAGACTGATGCTGAGCTTTGGGCTGCGACAGAAGGGCCAGGCCAGCGTTCCCAGGCTCTTCCTCTGGTGTTGTTTTTGGCAGTTGGGCAGGGGAAAAGGGGGTTCTTGTTAATGGACCCGACTTTAAGCTGCCAAATTTGGGCCTACAACTCTGTTTATCCTGAGGGGAAATTGGGCTCTTGTTAAGGAATCTAATATGTTGAGGAATCTAAGACAAGTTGACATAACAGGGACATCCCTGGCTGCTCCAGAAGCCAGCGAGAAGTGCTAAGACGCCCAGGAGAAGCTGCATGGCTCCACGGTCCGGTGGCGTTGCTTTAGGGTTTCCGGTGTTTTGGGTTTAGGGCGTTTGGGTTTTGAGGTTTAGAATTCTCGGATTTTGGGCTTTGGGGTTTGGGGTTTCAAGCTGTAGGGTTTGTGGCTTTCGCACTTTAGGGTTTAGGGCTTTAGGGGTTTAGGGTTTCGGGCTTTGCTTTAGACATTACACAAAGGGGTATGGAGCTCTCTCTGTGCTGTTGTCTATGGGCTAGACGTCGGGATTTACTAACTCGTAATGGGCATCTGTGGCACCACTTCTTAGTCCTTTGTCGCTATACCGCTATACCGATACGTTATGCCCTCCATAGACTCATGATCTGGGAACTGGTTTAGGGTTTAGGGGCGTGCAGATTAGCATCATTGGGGGCCTTCTTTGTAGAACACTGACAACCCCCATCACTGATTAAACCTGCGGGCGGCGAGGTGCTCGAGGTCATAGTTGCATGCACAGAGCACCTAGGTTTAGGGTTTTGATTACACCCCAACTAACTTACTAAAGATACTGCTGATGGACAGAATCCTGCACCCATTATAAGGAAGATACCATAATTCCCATGGTTTAGAGTCCTTAGGGTCATGCAGGATTTTGTCCATCAGCAGTATCACCATGAGAAGTTTTGAAAAGGAAGGGTAGGCGAGGTTAAGGTAAGGCTTAGGCCGAGGCGTGCGAAAAGCCCCTGAAGCTGTGAGACAGAGGGCCTCAGACCTGTCTGCGGGTCGTTTTGCCCTGATAAGAAGTAAACATAATCCCAGAGAGCCCAATACCACTTAACTAGGGAATATAGCATAAGTCATAATATATGAATCACTATACAATGTAAGCAATACTCCTTAATTGAGGGGTATTGGGCTCTTTGGGATAGTACCCCGCATGTACTATCCTGCTACTGCTAAACCGCAAAAGCCGAAGTGCCGTAATCCAAAAACGGAAGTCCCATAAATCCCAAAACCCCAAACTACTGAGAGGGTCATACCCTACCCCCTTCAGGGTGCCTAGCTTGATGGCTTGGACCTGTTACGCAGGAATTCAAAGTGGGTACGCCCAAAAGGGGTAGGGTATGACCCTCTGGGTACCCAGAGGGCCGAAGTTCGGTCTAAAGCCGTCAGGCTTTCGAATGAAAACTATGACTTCCAACCTATGGGACAGGCCAAAGGTTTCCCAAAACAGGGGTACCTTATTTTGGGGTCCTTATAATAGGGATCCTACGATTTAGGGTGGTTTAGGGTCCCCTATTTTCGGAAACTCCCAAATGTTTCCAGGTTCAGAATTTTGGTCTGCCCTAAGGCTCTTAAGAGGGTCATGGGATCTCTGGGGGAGGGTTTGGGCTTTGGGGGCTAAGGTTTAGGATCTCACTGTGAGGGTCCAGGAGCATTAGGGTGGGCTTTGGATGAGAGCACAGAGTTGAGGCATCAGGCTGAATCATCACGTCCTTCATCAGGATGTTTACCGTTGTACGCGAAGAAACTCCACAAAAGGTTTTTTCTATCCCCTCTAAACCCCTTCAGGACTCTTAAACGAATTTTCTGCCCTCAAAGCTTACCTTTGGTTGGTAGGGAATGGAGGAATGGGGTACAATTAGAACTACTATTACTACCATTCTTCCATTCCGTAGTAACCAAGGGTGAGAATCTTAAAAGAAGCCTTACAGGAGTCCTGGTAGAGCGTAGGTTGACAGGAATTGCAGGCCTTTCAAGCTTGGGGCTTAGGGATTTGCATGATTTACATACCATGCCCTACCCCTAAACCCTAAACCCTAAACCCTAAATGGCACCTACCAGACTAACCCAAAACCAAGCCGTCTAAACCCTGGAAGCCCTTACGCCCTGGCAGCCCTACAAGCCCTGTAAGCCCCATATGCCCTACTCTAGACCCTAACCCCTAAATCCTAGACCCTGAAGCCCTAAATCAGTGAATCCCTAACCCCTAAATCCTAGACCCTGAAGCCCTAAATCCCTGAATCCCTAACCCCTAAATCCTAGACCCTGAAGCCCTAAATCCCTGAATCCCTCCTCAACCCTACACTGTCTGAAGTGTTGTTTTCTCCTTTCGTCTGTATCTCCACCGGCCGGTGCTGGCGAAAAGTGACGGAGAGCCGGTATATAGGTGCTGGTAGGATAGGTTTGCAGTTCCGGTTGAGGGTTAGGGTTTAGGGCTTAGGGTTCACGGCGCACCTGGACCGGACAAACCTACATGTTTGAGGACTTCCAAAAGGAAATCATACCTGAGGAACCCTCAGAAGGTAGGTTCAGGTCCGGCGTAAGGATCGTCAAGTTTGGAGGGCTGACCCGCAGTGTATTTTCTGAGGCCAGGATGTGGTGCAATGTAGGGCTTAAGCTCACAAAAAGGAACGGGGGCGAGAAGTACAGCCCAGAACTGCACAAAACCCTAAACCCTAAACCGTGGATAAAACCCTAAACCCTATACCCTAAAATGCACAAAGCCCTAAACGCTAACCGACGAAGATCCGCATTGCCAAACCACAGGCCCATAAACTTCCACCCTTCCCCAAAGGCTCCATGTACCTTTATAGCAGATACTTAAGCCTTAAAGGGTGCCCTATATAGGTACTTTAAGGCCTAAGTATATACCGTAAGGGTACATGGAGCCTTAGGGTTCAGTAGACATGATACAGCCCATCGTCTGACTTACCTGGATCTTACGAGACGTACCTTTCCAGCATAGCTCTCACGGGAACAATGGCTACACATACTCCCGACTATAGTTCCCCTGTTGCCCGGACCTAAAAATTAGATATACCTGGGTTTAGGAGAATAATCGTAAAGCAGAGTGTTCGGGGGAGTACATATGACGCGCAAGGTACTTGGACCCTTAGGGTTGTGTTGCTTCTTCCTTGTGGGATCCAGACACCAGAAAGCCTTCATACTGACGGTATCCTGCTTTCCCTGCTACTCGGTCTTTTAAGGAGGTTCTGACATAGAAAGGTCATGTGGATACTACGGCGGATCTCTATAGATGTAGCTTTCGTGTACAGCATGTATGCGCCATTTTTCTTTCTAATCTAGGTAAAATAGGAGCCCTAGTCGTTAGGGCAAGATCTTGGGTAAATAAATAAATAAATAAATATATATATATATATATATATATATATACATATAGACATATAGATATATGTGGTTGGATGTTTCTATCTTCAATCCTTGAGTAAAACTGGGGTTCCAGGAGACCTGTCCTGGGCACCTCTGCGGGTCTCCGAGCTATCTCGTGTTTCATCGCGGCTCAGCAGTGACCGCAGAGGAAGCCTGACGCCGGGGGTTTATGTTATGCCATTTACCGTGACTAGATACGGGTTGAGGATTCTACAAGACTTCTCTTCTGTGTTTGGGTTTAGAGGTTTCGAGGGATCCGACTTTAGGAGGACCTGCGGAATTCAGGGCTTCGGGGTTCGGGATTTCGACTCGCACACTCAGGGTTTAGCGTTTAAGGGTGCTGGGGTAGCACGAAAACATATACATAGAGCTCTGGTTTGACATGTTAGCTCAGCCCAGACTTGGCTGGCACACGCTAACCACTGGAAGGGGTTACAGTCGAAGCCAGAAAGCTGGAACATCACTATCCTCATGCCCTTAAAGTGAAGTATAGGCATTCCAGCACTAATCCTCCTAAATCCATGTTCCAACTTTCTGGCTTCTACTATAGGGGTCGTTAATCATTAGAATAGGGTTTGGGCCCCATTATACTGTGCTTATAACAAGGACCCCCGAAAATAGTCTAGGCTATAGTGCTCAAGTCAAGAGCCACGTAGAACATACGATTGCTCTCATCTTTGTTGGCCCCCCCCCCCCCCCCCCAGGTACAGTCAATGTGGACCTGATGACATTGCCGTAAAGGAAACCCTACATATACTACAAGACCCTGGCCCTCAACCCTAAACCCTGTCTGCTCTTTCACCGGTCCTGTCGGTATCGGCCTAGGTGTTTAATGGAAAACGTGGCAAGAAATCCTGAACAAGTGACTGGGGAAGCTGAGCAGCTGCATGGTCGCACTAATGGTCGCACTATAAAAGTGCCTCGAAGCGAGCTGAAGGGTATGTTTTCGCAAACTAGGCTTCGAAATTACTCGATGCTGCATGTGCTGATGATTCAGATTCCCCTCTTGAGCTCCCGAGAGCTCTGCTGATCGGCTGGTGGTCGGCTTGTGCCGGAACCAACCGAAACCATTGCCATCAAGCTCCACATTCAGTTGAGCAGCGCGCGTAGGCGGCATAGACAACAAGGACGAAGATGATACTAATATGGATATGTGCATAACTTGTAACAGCACGAACAATACTATGCGTAACAGTTTGAGAGCTGCAATCGGACTGACTCAGTAACCACACTGTCCACAGTCGACTAAAAGAAACTAGGAACAAGCAGCCTCAGAGCTCGGAAGTATCGTGCATTGTGCTGAGGCCGCTGGGTAGGCGGCAGTCCTCGGGAGGTTTGCCGATAGACTCGCAGAGCTTCAGGGCAAAGTAGTCCCCGGTGGTGACGGGCTCCTTTGTGGCCCGCTTCGTCAGGTCCTCTCCCTGAATCTCCTCCAGTTCATTGTTGGGATAGGATTAAAAATGTACATTTTTATTCCTTATTGGGTTCAAGTACCCATAAACATGTATAATGTTACCCAACTATGACAAAGTCCTCCAAAGGCGTGACCAGGGCTTCATAGTCAAAGTAAGCGAAGAGGGCTGTGGAGTAGCGTGGCTTCCCCGGCTCACTGGGACGGACACGGTGGTTGGCACTCTTGAAGAAGCCACGAGTCCAAAAGTCGACCTGGGAGTTTCCGAAAACAGGGAACCGCAATATAGCACCCTAAATAGTAGGATCCTTATTATAAGGACCCCAAAATAAGGTACCCCTATCTTCGGAAACTCCCACCTGGTCACCGGCATTCACGATGAAACAGTCTGGGCGAGGTGGCACTGGCAGCCACCCCTCCGCCGTCTCAATCTCCAGGCCCGGGACGTCATCCGTCACCAAGACGGTGAGTGAGCCCCAATCCTGGGTTCGTGCGAAGGAATCCACGAAAAAAGGTACAACACTCAACAAACCATATTGCTTATGCAATTGTTGACTCTAGCATCTAGCATGGTAACTTGAATCAATTAGGTTCATGTTACCTACCATAGACCGTAACTTAAAATAGGTTCCTTAGCCTAGACCCAAGAGTAGCCCAGGAATAGAAAGGATGCCCTTTTGGGCTTAAAGGGGCCTATAAGGGAACCTGAACCCTTAAAAAAGGGAATAAGGGCCTACTCTAGGTCGTGATAGCAAGGTTCCCCAGAGACTCCAATATCCCTTAATTAAGGAATATTCCTTAAATCATATTAGGGATCCTACGATAATTTAAGGAATATTCCCTAATAAAGGGATATTGGAGTCTCTGGGTCCTTAGCAAGAACCCAGAATCGGCATGGGCGCCGGCACCCAGCTGGTCCAGGGTCGGCGCGTAGCGGAGCTGCTTCACGATGACGAAGGGCCTTGAGGGGTGGGGGGGGGGACATAAACCCTGCATGCACCCAACCCTATAAAGCCTACCTGTTAGGGTTCCTTGTTGTGATTTCCTTATAGAAGTCTTAAACCATAGACCCTATTAGTAGAGCGCTTCTGGTCCTAAACATAGTGGGTATTCTAAGTATAATGCAGGGTAGTTGGGGGACTCCAAGCAGACCATGGGCCTTGAGGCAAGGCGGCCACGCTCTGCGGATTGCAGGCCCACTGCATCGAAGAGGATGTCATTCAACTTGAGGTTCCTGGGTTCTTTCTTAAGGGTCCATGTGCCTAAACAGGGCTCCTTTAAAGGCTCCTTTATAGGTTTTATAAGGGTACAGGAAGGGTTCAGGGTAGTTCAGGGTTTAAGGGTCCATGTACCCGAATAGTATATATTCTGGCCGCAAATGTACCTATATGGGGAATACTTTTTAAGTTCCGGGGTTCTTAAGAGGAACTACATAAAGCTAGAGTACCATCATCAAATAAATGTAAGTTTATAGGGTTTAGGTCCTAAGGTTTAGGGCCGAGAATCCTGGGTTCTCGTCAAGGAATATACTTGAAGCTAACAGAAAATGGAAACCATAATGTTTACTGAAGATCCCTGTGAATTGAGGCTCCTGGGCTCTTGCTGAGGAACTAAAAAAGCTAAGTTACCATAGTAAGGGAAACCGGTGTTTGTTGGGTTTTTAAGGGCCGAGAAGCTAGCCTCTGGTCAGTTAACCAAAACAATGCCGTTTACTACACATTCCCATTAAAAGACGTTCCGGAACAAGGACCCTTAACCCTAAACCCCTAATTAATGAACCCTGGACCCCGGGAACCTCCCAGAGACTCCAATATCCGTTAATTAAGGGATATTCTTTAAATCATTTTAGGGATCCTACTATCATGTAAGGAATATTCCTTAATTAAGGAGTTTTGGAGTCTCTGGGCTGAACAAGGACCCAGGTTCAGCGCATAAAGCTCCTTGGTCCAGCGGCGCATCGTCGCCTCATAGCCCTTCACTGGCGGCCACTTGAGCCGCGAGCCTTTGAGTGGGTCCTCTCGATCGAGACCTGGGTTCTAACAATGCTTAGGGTTTAGGGATTAGGGTTTAGGGTTCAGGGTTTAGGGATTAGGGTTAAGGGTTGGGGGTTTAGGGTTCTAACAACGCTAGGCCCAGAGAGCCCAATACCCCTTAATTAAGGAGTAGAGCTTAAATTATTTAGGGCTTTATATTATGATTTAAGCTGTATTCCTTAATTAAGGCGCGCGCCCGCCTAAAAAAAAACACGCTGAAGACAAAACCAACACAGGAGCTTCCGAGGTAAGTGCTGAAAAGTGTGGCAGGCGCAGCAGAATCGCATCTTTTGACCTACCCCAGTGGTCGCGTGGCAGAAGCAAAAACGGTACACTATTTCATGCCCTTTTTTGTGGCCGTCCTAGTCGACCATCAGTGCTATCATCATCGATGTCAACATCGCTATCATCCTCACAGTCACCATCGATGTCACCATCATCTTCATCATTCTCATCATCATCGTTATCATCATCGTCATCAATGTGTTGAGCAGTGGGCTTTTTGTGTGCTGGGAAAAGCCGGCCTGAATTTAGTCTCCGGACCTGGGCTGCAAAGCTAGTCTTACGGCAGAAGGCGAAAACACTGGTGGGGCCGATGACTTTGAAGGTCGCGGCAAGTTTGTTGAGGTTTGTGGGTGGAAAAGGTATGGGGCAAAAGGTCTTTGCACAGTCACCTTTGCCAGATCGCCAGGTCATCATCATTGCTACCACGATTGTAATCATCATCGTCATCATCATCGTTATCATCATCGCCATCGCCATCGATATCATCGCGACCATCGTAATTTTCATCATCATCGTTGTCTCCCTCGTCGTCAACATTTCGAGCGGTAGTTTTTTTTAGGCGCGCAAGCCTTAATTAAGGGTATTGGGCTCTCTGGGGGGTTCAGGGCTAATGTAGGAACCTGATTGCGAAACCTTGGGCCTTTCTTCGGGTTCCTTATATGAACCCTACTAGTTTAGGGTTGTAGGCCCTGGGTTTCGTAATCAGGTTCCTACATTAGGGTTTAGTAGGCTTCAGGGTTTATAAGGGTTTAGGATTGAGGGTCTATAGGGCCGGTCCAAGTTTCAGGGTTTAGGGTTCACGTCTACCTGATGGGGATCTATGTAAAACCTCAAACGGTTGGAAACCTGAGACAGGACAAACAGTGCTGGGACTTCTTATACATTACTCTTAAGGACTGAGGCTATTGGGTTTCCAAGCTTTGGGCTACTACTATATACCTAAAAATACGTTTCCTTAGCATGGTAAATTAAAGTAAGTCTCCCAACAAGAACCCAGTGGCTGGCGTTCTTTTCGAAGAGCCCGTTGGTCGAGAGCATAAAGCCCTCTTTGGTATCCAACTTCCCGCTATCCTCTCAGGGAGATCTCGAGGTAATGGAAGGGCTTCATAATTTCAATAGGTTCCTTCAAAAGGAACATTTAAGAGAAAAAAGGGGTTCGTTTCGAGGCAGCAGTCTGTTGATTCCTGCTCCAGAAGGATATAGGACGAAACAGAACAAACTCTACGACCACTACCCGTTGAGTTGACAGAACGATGATCCCCACGGACACATATGCAACCCTGATTTATGGTTCGATTTTCCCATACCCTACATCCCATGTTCCTGAACCCGACAACCCTATATGTTCCCAAACCCTATAACCTTATATGCTATATAACTAACCCATGTAACCCTCAACCAGAGAACCCTCTATATTCCTCTACTTGGAGGCCCA
Source organism: Symbiodinium sp. CCMP2592 (assembly GCA_905221615.1). NCBI lineage: Eukaryota > Dinophyceae > Suessiales > Symbiodiniaceae > Symbiodinium > Symbiodinium sp. CCMP2592. The sequence continues at coordinate 2,263,670 of CAJNDT010005556.1, read as the reverse complement.
GGGGACTTAATTAGTCGGTTATAAGTAGGGTTATAGTTGGGGTAACTCCATTTAGGGGACTTACAACTCCGCTTATAACCTACTTACTAAGTCCCCTGGGCCCCATGTAGACCCTAAGCCCTTAACCCCATAGATTCCTTTAAGGAACCCTATATATAGATCCCTTTAAGGAGCCCTTTCACAGAACCCTTGCTAAGTCCCCTACATATTCCTGTAAAACCTGAAACCCCAGAGACGCTACCCCAAGGGTCCAAAGGACCCAATAATTAGATACTCGGTTGTAGGATAGTAGTTATGTAAGTTATTACGTACTTGGACCCTTGGGGTAAGGGTCGAAGTGGCCAAATAGTACTGTTTTAAGTCCCAAAGACTGCATTCTGAACCCTCAACCCTAAACCGGTGCCGATAACCGTACTATTGGGTACTTCGGCTGATGGTAAAAGTCTGCATTCCCCATAAAAACTCTACCATAATTCCCAGAGTCTAGGGTCATTAAGGTAATGCAGGATTTCTATCATCAACAGTTGGACCCTGCCCAAGGTACCTATATGGGGATTACTTTTGGAGTTCCTGGGTTTTTAAGAGGAACAACATATAGCTGGATTACAAATAAATCTAAGTTTATAGGGTTTCCCTGGGCATCAAAATAGCCCAAAACTCTTTAGACTTCTCTGCTCCTCGTCCCTAAACCCTTATAGAATCCATAGATCCCTTTAAAGGGGCCCTTAAGGAACCCCTTATAGTTACTAAGTCCCTCCAAGTACCTCTTTCGACCTCTCTGCTCCTCGTCAAGGCCCTGCGATGCAAGCCAGCCGATGTCCAGGGTCGGCTCGAAAGTTAAGTTCCGCTTGTCCTTTTAGGGTTTCAGTTTAGGGTTTGGGGCCTTTTAGGATTCAATTTAGGGTTTAGGGCCTTTTAGGATTCAGTTTAGGGTTTAGGGCCTTTTAGGATTCAGTTTAGGATTTAAGGCCTTTTAGGGTTTAGCTTAGGGTTTAAGGCCCCTTTTGGGGTTGAGTTTAGGGTTTAGGGCCTTTTAGGGTTTTAGGGTTTAGGGTTTAGGGGTTTGGGGGTTTGGGGTTTCGGGTTTACTTGTCCGATACGCTATCTCATTTAGGGTCGCTTTTTAGGGCCCTCTGTAGAAACGCGCCGTAACTATGTTTGGGATTGGGATGTTGGGGACCTAAGAAAGAACCTAATTTGGAGAACTACCTACGTTTTACGATTGTTTTGAGCGTTTAGCATTCAGGGAGCCAACATGAAGAAGACTGAAACTATTGTAACAATGGCAATACTGCTGCTGCTGCAACCATGTTGTACCGTTTCTTGTCCTGGGTCGGAAGTGCAAAGACAGCTTCAGCTGCCCCAAACTGCTCCTGCACCAGCGATGCTGATACACCATGGTTCTTCACATAGAAGAAGCCCCACCTAGGCTTCTGAGTAGACTCTTTATAATGGATAAGGGTACCCTTTTTCCTAATATCGAGATTTAAGAAGGGGGCCCAAAAATGAAAAGGGCAAAACTGGTACTACTCCGGAACCTAGCCACTGCTTCAAGGCTGACTGCATCGTCGCCACACTTTCCTCTGTCGGCAGGCTCAGATCCACTGTCGGCACTGACTTGAGAAGAGCCTCATCTGCGAGGACTGCGGCAGCAAGTGAGAACCACACCAGCACGGGCTTCATCCCACCTTGGCTGACTTCTGAAACCCGCCTAAAAGTTACACTTTTGGCCTCCTTAATATGGTTCATATAGAAACTCCAAAAGTTAAAGTCCTAAGAGCCAACCAGAAGAACGACAAGTCACGTCACACTTCGAAGATTTTGCAAGAGCTATGCTGACTCGATGTCGCGAGGCTGGCCAAGCACGAGCAAGGACAAAACCGGACCTAGTACTCCGAGACCAATGCGTATAAAACATACGTGTATACATATATATATATATGTATATATATATATATATATATGTATGTATATATATATATATATATATTGATATATGTATATACATGTATATATCCACATATATATATATATATATGTTCTTGGCATAAAATATAGGGTGCCATGTGTGCTCCAAGCACAATTGAGCCACACAAGTGCGTGGTTTCAAAGTGTAGGCACTCTTCAATCATGCCACCACACACAAACTGCACCAGCAAGCCAAGAATGATCGAAATGAATGATGGAAGGATGATAGACTTGCTCGGCCCATCAACAAGATGTAGACGCAGCCTGTTTCTCTTGTCCACACTCAGCTGTGCATCGAATTGTGGACTTGACGGCCTGCAGATGTATGTTGAATGTTGTGAGAAAGCCCTGACCCCAGCTCTAAACCCTAAACCCTAAACAAACCGTAACCCTAAACCCTAAACCGTTAACCCCCGAAACTCCCGAAGACTCTGACGTTTAAAGGGCCGACGAGGCCCAAATCAAGACGAAGAACTCTGAAAGCCCGTGTAACGGTGGACCCCTCTCAGCCCCAGACCCCCAAAACCCTACCTTGAAGAACCCAGACCCATAGGCTCCATAGTGGTTAGTTCCCTTTTGGGATTACCTTATGGGATCCTAAAAATAAGCCACGAAATTCAGCTACTATGAAGCCTACGGAATCAAGGGGTGGGATCCGGGTGTGTAAGGGTCGACTGAGCCTCCGCTCGCAATCATACATACGGTTGATGATACAAATCCTGCATTACCTTAAGGACCCTAAACTATGGGAATTATGGTATATTCCTTAGTATGGGTCCTGCAGGATTTATATCATCAACAGTAATGCCTAGCTTCCAAAGGATAACAAAAGACTCCGTGCACACAATCCAAGGGAAAAAGGAGGGACCCTTAATAAGGACCCCTAGGTATATACCCTTAATACAGCTATTTTATACCCATTACAGGATAGGGGTCCCCATTAAGGGTCCCTCCTTTTCCCCTTTGACACAAAGCATTAAATGGTTCAGAGTCTTTAACACGCAAGGCGTCAAAGGGTTTAGTGGTGGGGGTACTTGTGGAGACTACTGTAGCTTGCAGTCACCAATGCTGTAACCCCACGGCATGCTGTGACAAAACCTGCTACTGCTACTGCCACTGCCGGGGCTGCTGTTGCTTCTTGTACTTGTAGTGGTTAGGTTTCGGGGCATGTACGGGCTTTGGCTGAAGGCCGCTCGATATGTACACGAATTTCGCCTCAATAGTGAACGCTTCCATGCGGACGGCCCCACTGAACCCTACAAGACTAGGGTGTGGAGTTGTGGGGCTTAGTGTTCATGCCAGGCACTGGTGAAAACGCAACAACAGTTGATGGGCACTTCTCCGAATCAGGGTCTCTGTTTAGGTCTCCAACATAGTAACTGTAAGACACCCAGAGACTCCAACACCCCTTAAGGCAAGGAGTATTCCTTCAATCGTAATAGGAACCCCAATATGATTTAAGGAATATTCCTTAGAACGGGCCCCCACCCTGTAATAGTGGTATGATAGGAATATAATAGAGCCCTAATATAATCCTTATAGTCAATATTACAGGGTGGGTCCAGCTTCTAAAATATTCCTTAACTAAGGGGTTTTGGAGTCTCTGGGCACCCTATACAAATGGACGCTAAAAGGGACCCAAACTTTCAAGAACTACCAACATGCAACCCTTACGGTACCCTTATGGGAGTTTCCGAAAACTAGGGGTACCTTGAAAAGGATCCTGTAAGGGTTCCTTAAAGGGATCTATAAGGGTTCTATAAACGGTTTAGGGTCTAGAGTTTCCGAAAATTAGGGGTACCTTATTTTAGGGTCCTCGTAGTAAGGATCCTACTATTTAGGGTACGATATTAGGCTCCCATACAGACACCCCATAGAAGATCTCATTGAACTCTTCGAGGACCCCCTAGAAAGGGCCCTACTCTAGGGAACTACCCCTTACAGTAGCCCTTAAACCCTAAGCCCTACTGAAAGCACTCTTAAAGGCATCCCCCGAAAGGCTAAACCCTCTGCTTGGCCGTTGGAAGGCTCAATCTCAATGCAAGGGTCTTGGGGGGAAGATCTGTGCGGCAGTGTGAGTGAAAACAGCATTAGGGTTTAGGGTTTAAGGTTGTTTTTTTGGGGGGGTTCAAGGTTCAGGGGTTAAGGGGCTTAGAGTCTAAGGGTTTAGGGTTTAGGGCTTAGGGTGTAGGGTATTAGCTGCCAAGCGCCCACGAACCAACAAAAATCAATGTCATGTAGTTGTGTACTGTCTGATCACACCCGGCTAAGTAAAGGTTGCCTATTCAGCTGCCATGAATCATCAGACACGCATTGCAAAAACTTGGGATGTTGAGCCTCTCTGACAGTTTGACCTAAGTTTTGCAATTATACCGTACCCTTTAGATTGTAAGGCTGAGCTCTGCACCCGAAACCGTTTAAAACTCTTCAGGGTTCGGGCGGCGCATCGCATGGCGTCACCGGCAAGCATTCTCAACTCGCTCTACCATCTCGGCAGCGAACTCCTGTTGAAGGTAGAGCGGTGGTATAAAGTTTATTCTACGGGACGCTATGAGTTCCATTATTGCTTCTGTCTTTTTGGTTCGTCGTTTCCGAGGTTTGGAATGTGCATACAGTTTATTTCGCCTTGCCCTACAGTGACATACGGTGACCAAGGTGCCAAACAACACCGGAAACCGTCCCAAAAAGGGGTTCAGGGATTTGGCCCCCAAGATTTCGGCCCCTAAACCCTAAACCCTAAACCCCTAAACCTTAAACCCCAAACCCTCTAAGCCCCTAAACCCCTACACCCCTAAAGCCCAGTGTTCTGTTCGGGGTTGTTTCAGCCTCAAGGTTCAGGGTTTCGGCCCATTTCAGCGTTTCGGCCACTGAGTTCACTGTCGCGGCCCCTTCGGGTAGGATTTCGGATCAGGGTTTAGGGTTCAGGGGTTTAGGGTTTAGGGGTTTAGGATTCGGGGTTTAGGGTTTCGGGCGCAATACCTTCATTGAATTGGAACGAGTAAACCCTCACCCTACGAAACCCGAACCCTTGTGGAAGCAGTGGCTTGAGGCTTTGGGGCTTCTGGTCCTCTTCAAGGTTATATAATGCTCCAAGACTCTGTAACGGAGTTTAAAGGTTTTTGAGCTTCATTGGGTGAGGTGCTTGGTGTTTTCTTGGAGTGAAGGTTTCACCGCCACCAACAGCACAACCACCTGGCGACTGCATGCAGCAGAAACTTTGTGCTGATACAAACTGCAGCTTGGTTAACAAATGAATCCCACACAAAGCCTCCGACCATTCGAACACTTCTGAACCACCCCAAAAAACCCTACCTTAAGCCGGAAGAACCTACCTTTTTGAAGACTTATATCAGGAAATCATAATAGGGAACCCTAAAAAGGTAGGTTATTCCGGCTTAAGGTAAACCCTAAAACCCATACCCTTGGAGCTTACTCAATGCCAGCTCCTTGGATTTCACTCCCCGCCTCGGAGCCTCTACTCGGCTGTTCAATAACCCACCAGGAGAAAGTATATACTTTCTTAGGCTTCTTATTTTATAATAGGTAACCAGAAACCTGAAAGTAAAACGTGTACCACTGAACAACCTGGTCTAATTCAAAACCCCAAGAGCCTGAATCCGAAACCCAAAAGTGTTCCCACGGTCCGCAGGACTTCCGCATTAGGCTTGCCTTCTGTCCACGTCCTTCAACAAGTACCTAGACCTACTAAACCCTACTTTCTTGTAGGCTCTTATTATAAGCCCTGATATGGGATTTATAGGGACCCTACAAAAAAGTAGGTTCTAGTAGGTTACGGCAGGTTCTGTGGGGGTTTAGGTAGGACTTAAGGTTGGGGACCTGCCAAAACTCCGGAAGAACAAGCAACAGCCCTTATGGAACTTGTGAGTGGAACCCTGCAATTCTGGTTCACTTGCGGCTTTTGGGCTTCGGGTTTCGGGTTTAGGGTTCAAGAATTTTGGAGCTTGGGTTTGGGGTCTTAAGGTTTGGTTGGGTTTATGGTCGGTCCTCCCAGGTGATGAAGCCACTCCGACTGGTGTTGATCTCCTGCAGCGAGCACTCGAAGCCGAGCTAATATAGCATAGGCGCGTGAATAATCAGAATAAGGCTTTGCGGTAGATTATAAATACTACTGTAGCTTTCTAAGCTATAGTTACAATAGGGAGCTCCAAACTAGTAGTGGTGGATATTCAGGGCATGATACTACCTAATATCATTTTGAGCTTTGTTTCGGGTTTTGGCTTAGTTAGGATATACGCTAGTTGCTAAATCTAGGATGCCCGGTAACCATAGGAATAAAAAGCGCTCCCTTTTGGGTATTGGGTAACTTTATAAGGAACCTAGGACTACAAGAAGGGAATAAGGGCACTACTGGGCATCCTAGCCCCTAATTTTCGGAAACCCTAAACCCTTTATAGAACCCTTATAGATCCCTTTAAGGAACCCTTATAGATCCCTTTAAGGAGCCCTTATAGATCCCTTTAAGGAGGGTTCTGGCGGGGGGGGGTGGGTCTAAGGGTCCCTCTTGAGGGTCTCAGCTCGTGGGTTCTCTTCACTTTGGGCTCCAACTCTTGGGAATGGGAACCCTGGGCCTTTGAGCTGATTAAGAATAGGCTTCCTTTAAAGGGATCCTTAAAAGGGGTTTATGAGGGATTTATAGTAGGTTCTATAATATAAAGGCCTTAATGTAGGAACCTGACTAAGAAACCCTGGGCCTTTAAAAGGGCTCCTTATATCAATCCTACCATTTCGGGGTTATGGGCCCAGGGTTGCTTAATCAGGTTCCTACGTTAGTGTATTCATTGCATTTTGTATCGAAGCCCTCGGCCTGCAAGCTGCTCATCTCCTACGGTTTTCTCGGAATCGAACTTACAGTTTAGGGTTCTATCCATGGGTGCAAAAGCCTCAGGAATGCGAGCTGGGAGGGCTACTGTGCTACTGCTATTGTTAAGGAGGTTTAGGGTGTGGAGTTCAATTAAGGAGGCTCACATCTACGCCCAAAGAACAAGCTGCGGTGCAAGAGGCTTCCATGGCACAGGGGAAGTGGAGCTAGAACACCAATGGAAGACTCCCGATTCTCAAAAAGACTTCTCATTCCCAGTGCGCAGTGTGTATGCTGCATCGACACCCCGAAATCCTAAACCCTATTCCAGCATAAACACCTTTTGCTTGAAATCGTTTCTTCTGGGGTCACTGCGAGCCGTGCCTCTAACTGCAAAACGAGTTGCGCCCCACCCGAACCAAGTCAGAGCAACTCCAAACATATCTCATGCACTGCCGCTGAGGTGCTTCAAAAGTGGCATCCAGGTCATCCTGTCCACAACACGTTTGAGGTGCGAGCATGTTGGGTGCAGCCCCAACCCGGTAACAGTCTGTCTTACTAGGGTCATACTATGGGCTGTATGTATACATATAATATACATATATATATATACATACACACAGAAAAAGAATATACATATATATATATATATATATATACACATAAACAGATAAACAAAGAGACTAATTTGATGCATGTCTATCTCTCGCTCTCTCTCTCTCTCTATATATATATATATATACATACATACATACATACATACATACATACATATGTATTTCTTCATCGGGCAGTTTAGGGCTTCAAGGCTTGGGGTGCTGGGCTTGATCCCACGGCTAAAAAAAACACTCGCGTCTGCCTTAGTTCTTATTGCTGATGGACAAAATCCCTAGGGCTCCTTTAAAGGGATCTATAGGGGTACCTTTAATGGGCTCCTTTAAGGGATCTTTAGGGTTTAGGGATATAAATCCTGCATGACCCCAAGGACCCTAAACTATGGGAACTATGGTATATTCCTTCTTATGGGTAATGCAGGATTTTGTCCATCAGCCGTATTATTGGCGTTTTGTTGCCAAGGACTCATGGTTTCAAGGCTATTGAGCCAGCCTGTACTGCTCGTCTTGCCGGAATCGTCGGGTTGGCCCTCTAAGCCCATAAACCTTACAGGGAATACTTTAAGGCCAAAGTAGATACCATTGAAACCCTAAACCCACCAAACAATGTAGAAGCCCACATATTTGCAAAATGGTCTCCGCGTATTCCGTATACAACTACACAGCTTCAACTATGACGAGCTCCAAAGCTCCCTTTTTAATTAACCAGCCGCGGAATTGAAGACGTATAGTAGCCCTTGTAGCCCAGATATGGGTAGTTCTCTAAACGAGGATCTGGTTTAGGTCCTTTGTACTTGCCGGAGGCTGCAGTCTGCGACCGTAAAGCTTGAGAACACCTTGCAATTACAACAAAAAGGTTTCAAACCAGAAAACCTCAGAAACCCTCTACAAAAAACACATAAGACCCCCGCAACCCAAGACCCCTAAAGCCTAAATCTTCATGAGACCCTACCTTACACCATAACCTGGTTTCTTATTACAAAGCCAAATATGAAGTTTATAGGGACCCTACACAAATGCAGGTTTTCGTAGGCTAAGGTGAACCCAGAGCTTTCAGTGCTCGCTCCGTCCTCCTCGTTCTCGGGCGGCTGGTTGATGGCCTTCAAAAGATCCTTCCAGCAGAGTTTGACATGGCTTACCCAGAGACTCCACTATCCCTTAGTTAAGGAATATATTCCTTAAATCATATTGAGGATCCTACTATAATTTAAGGTCTATTCCTTAATTACGGGGTATTAGATATCTCTGGCTAGGGTCTTAGAGTAAACCCCAACAAATTGGAAACCGGATTAAGGACAACTAGTGCTGGGATTCCCTGTACATGGCTCTTAAGGATCTGGGCGTCTAAGGTAGGCGTGCTAAGGGTTCAGGCTTCGGACCTTTGTTTACGGTTGCCGAGATAGGATTTTGAAGTTGAGCGTGCCTTTTTCTGTATCACCTCTTTTATGGCGAGGGTCCTGTACTGCGGCAGCCAAGCAGAGTTGACCCAATACAGCGTCCAGACGGACTATGCACGGACTATGGGCCACATTGTAGTAGGGGATGAATATGTGTTTATAAGTACTGTGTACCTACACAGTGGGTTTCTCGATAATCGAAGATTGCTATGCGACTAAAATGAAGAGTAATTCACTATATACGGCATTTGGGCTCCTACTTGGAGGATCATGGGACTTAGTAAGTAAGGTTTCAAAGTACCTTAATTGGGGTTATAAGTAGATATAAGTATAGGTACCCTAATTATAACCCTAGTTACTAAGTCCCATGATCATTTAAGTAGGGTATCCTCAAACCCAACACATCCCAAAACCCTGGCTCTCCCATCAACTCAAAACACCAACCACAATCCCTAAGCCGAGAAACCTGGACCCCAAAAGTACGTAGAATGATAGCCCTTTTTAAGGGTTTTGGCCATGATTTTACCTACGTTTGGGGGTCTAGGAATACACCGCTGAAGTGTCCAAGTTCCTTTAATGTTAACATGCTCCCCGGTGCAATTAGTAAACACCTAGTTACCATCCACACCTAAGTGCCCAATTAATTTGTCCCTTGGACCCTTGGGGGGGGCCATAGCGACTGCATAAAGCTCTGAAGCACGAAGCCCCCCAATCTCTCGACCTATAATCCTACACCCTAAGCGTTTGGAGACTGCTACGAACCCTACTTCCAAAAATCCTTAATCTCAAACCCACATCCCAGCCCCAAGCGAACCCTAAACCCTGGACCCTAACCCACAAGCAGACGCCGGGCAGTGGTCCAGAAGCTGCCACTTGTCAATGCGGCCCTGGCACCGCGCGGGGCTGTTCGGGTTGAGCGTCCCTACAACCTGAACCTTTACGGTTTCAGATTTCATGCCATACCCTATAACGCTCTATGTACCCATATAGCACATACTTAGGCCTGAAAGTACCCATATGGGGACCTCTTTAAGGCCTAAGTAGCTACTATAAAGGTGCATGGAGCCTTTGGGATAGTTGAATCAATCTTCTTACGATTTCATGCCAGTGCTGGAGTTCTCAAGTTTAAGCTACGGTCAGCTACGCTGTCAGGATGCGGGGCTTATAGGGTTTCATGTCAAATGTCAATCCTTAGGGCGCAAACTAAAAGGCTCCAGAATCACACCTGCAGGCCACAAAGCCCTGTTTAGGGTGAGGGTTTTTTTTTTTTAAAGTTGAATTGCACTCCCTTTCTCCAGAGGCGCTGGCCGATTGGCCCTCAACTGTGAAACAAAACACCCCACGTAGACGTTGTAGTACTCGCCGATGTTGTAGTAAGGGATTAGGGTTTATCCAAAGGTCATGGCAGTAGTAGTCGTAGACTAGTGCTAGTAGTCGTAGTAGTACCAGTAGTAGTAGTCGTCGTAGTAATCATAGTAGTAGTAGTAGTAGTAGTAGTAGTAGTAGTAGTAGTAGTAGTAGTAGTAGTAGTAGTAGTAGTTCCAAGTAGTAGTAGCATAAGAAGTAGAGGTATTTGTAATGACACGGTAGCACAAGGGATCTGGATCGAGTTCCACAGGCGAGGAAGCAGGCAGGTTGCTGGAACATGCTGGAACCCTAATTCCACGCTACATGGCGGCCTGCCATGAAGGTCAAGTAACATCCAGCAGGCGAACATACATCACATGTTGCTGTACTCACACATGGCCACTGGCAGATCCAGGTGAGCATGTCGCCCGACCCCCCCGACGCATCAAAGTTATTCTGAACTTGGAGGGGCAGGGGACTTAGTAAGTAGGTTATGAGTATGGCTATAAGTGCCTTAAACGGAGTTACCCCAATTAGCCCTACTTATAAAGGACTTACTAAGTCCCCTGCCCCTCCAAGAAGGGTCTCCTCCATTATGCTGTCCCGCAAAGCTCGTAACACGGTTGATACACTAGACCCAAGACTAACCCAGGAATAGAAAGGATGCCCTTTTTGGTTTAAAGGGGCTTATAAGGGAACCTGAACCCTAAAAAAGGGAATAAGGGGCTACTCTAGGTCCTGATACATTTCGTAGCGAGATCTCCGCGGACAGCCAGAGGAATGTCGTGCTGCACAAAAGGCCGTCAAACTTCGGATACCCTTCCCAAAGTTGGAACCTCAAAGTGAAAGAAAGACTAGTAAACCCGGGGCCCCAACCCCTAGGGGTTTCCGAATATTGGGGTACCTTATTTGGGAATGCTTATAATAAGGATCCTACTATTTAGGGTACTATATTGGGGTCCCCTATTTTCGGAAACTCCCATGCATATTGCACCCTGACGCCCGCACCTAAGTCTCAAACCTCTGAGCCTCAAAAGCACAAAATCCGGAAGCAGCCGGTGGCCTTGTGTGGCATGGCGTATCTGTCCCACAAGGAGCGCAGGACCTTCCCACTTAAGAATAACTGTCTAAGGTTGGGGGTTACTTGGAGGGGCCGAGGACTTAGTACGCCGTTTATAAGTAGGCTTATAGTTGGGGTAACTCCATTTAGGGTACTTATAACTCTACTTATAACCTACTTACTAAGTCCCCTGCCCCTCCAAGTAGGAGCCCTAAGAACCCATGTACCTCTCTAGCATAGGCTTTAGCCTTTAAAGGGGCTCGTAGCTGCTAACTTGATAGCGAAGGTATATGGGAGTTTCCGAAACTTAGGGTACCTTAGTTTGGGGTCTTTACAACAAGGATCCTACTATTTAGGTAGAATATTAGGGTCCCCTATTTTCGGAAATCCCCATATGCGATGAAGGTACACGGTCCCCTTTGGAGATGGGAGTTGGACTAATCGGGGCTTCGGAGTTCGTTGCCTTAATTGTCGAGACTTGTCGCCAGTTACGAAAGCACAAAAGGATCGGCATGTGTGAGATTGGTCGGGACGGCTTAGGGTTGAGGGCTTAGGGATTAGGGGTGATGTTGCCATAATTGCACGTCCTTTTTCCTGGTTTTGTGAAATATACATAGTTTCACTGTTGCTGCATGGTGAACCTGGATCATCGAAACCATGATTATCATCAGCATCAGGGGCATTAGCATCAGCTTCTCAACCATGATGATATTTACAATGGTCGGAAACGAGTCGACAGACTTCAAAATGCAAGACAATAGACGTATAGGAGTCGGGGGTTTGGGATGAAAGGGACAAGGTTAGGGCTTAGGGGTATAAGGCTTGAGATCTAAGGTCCAAGGGTAGTTGAGGGTATCGGTCAAGGCAATCTGATAGTTTGGGTCTTCGAGATGAGGGAGCAGAAGCTGTTTGTGAAGAGTACATCTACTGGGTTGTAGTTTCTGGGGCCCTGAAAAGTATGTATGAAAAGGTACCTCTTTAGGAGCCATCAAGGGACGTTAAAAAGTTTCCCTAGACCTAAGAGTAACCTAGGAATAAAAAGGGTGCCCTTTTTGGTTTAAAGGGGTTTATAACGGAACCTAAGCCTCAAAAAAGGGACTAAGGGCCTACTCTGGGTCCTAGTTCCCAAAGTGCCACCTGGGATTCAAACTTTTGGTCATAAGGGTGCTTGTTGGACTTTGAGGTTTCGGGGGATTATGGCACACCTGTGGCATTTGCGTGGTTGTCAAAACTGGGGTCCTTTTTGGGTCCTTATTATAATACGGCACCTAATATTTAGAGTACCCAAAATGGGGCCATAATTTTGACAACTACCCATGTGATTAATTAACCCTGAACCCGAAATCCCTAAATTCTAAACCCCTAAGCCCTAAACTCGAATCCCCTAAACTCTAAACCCTATAAACCCTATGCCTGAAATCCCTCAACTCTAAACCCTAAACCGCAACTAGCCCATAAACCGCAAAAGTCTACCAGCAGGCACCTCTTCCTCTTCGCGCGTGGGGCCCTGAAACGATCGTCGCCTGTGCGATTTCTTAGGTCCGAAGCTTTCGTTGCTGACTTAATCTAGGGGCGTTTACAATTAGAATAGGGTTTCTGTAAAAGGGGTCCATAAGGGCTGCTATAATGGCTATTATGGGGTTTAGTATGGGGCCTTAAAAACTAGACTCCCCATAACAGTTCAGTATAGGTAATAATTTAAGGTCCCTATATTACTTGTCTCAGGGGCTGAGTACCCTGGCCCACAAAAGGTTGACGTTTCCAGCTTTGGTATATAGGGTTATAAAATCCCCCAAAGGCTAAAGGTTACCTACCCAGCCTTGTCGAGTATCCTACTAGTAGTGATCTAAAGGGTTAACCTTTTGGATTATGTAGGGATATACCTTAGCCTACCAAACCCTACTTTTTTGTAGGTTCTTATTATGAACCCGATTATGGAGTTTATAGGGACCCTACAAAAAAGTAGTGTTTGGTAGGTTAAGGTAGGGCCTAAAGGGCTTGTAGTAGCCCAAAAAGGTTGACGGTTACCTACTCGACTACTAAGCTGAAGTCTCGGGGGGGAGTTAGGGTCCAGGGTGTCAGGTTTAGGGGATCGAACCAACCTGATGTCAATCTCTTCGTCGCACAATTCCTTGGATCTTCCGTATTCGTGTGAATTCTGTGTTTGTCCAGGATTTTTTCTCAGCTTGTTGCATGGCTTGTAAAGTTTGAGTCGGCTTTGGTCAGGAGCTTAAGGGTTTTGTTGGAGAAAATTGAATAAGGTTGTAGGGTCCAGTGCGACTTAAAGTGTAAGCAAATACAGTCCGAAAAGCTAACGGACCGTATTGCTTCTACTTCAAAAGCTGAGCATTGCATGATGTCGCATGGGAGGAAGGCAAGAAGTCTTGGCAAGAAGCAACAAAGACACAATCTGGTTATATAGGGGTTATATAGGGACACTATACTACCCCAATAAGGTTAAAAGTTACCCTCTACTACTAGGTGACGCTTCGTCGAGGCCTCCTCCGATTCCAGACCTTGCCCCGACAAGCTACAGAAGGCTCCTAAGGCCTCAACCTGGAGCCAAAACCTTAATCATTACTCATGTCAATACGGTTCCTCTAAAGGGTTAACATGCTTAAAGCGCTTCTACAAGGATTTCGTATAAGTATAGGAGTCTTAGGACCTGGAACAGGGTTCGGTTGAAAGGTTTCTGTTCAGTGGCATTAAGACTTAAAGCAGGCTTTCGATGGGATTCGTTTCAATAGAAGAGGCGGATGCAGAACGGGATCCTTCTACGAATCATTTCGATCCCGATAGCATCTTCCTTTTGTGAACCGTAAATCTGGCCTTACTACCGTGTTGTGCGGGCGTAGGGGGTAGTATGGCAATGTGAAAAGCAGCCGGCACGGCCTGCAACGCTGAACCATCTGCTCGTAGATTTCCTCACTGAATGCAGAATGTAGACTTCAGGAGCATACATGTATTGTACAGAAGCAGCATCTTGTGTATCCGACCATGCTACGTGCAGGGCCTCTTGCCTGAAGGGCGCTCTCCCATGAGCTGCATTGGAATTGCAAGCTGTGCGTGCCACCCCCCCCCCCCCCCCACAGCCTCAACCGAAAATCCATTATACCACAATTATGTATAACAAGGAGCCCTCAAATTTGAAAGCATAGGCATCTAATCATTTGGGCGCCCATAGTAATCATCCTGGAGTAGGACTTCGCGTGTCTCAGGCTCTACAAGCACCGAACCCTGGCCTGAAATCTTTCGTGGAAGAACTTCCGCTCGTAAACGACGATGAACTCTGGATAGACCTTCAGGACAGGGTTTAGGAGTTTAGGGTTTTGCGCTTTAGGGTTTTAGGGTGTAGGGTTTAGGGTTTAGGAGTTGACGGTTCAGGGTTTGGGAGTTAAGGGTGGATGATAGGGATCATGAAGTTTGGGGCTTTTAGGGTTTGGGCCCGGCTCCGATCTATCTGGCCGAGGAACTGAAGGTCAGTGGTGGTGCTGCCGATATGCTTGCACCTACTCCTGTCTCTAACCAGCAGGGTCCTTATATGGGAGTTTTCGCAAATAGGGGATCCTAATATAGCACCCTAGATAGTAGGATCCTTGTTAAAAGGAGTCCAAAGTAAGGTACCCCTAATTTCTGGAAACTCCCACATTTTGCCAGCATGGCTCTCCTACAGGCCATGCCTCCTTTGATTTCAGGGCCTGAAGATTGCACTATGCCTGGATCATCTGATACTTGTCTGTCCATCTGGCATTTTCTCTCTACCCGTCTCACGATCTCAGGTAAGATTCGAGCCACTGTCTCCTAAGAGGAACTGTGCAAAAAAAAGGTGGACGATATTCTAACGGTATAGTATATACTTTTGGGGCTCAAATACCTACTAAGCACCTACTATAATGGTACTTGGACCCTTTGGGATTTGTGTTCGGGGTTCGGGGTTTTGTTCAAGCTTCCGATGCTGACATGTGTTTTCGAACCCACAGCCTGATGCGGTGAACACCTTTGTCCAACCAAAACACATATGGATGGTTGTCAAAATTAGGGTCCCTTTCTGGGTACCCTAAATACTAGGTGCCGAACTATGTTAAGGACCCCAAAAGGGACACTTATTTTGACAACCACCCACCTTTACAAATGTACCATGTAGTACAAGTAACATACAATCGCAGAGGCATGGAGTCAGAGGGGGGCCACTTGCATGCATGGAAAACAATCGCACAAGCATGGAGTCAGAGGCAGAGGGGGGCCAGTTGTATGTGTGGAAAACCTTACAGTATTGGGAATTGCCTTTGCGCCCATCCCTCGCAGTCACAGGCTCCATCATAAGGACTCTTAAAAGTAGGGCTTTAATACCCATAATTAAGGACTTAGTATAGGCCTATTTAAGGAAGTATCGTCCCCTCCCCCCCTCCCCCTTACCCCCTAAAGGTCCCTATGGCTCCAGCTTGAACCGCTTCACGTGCTATGCTTGGTCGGGCACCTGATCGTCGTGGTACCTCGCACAGGCATTCACGGCCCTCTGTAAAATATACGGGCCTTAATAATTAGAACAGGGTGTTGGGGCACATTATACTGTACGCATAATCAGGAACCGCCAAAATAGCGCAGGCAATTATTTAAAGCACCTCCCTACCGAGCAAGTTTGTCGAGGGAGCAGTTTGATTGTGAATGCTTACAGTACAGTGCTCCCGAAAGCCTATACAGTAGAAGCCAGAAAGTTGGAACATCATTATCCCCATGCCCTTCAGGTAAAGTATAAGCTAATCCTCCTAATTCCATGTTCCAACTTTCTAGCTCCTACTACAAACCCCTCATTCCTAAACAGAAACCTCCACCTCCACTCATCTAAAAATGAACACACATTCCCAAACAGATGCTGAACCCCTCCACCCTTCCCCCACCTCAAAAAACACTGAAACCCCAAACCCCTAAACCCTTAACCCTTAACCCTAAACCCTAAACCCTAAACCCTAAACCCTAAACCCCTAATCTCCTACACCCTGAACCCTAAAACTTCAAGAAGCTGGAACTCCCCAAGCATCCCAACTCTCCCCTTGACAAAGAAACAGAACCTCCTACCAGGCTTACCTTTGGCTAGTAGGGAATGGAGGAATGGGGTACAATTATGGCTTCTATTACTACCATTCTTCCATTCTCACTAACCAAAGGTAAGCTATAGGATTACTAAGGCCCCTATATATTGGTATCCTTATAGGTCAACCCAATAAGTACCAAAGGTATAGATCTCTTTAAGCAAAGTTAAGAAATACCCTAAACCCCCACAACCGTAAAACCTTAAACCCTAAACAAAGGTAACCCTAAATCCTAAACCTTAAACCCTAAACCCTAAGCAATGCTAGGAAGGGTCACAGGACGAACTCCCGGAAGGTCCCATGGATCTTGTGTCGATCCCCGAGCACCGAGTCGTAGGAAGCGGCCTCTCCGTTGACTTTCTCCAAGGGAAGTAGATCCCTTAATGGGGGGGTCCTATTAAGTAGCCTTACTACTGCTGATGGGCAAAATCCTGCACTACCCATCATAAGGAATATACCATAGTTCCCATAGTTTAGAGTCCTTCGGGTCATGCATGATTTTGTCCATCAACTGTAGTATAGGGGATCTACTTTCTAGATCCTTTCGGGGGTCTGGGAATCCTACAGTCAAAGGGGAAAAGGAGGGACCCTTAATGGGGACCCCTACCCTATAATGGGCCATACAATGGGTATATAGTAGCTATGTTAAGGTTGAGTTTCTCTAGGGTTTAGCGTCTAGGGGTTTAGGGTTCTTTAGGGTTCCTTAAAGGGATCTATAAGGGTTCTACGGTTTAGGGGTCTAGAGATTCTCTAGGGTTTGGGGTTTAGGGGTTAGGATCTATCTATCTTAGTTGCTGAGTTCCTAACCCCCAAAAAGTTTACACTTTCAGTTGTATAGTGGGTAATGTTATCCCAAAAAGTGTTAATTAAGTGTATCCACTCAGCTACCAAGGTTCAGGGTTTAGGGCTCCGAAAAAGGGCCCTTTGAAAAGAGGTCCGAGGAAGGGCCCTTTGAAAACTGTCGGATTTGGGCCTTGGGGTTCCGAGGGGCCCTTTCCTCTGAAGCTTTGGGGTTTAGGGGCTTAGGGTTTAGGGCTTAGGGTTTAGTAGTTTAGGGTTTAGGGTCTAGGGGTTTAGGGTTTAGGGTTTAGGGGCTTGGGGTTTAGGGTTTAGGGCTTAGGGCTTAGGGTTTAGGGGCTTAGGGTTTAGGGCTTAGGGTTTAGTAGTTTAGGGTTTAGGGTTTAGGGTTTAGGGGCTTAGGGTTTAGGGCTTAGGGTTTAGTAGTTTAGGGTTTAGGGCTTAGGGTTTAGTAGTTTAGGGTTTAGGGCTTAGGGTTTAGTAGTTTAGGGTTTAGGGCTTAGGGTTTAGGGGCTTAGGGTTTAGGGCTTAGGGTTTAGTAGTTTAGGGTTTAGGGTCTAGGGGTTTAGGGTTTAGGGTTTAGGGGCTTGGGGTTTAGGGTTTAGGGCTTAGGGCTTAGGGTTTAGGGGCTTAGGGTTTAGGGCTTAGGGTTTAGTAGTTTAGGGTTTAGGGTTTAGGGTTTAGGGGCTTAGGGTTTAGGGCTTAGGGTTTAGTAGTTTAGGGTTTAGGGCTTAGGGTTTAGTAGTTTAGGGTTTAGGGCTTAGGGTTTAGTAGTTTAGGGTTTAGGGCTTAGGGTTTAGTAGTTTAGGGTTTAGGGTCTGGGGGTTTAGGGTTTAGGGTTTAGGGGCTTGGGGTTTAGGGTTTAGGGCTTAGGGTTTAGGGTTTAGGGGCTTAGGGTTTACGGCGCCAAGTTTGTTCAAAAGGACCTCCTGAAGGGTTTTACGGCAATTTTAAATGAGTCTTCTTAAGGGTCGAGCGTAGGGCTCGGAACGGTTTATGATTCAGGGTGCACGATTTTATGAATTCAGCTGTGTACAACGTTTAGGGCTTGGGGTTTACGGGGGCAACTTCGAGAGCTCTAGGCCTACATAGTCAGCTTTAAAACTTCCTGGATAAGGGTTGTGAGGGGTCAAGGGTCCAAGGGCTTAAGAAAAGAGATAAGAAGTCAACCTTAAACCCCAACACCATTAAGCCCTAAACCCTCATAAACATAACACCCCTACTAAAGAACCTCTTCCGGCTTCAAACTCCAAAACCCTACCTTAACCTCCCAACACGTGCATTTTTGTCGGGTCCTAGAAACCCAGATTCAGGGTTCATAAAGACTATACCCCTCTTAGAACCAGAATAAACATACTATGTTTTGATATTCTCTTGGGTTTTATGTGAACAAAATAAAAAAACCTTCCGAAGGAGAGAGCCTCTCAAACAGGTAGGTTATCCAAGAGGGTCTTTGTTTTGCTACCATTGTGGAATTAGGTCCCCCGAAATGGTCGTTTCAGGCGTAGTTCCGCTGGGGTAGTATCTTTCGACCCTGCCGGTATTTAGGGCCTAGAAAAGGACCCCAAAAACCTTCTACAAGGGGGTTTCAGAATGAGAACCTACAAAAAGGTAGGTAGACACCAAACCCTAAACCTTGGATGCTAGACCCTAAAACCTGGACCCTAAACCCTAAACCCTCAAAACCCTAAACACGACAACTGCGTCCGGTGGGCCTCCCCTAGGCAACTGCGCTGCAAGGCGTCCGCGGATGGCCGATCTTCGTCCGTATAGCGGACCTGCACTCGTGCGTTAGGGTTTTCGGGTTGAGCGTTTGCACTAGGGTATTAGAGTTTGAGATCTAGGGGGGTATCAATTATTTGCCGTGCTTCGCTGCGCTTAGTGTTCAGATTCAAAAAAGCACCACTAAAACCAAACAACAAACAATAAACACCAAAACATACTCCGATCACCTAAACAGCATTAAGCACCTGAGCAGGACTCCGATTGGGAGCTTTCAAGCCTGCTTCATGATGTATCCGTCAGGCCCTACAAGGGTTGATTGGGTCATACTGTTGATGATATAAATCTGCATTACCTTAAGGACCCTAAGCTATGGGAATGTTTATGTAATTTTGGTATATTCCTTATTATGGTTCATGCAGGATTTATATCATCAGCCGTATGGAGTATACTGGTGTTTCAAAGGGACGTTTAGGGGTTCCCAAAAACTCGGACATCGGACATCCGCTGTTTAAGGAAATCCTTCGCAAATTCCATGCGGCTTTTTCCATGGCCCTAGAGCTTCAGGTACCTAAAAAGCTGGGTTACTGAGGTATGTATATGTAGTTCTCTCAATAAGGGTCCCTGTTTGGGTCCCCAAAATAGTACGGCACCCTTGTAAGAAGGACCCTTACAGATTACAGGGACCCCAATTTAGCGAACTACCCATGTGATGCCGCTATTTCGGCAGCTGGAGCTCTAGGGTAACATAAGTTCAAGGCTATACTTGGGTGCGGTCTCGAAACTGGAACCTATGTACTTGGGGTCCCTACCTATGTCGGGGCTATTGGAGTCACTGGGCTGCACACACACACACACACACCCTAAACCCTAAACCCTAAACCCTACACCCTAAACCCGCACATCCCATACCCAAGACAACATTTAACTTGAGCATCAGCCCTGAAGCCCAGAACGTCTGACAGCAAAATGCAGAAACCCCAAACAACCAAGACCCCGAGGCTCTAAACTACCCAACGGCCCCAAAGTAGTTCCTTTTTGAGGTTCATATTTAGAAGTCTATAAAGTAATCCCAATAAGGAACTACTATGGGGCCTATGGGTATTGTAGGCCCTAAACTGTGAAGTACTTGAGCCATCATCAGAACTGCTAAGAACAGCCGGGCTCCAGTCAGCTTCTCTGTCGAGCCATTGGTAGGGTGTTTAGGGTTTAGGGTGTAGGGTTAGGGGAAAGCTCGCCCCAAAGTCTTCCGTAGTATCATCTGCGGGCCCGAAAACCCTCACAAAAGAGCTCTTCGTTCCTGAGGGATAGCGGATAGCTTTTAGGCGAAGAAAAAACCGTGTTCAGGAAACTGAATTCGAACAGCCACGACTTCAGAGTCTACAGCATCGGTGGTCAAAGTGCATCAGCTTCTACCACCCAAGCATACATTTTAGGGCTCAGAGTTTTGGGCACCTAAGGGTAACATAACAAGAAGCTGCAAGGCTCCGACTACCCTCGAAACTCGTACGACACGTTTTCAAACTCGAGACACACCAGTCAACATGACCTAGGAAATTGAAATTGCAAAGACTTTGGAGTAGCCAGGGCCACAACGCAAAGACTCTCGAAATTCGGGAACCCCATATGCCATGGGAAAGTTGGGGCTGTCCACCGTTTGCAAGCATTACTAACAGGCAGAAATGTTCGTTCTCATACAAACCACCGTCGTGTCGGTCGACAAACATTTGCTGGGGTGCTATAAAAAGCATGACATGTACACATACAGGGACGTTACAGGGCTGGTAATGCTAGTTGCTGAGCTTTGACACCGAATTTGCATGACGAAGCCCCCTTATAATTGAGGTAAAACCCCCACCCAAGCCTTAAACCCTAAGCCCTAAACCCTAAACCCTAAGCCCTAAACCCTAAACCCTAAGCCCTACCCCACCTTGCCAAGCAAAGAGCGGCAAACCATCAGCACGGAGTGCCTGCAGGGCCCATGGTCTGCTTGCTGCCAGGATCTCGAAACGAATCATTTCGAGGTTTGGGAGGTAGGGTGGAGGGTTTAGGGTGTAGGGTATAGGTCTTTAAGGTATAGGGTTTAAGGTATAAGGTATAGGGTTTAGGGTATAGGGTTTCGGGTTTAGGCTTGAGCCCCATTTGGGGCTTACAAGTGTAATACAATAGCCTCCATTTCACCCTCCATTGCACTTTGCTTCGGAGTTTGCTTCCTGCTTCCTTGAAGCCGAAACCCCAAGACCCCAACCCCCGAAACCCCAAAACCCAACACCTCCGTATGCTTCGAAGCCCGACTACCAAGGAAAGCATAAGAATACCTTTAGGGTTTAGGTTTTAGGTTTAGGGTTGAGAGTTTAGGTTTAGGCTTGGGGTTTCAGCTTCTCAGACCTCTACTACAATCTACAATATTACCTCAACACCCCAAGCCCTTAAACCCAAAGAAGTACCCATACTCTCAAGTCCTCACGGGCATTCTCAAATCAACCCGAGACCCTGCACCCCCACAACTCCAAAACCCGAAGACTAACAAACCTCAAACCCTAACCCCTAGAATTTACCTAGAATCCTAAGCTTCTCGAACCAAACCCCAGAACTCCAAAACCCCAAATGAAACCCTATAACTCTCAAACCCGAAAGCTTAGGCTAAGGCCTTCTGAGCTCGACTGGCGGGCCAGGGGGTGGACGTCGCGGCATCCCCGCCTCCTGGAGTGGGGCATAGTTTTGGTTCAGTGTTGTTCCTTTTAGGGCCTTTTGCTGTTGGTTTAGGGGCTTAGGATATGGGGTTTAGGGTTTATGTTCAGGGCTTCGGTTTTCATTATTTAATCAGGGTTTTGAGTTCAGGCTTTATATGGAGTTCCTTTAATTACGTACTGAGTGTCTTCAAAGATTTCATTAAACGGGTTCCTTTTGAGAAGTTCCTTTAACGTAAGGGTGGTTGCTGTAAAGATCTCCCGTAAGGGATTATATAATTAGTTCCTTTAACGGGTTCCTCAAAAAGAGTTTTCTACGACAGACGTTTATGGGAATCAGTGTAGATAGGGTGTCTCGAAGAAACACTAGCTAAGACCCTGCATTCTCAGACTTCTGCGTCCCAGGAGCCTTCAAGGTAGGAGGATTCTTAGAGGCTTTGGGCCTTTGGGCAGAGATTTCAAGGTTTAAGGGGCTTGTAGGAGGAGGCTTCTATGTGGGCATTCGCATGGCTTGAAGGCTTTAGGCTTCTCTTTTCAAGGGCCCTCCTAATATCGGCTCGTTAATCATTAGAATAGGGTTTTGGGGCCCGTCATACTATAGCTCTCAGAAGGAACCACCAAAACAGTAAAGGTAACTATTAAGGCCCCTATTGACAAGAATAGTCTTAAACACATTGTACTGTGTACTGTTGCGAGGCCAAAAGCCTCTCCTACACCGTAGACCGTACCACTACCCGCAAAGCTTGCTGTTTGGCTATCCGCAAAAGGTACTACAGATCATGGTGCCGAAATACCCTAACCTTAGACCGTAAAGCCTAAGCTCTATTGCAAACACTAAACCCTGAGCCCTCAACCCCAAAGCCTGGGCCTTAAAGCCTAAACCTTGAGCCCTACTATACTGAACTTAGAACCCTAGCAAAAGTTAAAATTTTAATTAGGGATTAAAAAAACAGAAAGTTAAAAAATATTTCTAAGTACCCCTAAGCCTATAGCGATACCCCTTAAGAAATCTGAAGTTGCCTCCTCCCCAGCCATTCCACGGGGACCCTCGCCATATTCATCGGACCTTTGCTTCGGCTTTAGTGGGGTTTAGGGTTTAGGGTTTAGTGTCTAGGGTTTAGAAGGTTTGAGGAACTGAAAGCATACTGAACCGCCCCATTACAGGGGGCGCAACAGGGGTAACAGAGATATTTCAAATTTTCTAGGGATGACTCGAAAGACACCATAAACAACTACCTAAGTTACCCAAGGGCCATATACCTTCTTGTCAGGTATCATGGGGAAGTAAAGGTTAACCTTTGGCTATATAGGGATCATATAGGGACTATGCTATCAAAAAAGGCTAAAGGATACCTACCCTACTAGTAGATATAGTAAACCTTCAACCCTGAACTGCACGAACCATGGCGTGGTTTTCTGCTGTCGGAAATCTGTGAAAGACAGGAAGCCACTGCCCTTGCGGTTTTAGCCTCAATCTTCCTCGGATATTCGGGCTTAGGTGGGGTGAGGGTCTAGGGTTGAGGGTGGAATGTAAGGGCCTTAAGAATTAGAATAGGGATTGAGGGCCCACTATGATATACTTATAAGAAGGAAGCTCCAATTTAGTATAGGAAATTGTTTAGGCTCCTATAGTAGGGCTTAGGGTAGGGATGTTGGGGTGCACCGAGGAGGCTTCTCCTCTGGAGCCTTTGCATTGTCATTGTCAGTGGTGGTCACAAAGGCAGTGGTGGATCTCGCCCGAGAACCCGTCGCCAGCGCCTCTGTCTCCGCGAGAAGATGTCTGTGGAACGAAAGGACCGCCTGCTCCGTAGGGTTGGTGTCCAACTTGAGGCTGTTCCTTCTCAGCGACGTCCTGAAAACTGCCTCCGGGGAGTTCTCCAGAACACCTTCCGTCATCGAAGTAAGAGCCCGAAGCAGTAAAGTGGGGTCCGCAGGACTTAGCCCCACATCAGCTGCCCTTCGGTGCCAACGCTCCCCGTCTCTGAGCCCTTTGGCTGCCTTCGTCGGCTCCACCTGCTTGGTTGGAGCCTGGAGGTGAGTTTAGGATTTAAGGTTTAGGTTTTAGGGTGCAGGGTTAAGAGTTTAGGGTTTAGGGTTCAGGGTTCGGGGCACAAGTCGTTTTTCACCTTCTCCTCCAGGCTGGTAGAGCGTCAACACCCTGTAAGAGGTTCTCAGATGTACTCTGATCCAAACTGATTTGCGGCTCGGCATTAGCATCTGGAATTTACGAACCCAGGTTTTCGGCTTAAACGTCCGGGTCATCTGGTCCCTGTGGTTATTTTGGCTGCTGAATTTAGGGTTTAGGGTTTAGGGGTTTAGGGTTTAGGGGTTGGAATATGCAATTATGTTGTCAAGTTGTGGGTTTCTGCTTGGTACAAGGGCATTGGGTTCTGTTGCCAAGTAGGCTATGGCTGGTCATAATTTTGGCGAATCAACACCCAAATCCAAGGTTATCCTGCAATTCGTCTGACAACCAAAGCCTCATTCTGATTAACAAGGCCTCTATATCACGTAACAGGTCACCTGAGCATCTAGGTGAAGCTAGCAAAGGACGCTCTGCTGGCATGCAGGAAGGTCTTGAAGAAGGTCATTATAAGCCATGCAGATAGTGTAGGGACTACTACAGTATAAAAATATTACAAGGCCTAAGGAACAATACGCGAAACTATCCAGGCTTTTATAGTAGACTATAAGACTCCGACGTCCTTTTGGTTCAGAAATGTATAGGTTTTAAGTTTAGAAGTGCGATGAATAGAGAGAGATCATCAGTCTTCTTCCTCAATGTATGAAGAAAGGCCCCCTAAACCCTAAATCCTACCTTAACCCCAAATAACCTTCCTTTTTGAGGACTTTTAAAAAGACTTCAAACCCTTAACCTAGACCCCACCTTAAACACCCAAAAAACCCACCTTTTTGAGGATCTTTGGGGTCCGTCCAGGTAAGGCTTCAGGGTTCAAAATGTTTAGGGGTTAAGGGTCTAGGGGTTCAGGGTTTAATAGGGTTTAGGTCTAGGGTTTAAGGCGTAGGGCTTCAATTCTACTTCAGCCGCAACCCCAAACAGAAGATCCTCCGGCCGCCCAAACCCGGAATCCTCAACCCCTTAGCCCTGAAGCCCCAACCTCTACACCCTTAAATCCTACACCAGAGGCCCCAAATGCTTACTAAATACCGAACCCTAAGCCCCAAACTCTTAACCCTGAACCCCAAACCCCGAAGCCCCAAACCCTAAACCATAAACCCCTAAGCCCCAAATCCTTACCCCAAATCCTGAGTGTCCTGAGTCTCCGAAGACTTTCTGAGGAGTCCACTTGGTCACCTCAGCTGCGTCTGTACTGAACTTGGGACCCTAGCAAAAACTACAAGTTTTAGGATTTGGGGCTTAGGGCGTTTAGGGTTTAGGGTTGGCTCTTTCTTAGGAACTCTAATATTATTGGAGACCCTAACAAGAAAGAGTTAACATCTCCAAAAGGTTCAATATAAACCCTGTTTAGTTAAGCCGTAGTGTATATGGATCCTCCTTGGTTACTAAGCCCTTGGTAGTTTATACTCAACCTTTCGAGGAACAAAGCTCAAATGTTCACAGGTGCTTAACAGTCTTTGCTGCCCAGGGTCGTATAGGGTGACTATATTCGATCCGACATCATTGAAGAACACATAACTTATGCCCTTCACACAAGAAAAAGTCAGGTTCAGCCATGCGGCGTTCTCTGCCAGGTAGATGCCCTTGCCATAAAGCCTCACGTGCTGGTTCGGGGAGGCAGTAGGAATCTTTAAGGACCCTCAGGTACAATTGTAAGTGGAGTGGTTCAAAGAGGGCAGGGTAGCAAGGATCTTCAAAGGATACTAAAGAGAATTAGGCATTAGGGACTAACAGCTTACATGTCTCCTCCCTAAACCCCCTCCTTTAGCAATCTCAAAATACTCAGAACTTTCAACCCTAAACGCTAGCAACTCTAGCAATTTCAGTAGGTCCTTTCCTGCACATTCAAGTTTATGGTTAGGATAAGCTGGGATTCTAGACTAGGGCGAACAGGTAACCGCAGCATTGAAGACTACATAGGTCTAAACACAAGATGTAGTATACTGGCAATACGCAAGTGCTTGGGGGACATTATGCTACGCGAAGGCACCCCTCAGGAACACTGTTCACATTTTTCAAGCCCCTTTTACTGCGAACACTCTTTCTATCGGGGTTCCCCCTAAACCCCTAAACCCTAAACCCCTAAACCCTAAACCCCAAACCCTAAACCCTAAACCTTGAAGAGGTGGGTCTTTTTCGGCTTCAGGTAGACTTTAAAGCCGAAGCCCTTACTCCCCCCGCCCTCCCCAGGGCCAAATCCTGAACTTTAAACTCCAGGGCCAACCGGATCCCTGCATAAAGAGGGATTACTTACTACCCTAAACCCTAAGCCCTAAACCCACGGTTTAGGGTTTAGGGTTACTACATACTACATCGACTTGCCCCACTCCCTCAACTTCTGGCAGAGTGGACCAGGATCATGGACAATGCTTATGTAGGGCAATGATGGTCGAGATATCATGCCGTGACTTGTTCGCCTCACAAGATTCTGGCTAGTAATGGACTCTGAAGTATCCGGGGAGAAACAAGTATAGGCTTGTATGTCATAGTGGTTCATGTAACGAACAACTACCAACAAAAGCAACCAAGTATCGTACCCCGGAACCCAGTACTATACTTATGGACCTTACAGTGACCTTACAGGATTTAGGATGTACAGTTTGGGCTAAACCCTCACCTTGCATGGGACTTTCAGAAAATGGGAGGGGCCCTCGTTTGAAAGACCCTAAACTAGGATCCTGACTGCAAGGACCCCCCCTGCGAGATGCGCGTAAGACCCTTGAAGAATGCGACGTCGCAATGGGGGGGGGGGGGGGGGCTTAATCAATTAGACTAGCATCTAGGGGTTGTTTGCTACAGCAGAAATGAGATGTGGAACCCGACGGAAAGAATATGAGTGCCTTTCCGCCCCCTGCCCCCATATGATGAAATGAGGCAAGTTGAGGCTCCAATGCGCCAACAAAGTATAGGCCTTAAACACACACACACATATATATATATATACATATATGTATATATATATATATATATATACATATAGGAGCCCTTTAAGTCTAAGTCCTGTAACTATATACAGTCTTGAAAATTATGGCTCCAGGGACCCTGATAAGAACTACCTTAAGCCTGAAGAACCCACCTTTTTAAGGACTTATATAAGGAAATCATAATCGGGAACCCTAAAAGGGTAGGTTATTCAGGGCCAAGGTAGGCCCAGCAACGTGCCCGCGTTGGACCCGGTGAGATCCAGGCGGAAGTCATTCTCGGCCTCGATTCTGACTCAGGGGTTGAGGGTTTAGTGCTTGGGCGGTTTAGAGTTTAGGGTTGAGGGTTTGGGGTTTAGGGTTTAAGGTTCAGGGTTGAGGGTTTAGTGGTTGAGGTTGAGGAATTTAGGAATTTGCGGCTGCTGAGCTGTAGCTATAGGGGCTAGGCAGGGCTTTGGGCTTCAGGGGCTTCGCTGCTTCGAGGTTTGAGGGTTTAGGGTTCAGGGGTTTTGGGTTTGGGAACTTATAGGGTCTTAGGGCCTTAGGTTTTGGGAGCTTTTACGGGTTTAAGGTGTTGGCTGAGGCTCCGGATGCCTGCATCTTTCCCTCGAGTTTCGTTGCAAATGGCTTCGCAGTGGCGTCCTTTGACGTTATAATAAGGACGGCAACTTACAAGGGCTTCTTGAAGGGACCCTCCTTATCCCTACTCTTCTAGGCAGGAACGCCCAAAATTCATCTTGGGGTGGAGCAGACCTCCAACACTTCAAAGAGCTGCCTGCCTAAACCCTAAAGCCTAAACCCTAATCTCCTAAACCTAAACCCTAAAGCCCGAAACTCCTAAACCCAGATACTTTTTCGTGGAAGGAGCACCTCTTGATAACGGGTTTCGGCCGAAATACCCAGAGAGCCCAATACCCCTTATTTAAGGAATATGGCTTAAATTATATATAGGGATTCATATTATGATTTAAGCTATATCCCGTAATTAAGGGGTATTGGGCTCTCTGGGTACCTGAAAGCAACAACCTGCGGCTTTAGAGGAACAGACGGTGCGGAACGGAACTCCAGCTTCTAGGGCTGCAGGTATCCCTAAACCCTACTTGGAAGGGCAGGGGACTTAGTAAGTAGGTGGTAAGTAGAGTTATGAGTCCCCTAAACGGAGATACCCCAATTTTTATAACCCTACGTATAACCGACTTACTAAGCCCCCTGGCCTCCAAGTAAACCGTGAATATGTTTGACTTGGACTCTTTCGTTGATGTCAAACCCAAAAGCCCCAAACTCAGCAGGCCGATTTCTGCAGCAAAGCTGCTATTCCAGCCTTGTGCGCGCTTGCAGAAAAGCTTTGTGGGGTGGTCGATAGTCTAAGGTTGAAGGGGGGTACTTAAAGGATCATGGGACTTAATAACTAGTAACTAGGGTTATAATTAGGGGAACTATACCTATAACTACTTATAACCATGATCCTCCAAGTATGGCTTTGCATTTCGGGAGAGTATAAGGGGCTTCATCATACTTTAAGAATTGGGGATGTTGTGGGGGGGATATATGGAACTACTGCTGATGGACAAAATCCTGCATGACCCTAAGGACTCTAAACTATGGGTATATTCTTTACAATGGGTAATGCAGGATTTTGTCCATCAGCAGTAGGATTACGTTTGGTTACATGAGGACTATCAGGGGACTCTACCAGCAGCTCTTCCGAGTCACTTATCTCATTGGTCATGTGGTTGATGATATAAATCCTGCATGACCCATAATAAGGAATATACCACACATCCCATAGTTTAGGGTCCTTAAGGTCATGCAGGATTTATATCATCAACCGTAGTTGGTGAGCTGAGGCTTGTACCATGAGTCCCAAACTTCATGTACGTTATCGCGTTTCGAGCTAGATGCTAAAACCCTACACTCGCAAAAGGAACACATGAACCTAACGATCGCACCGCCGGAGCATGAACTGCAAAAAGCACAGGTGAGCTTAGGGTTTATATATAGGGTTTAGGGTTTAGACATATCACTACTCCTAAGGGTCCAAAGGTCCTAGTAAGTAGGGGCTTGCCACCTTGGGTTTGGCATATAGTAGGTTTGCGAGTCAGTCTTTGGGAGAGTTTGTGCTGATTAAGTACTCGGATCCTTAAACCTTGGAGCTCAACATCCTCTACAATACACATCCGAATATTGAGGCCTTTGAGCAAAGGTGGACTACAAATCAAGGAGAAATACCCTGAACCCCAACAGCCCCTGGGCCCTAAACCCAGCAATAAGTTTCCCCAAAGCCCTTCATGCATACCCCTGACTAGTTAAGAGCCGTAATATTAGGATCCCAGGAAGAGTGTTCTTCCCCTCCAAAACCCTTAACCAAGGAATATACCTTAAGTCATATTATGGATCCTGCTCGACTTCAAGGTATTTTCCCTAAAATCCCCTTATGGAGCCCGAGTAGATCCCTGCCTTAAAGGAGCCCTTAAAGGAGCCCTAAAATATATTTCTTACTTAGGGGGTTTTGTGGTTGCTCTGGCTCAGGGCAGTTCCTGACCAGAGACTCAAATACCCCTTAATTCAGGAATATTCCTTAAATTGTACTAGGATCCCTAGTATGATTTAAAGAATATTCCTTAATTAAGGGGTATTGGAGTCTCTGGGTGACCACTGGGTCTTTGCATCAAAGCTTCGGCCGCTTCGAAGCTGGTTCCGTGAAAGAGCCAACACCTGATAATTGGGGGCTGAGGGTACTTAAAGGATCATGGGACTTAGTACGTAAGGTTATAAGTACCTTAATGGGGGCTATAAGTAGTTATAAGTATAGTTACCCTAATTATAACCCTAGTTACTAAGTCCCATGATCCTTTAAGTAGGGTGGGGTGGGGTAGAGTCGGGTAGGGGAGGGTAGGGCGGGTTCGGGCAGGGTACCATCAGGACTTCGCGATGGTTTTGCGATAGTTTTTGTTGTAAGCGTTCTGTGCGACTTTAGTGGGGGCGGTTTTCATAAGGCTACGTATATAGGACGTAGACCGCCGCTCATCGGGTATAGATGGCATAGGGCTTATTTGCAGGATCATGGGATCTAGTAAGAAAACTATGAGGCCTGAATGCTTAGATTAGGGCTTCGTAGAAAAGCTATCCCTAAAAGCCCTAAGCCCTAAAACCCCATTATACATCTTTGACCAAAGAGTCTAACGCAAAGAGGAGCGCACGGAAGAACAAGTTTCCCCAAATTAGGGGGTACCTGACTTTAGGGTCCTTATAATACGGATCTTACTATTTAGCGCACTATATTAGGGTCCCCTAGCTTTCTATACTGAACTTAGAACCCTAGCAAAATTTCTAATTTTAGCTGTATCTTAGGGATTATTATAGTCACCAAAAATTTAAAAAATATTCCTAAGTATCCCTAAGTTTAGCGTACTATATTACGGTCCCCTAAGTTTTCGACAACTCCCAAATGGTGCAGCCGAAGGAACTCGCCGACTTGCGAGTCCAAAAGAGGGAGCCGACCTCGGTCATGTAGGGCCGTTGTCAAAATTAAGGTCCCTTTTTGGGTACCCTAATTATTAGGCGCCGTATTATAATAAGGAATGAAACGGGGACCCTAGTTTTGACAAACACCCATATAGGGGCCGTAGCAGCTAGAAGATGGCTTTGGGGGACATTTTGCAAAAGTTACAAATTTTAAGGACTATAACGGGATAGTACTGATTACTAATACGTAATGCTTATTCCGACCTCCAGTTTCGGAAAATGAGCTCGAAATAAAGAACACAGAAAGTACACGTAGTGCCCTAAACCCTAAACCCTCATATCAGGCCATGGGGGACTACTGAGGCAAGCCTAGGTTCAGGGTTTAGGGTTGAGGGCGTAGGGGTTCAGAGGTTACAGGGTTCAGGGGTTAGGGGGCTAAAGCGGCTAAGGGTTTGAGTGGATGAAGGTTTGAAGGGTTAAGGGGTTGAGGGTTAATTAAGGGGTTTATGGGTTTAGGGGTTCAGGGAGTAAGGGTTTACAGGTTGAGGGCACAGGGGATTGTAAGGGGCTTAGGGCTTACTTGGAGGTGCGCAGGGGACTTAGTAAGTCGTTTATAAGTAGGGTTGCAATTGGGGTAACTCCATTTAGGGTACGTATAACTCTACTAATAACCTGCTTACGAAGTCCCCTGCCCCTCCAAGTATACCCCATAGATCCCTTTAAGGAACCCTATAGATGCCTTTGAGGAGCCCTTTAAGGAACCCTTACTAAGTCCTCCAAGTAGCGCCGAAGCCCCGGGTTCGATGTTCCTAACATTTGCAAACCAGTCAGCCCGCTACCTTTGATCCCAAAGGCTCCATGTACCATTATAGTAGATACTTAAGCCTTAAAGGGGTCCTTTAAAGGGATCCTTAAAAGGGATCTATAGTAGGGTTCTTTAAAAATACCTTTATAGTAGATACTTAAGCCTTAAAGGGGTCCCTATGTAGGTACTTTAAGGCCTAGGTATATACTATAAGGGTACATAGAGCCTTAGGGTTTGATGGTTCTCGAAGGTTACAACTGTCAAACAAACTTCGGAATGATCATAGGGGCGTGAATCAACCAGGATGGGGCCTAAACCCTAAATCCTGAACCCTAAACCCCTAACCCCTAAACCGTAAACCCTAAACACATGTATTGAGACACCCCAAGGCATCGAGGTAGAAACAACCTTAGGCTTCTACAGTAAGCAACTATGAGATCGTTCAGCGCCCTATACCCCTAGGGATCTAAGGACTCATATATTAAGGCTTTTGGGCCCAAAGACCACACTATGTAAGGCTTTTGGGCTACTTTGATCCCTAGGGTACCATCACCCCCAAACAAAAAACAACAGCACTGAAAAGTGAACAGGGTGCCGTAGAAATAGTACTAGACCCGAACCCTAAACCCTAATTGTTCAGGCTTCTCCCTACATCCTAAGCCGCTAAACCCTCAACCCTAAACTCTGAACCCGCAGATCTACGGAACAGCCCAAAAGAACTACCTCTCTAAGGATATATATATATATATATATATATATATACCTCTCTATATATTTAAGGAAGTCAAATTCAGGAACCCTAGAAGGTAGGTTTCTTAATGTCCAGGCGCACTGCATGTGAGAGCGGAGGTGTCATCTACACGCCTTGAACTTAAGCTCCATTCGCAAGGTCCTGTTGGTGATTTCATACTCTGCAAGCATTTAATTAAGGAGCCCTAAACCCTAAACCCCCTGCCGGAATGGGTTGTACCCTTGTGGTATAATAGTATTTTTTTTTGGCCTTAAAGCACCTATATAGGGTCCCCTTTAAGGCTGAAGTATCTGCTATGAAGGTACATGGAGCCTTTGGGGTATGGAGCCGGAGATTAACTCGCAATGCTCAACCCGAACCTTTCCGGGTCCCACTCGCACTTTTCTTTGTCGTTCATCTCTCCTTTCTAGTGCAGCCGGAGGGACTGCAGATGGAAAACGAGGAGCGTCCCTGCTCTATGGTTTAAATGTGTGGCGAATAGTTGCTTCTAGGACTCTGTGTTTAGGACTTTGAGTTTCGACGTTTGAGTGGTTTTGCGATTCTGCGGTTTTGAACTCGTGCAGATTCTTGTAGTTAGTCGGCTCCCTGATAGCAAAAGCAGGGAGCTGTGACGACTTGTCGGCGCGAAATCTTTATAGCGGGCATGATCGCGCAACACGGCCCGATGCCTATGCTCAGCAAAGGCCTTAAGAAAGGAGCCCGGCCATTCTCAATGTGGGAGTTTATAAGGGATCTATAGTAGGGTTCTATGGTATAAGGGCCTTCATAATTACCTACTATACAATTTGGGGGGGGGGTCCTTATTATAATTATCGACTATACTAGCGGTACCTCTTAAAGGAGGGACTTCAAAATGCTTTAAACCGGCTCGGAAGGGCTTCTGCAAGGTCTCCCAAAGCTTTCCTACACTTTACACTTGAAAGCTCTTCTAACTGTTAAACAGATTCTAAAGCTTTCGAAGTGGGACGAGTTCGGATACACTTCCATATAAGGAGAGCCTAATTGGAACTGGAGCCCGGCGACTCGCCATCTTGAGGACAGGCATTATGAACAACTACCGTGAAGGGCTTGATGCGGTGTTAGAGAACTGCTTTCCAAAGGTAGAAGCAGGGACCCTTAGTAAGGACCCCTAGGTTTCTACCCTTTATCTAGCTATCCCTCCTTTTCCCCTTTGATAGCTGCTTCAGGCAACCTGACCTCTAAACTCGGAATCCTGCGATAACTTAGACACGAAAGATATTGAACATAGCATGTTCAGCAACAGCTGCCCCGTTGTTTGGGCACTTGGACCCAAACCGAGCTAGACGGTAGCTGAACCCTAAACCCATCTAAACCTATAGTAGGAGCTTGTTGGACATGAGGGCTCAGCTGGGGGCATCAGGAACTGTAAGAAACCAACTAATCAACATAGAGACTGCGTTGGAGACCATAAGTAAGGCAAGGGAAGGTAGGGCCCTCTCAACCCCAGGCCGTTTAAAACCTAAACCACCCTCAACCCTACCCTAAACCCAAAACCCAAAACCCTAAAGCCTAGGAGAAGTCTAGGTTCGGTGTGGGCTCCTTGTTGAACAAATTCCGGGTGATGCTGGCTTCAGGTTGGGAAGCTTCTAACCCAACGGAAGCCGGCAAATTGGTCGACGAAGGAAGAAGCTCAGCTGCTACGAAGGGCCCTATATATCCGAAACAGTCCTCATATGGGTGGTTGTGAAAAATGATGGTCCCTTTTATGGGATCCCTAATATGATACGGCGCCTACTATTTAGGGTACCGAAAAAAGGGTCATAATTTTGACAACTACCCATACATCTGAAACAGTCTTCATAGAGGGTTTCGGGCCAGTTCGGAAGTTTCTGAATGCTCGGGACTACAATGGGGCAGTTGATGCTTTCGCGTCTGCGATGGGGCTTTGTTTGGGCAGGTTAGCGTTTAGGTTTAGGCTTTAGGGTGGAGGGTGTTTGGATGAAGGGCCTGAGGTTTAGGGACAACGCTACGAAGCCGTTGGAGACATTGCACAAATCGGAGAGCCAACACCCTAATGCTTACGACATCGCCGTCCTCTGCCCAACACATGATCCCTAAGGGTCCATGTAGCCAAATAATGGATACTTTGGTCCCAAAGTACCCAAATAGGGACTACTTTCAGGCCAAAGTATCTACTAAGTCTACTATTTGGGTATGTGAACCCTTGGGGGATAGAGTAGAGCCCATGTGGGAACCTCTGGTGTGCAGTCCTAGAGGCGCCTTCTAGCCGAGTGATCAGACGACCAGGCCTATTCATCAGAGTACATGTGATGCTAAACCTCTCTGGGGTCAGAATATCCCAAAGAAACTGAAAAAAACGGCAAAGAGTAGGAAACTATTAAGCCTAAACCCCAAAACCCTAGACGATTAACGGAATTCTGATGCTGACCTTCTTCAGCCAAGGACTCCCTGTACCCACCATTGGACAAGGCCCCTGGTGAGCCGGCAGCGATCGCCCAAAATGACTAGAGCAGGCTTTGGGCTTAGGGTTTCCCAAATCACCCACCTGTTCCCAGACCCCCGGGAGGATCCAAAAAGTAGATCCCTTAATGGGGGTTCCTGCAGAGTACCCTTGGTAGTATAGGTTTAGGGATCTACTTTCTAGATCCTCCCGGGGGTCTGGGTTAAGATATGGAGATCAGAATAGGGAGCCCTGAACAAGGAGTAGGGCCGAGCTTGGGTCGAGGATATGACTTGAACCTGTTTTTGCTCCACCCTGAAAGTCCATGTGCCCAAACAGTATATACCTTGGCCTTCAAGTAGTCCCTATTTGGGCACTTTGGGGCCAAAGTATCCATTGTTTGGGTACATGGACCCTTAAATCCTTAGGGCAAGGCCTGTCGGCTAAGGTTAGCAGGATGTAAAACTGCTTCTCTTTCTGATCTCTGGCCGAACACTAAAGTGCTCCTTTCCTCCCAGAGACTCCAATATCCCGTAATTCAGGAATACTCCGTATATCATATTAGGGTTCCTAGTATACTTTCAGGTATATTCCTTCATTCATGGGTTTTGGAGGCTCTGGGCCCTTTAGAAAGTAAGCAACGGTATCGGTCGAGGGTTTAGAGTTCAGTATACTTTTTCGGCGACCCCTTAAGGAAGGAACCATATTCCCTCAGGGTTTAAGGCTTAAAAGCAGGCAGCTCAAAGTGTGGCCAAGTGCCTTGCGGATCGCGGTGTGTGTACATAACCTTAAAGCCTACCTGGACCCTAAGGAACCTACCTTTTTAGGGACTTATATAAAGAAATCATTTTAGGGGGCCCTAAAAAGGTAGGTTCCTTAGGGTCCAGGTATTTCCTAATTCCTTAACCTCGTGCGGTATGTTGGGCGACAGCCCGTGCAGGTAGCTCGAAAAGGCCACCGAAACTCTGCACCGCCACCAATGCTGGCCCGACTGAAGCTCGCTTTAGGGTTTAAAGGTTTAGGGCTTAGGTTCAGATGTAGGTATAGACAGTAAACACAAGAGAACCTGTATTACTTACCCTGCCGCCGCACATTGAAAGTGCAAAATTCATGCGTGAGTTCCATTCAATGAAAACTTTCACCACGCATGGATACCGAAACCCAAGAACTCCCTAATTAAGGGTCCATGTGCCCAAATGACGTATACTTTGGTCAAAGTACATACTATTTACATGGACCGTTAGGGACTATACACCCTAAATCTTCTGGAAGCTCTTCGAAGGCTTTGAGGTTACTAAGGGGCTACGCTAACGGTGCATGTGCACTTAGTGGGTTTGGGGTGCCAGACACCATCTAAGATCGTACTATTTGAGCACCTGGGTCCTCGAACTCTTCCAAAACACTACCCAGAGAGCCCAATACCCCTTAATTTAGGAATAGAGCTTAAATCATAATATGAAGCCCTATATAATATAAGCCATATTCCTTAATTAAGGGGTACTGGGCTCTCTGGGTACCACGCTGAAGCCTAAGCCCCCAAACATCCTTGCGCAGTCCTACTAGCCCCTTCCAAAACAAAAAACAACTCCTCTGAAACCTTAAAACCCCTAAATTAAGTTTAGGGTTTAGGGTTTAGGGTTTTACTAAACCCCTGAAACCCCTAAAACCCCTAAACGCCTAAAACCCCCAAACCCTAAAACCCACCCGGCAAAACCTAACAAAATGGCTTCCTGGCTTCTCTTCGGTGCTGGCATGAGCAGCCCTAGGGAGAGGATGGCGCTGGCATAGCCACGGGATTTTATGAGAGATGAGGGCCTTGATGGCCTTAAGGGGTTCTGGGCTTTTAAGTAACCAGTGATCATGATTCCTTGAAGAAAACGTATTAAAGTATGGTACTCCGAAGCCCAGGTTTTAGAGTTCAGAGGTTTAGGGGTCTACTTGGAGAGGCACGGGACTTAGTAAGTAGGTTATCAGTAGTGTTATAAGTACCCTAAATGGAGTTACCCCAATTATAACCCTACTTATAAACGACTTAGTATAGGGGTTTATGAGAGAGAGGGCCTGGTTGGGGTTTAGGGGTCTAGGGTCTAGGGGTTTAGGGCATTAAGGGTTAAGGGTTTGAGGGCTTTAAGTGCCTTAAGGGTTTAGGGGTTTTAGGGTGTAGGGGTTTAGGGTGCAGGGATTTAGGGGTCTAGGGTTTAGGGGTTTAGGGTTTAGGGGTTTAATGTGTAGGGGTTTAGGGTTTAGCGACTCAGATTAGATTCCTGGAAAGAGCTCTTCTAAAGGATTCTATAAGACTTTCTGTAAGCCTTCAGGGGCCTTAAACGCTACTGATAGAACAGGGTTATGGGGTCTAAGGTAGCATGCTTAAATGAAGGAACCCTATGGAACAGCATGAATTATAGTCATTAGTCAGGCTTCTGTGGTATGAAGCGCGGTTTCTGATCTTGTCCAGTTTTCGCCGGGAACTACGTAACCTTCGGGAGTTCATAATAAATACAGTTAATGTCTCCTGGCGCCGAGGCTGAGTGTGAGTTGTTCGGGGACCTCTTCAAGGTCTGTTACGTGCTTACAAACATCTTTACAGGGTGCCACCCTCAACTCCAAACCGGCTGACCTAAAGGCTCATACCGTACTCGTCATACCCACCCCGGTACTTCTAAGTTCAGGTACCTAGTTTTCTGATTAGGACCTGCAGAAATAGACCAGCAGCCACCATGTTAAAGCGGTAGGCTATGACCCTACGAGCAGGGAGACTTCTTGGCTTAGAACCGAGTAAAGTTCAGGGATTGTGCTTCGCGTCTCATGTGGAGCTTGAAGCCTCTCCTTGTGGAGAAATGGGATCTTCAGACAACTACAACAAGCAGTACCTGCACCCTTGAAAAGTAGTGCTTGTGTTCACATCTTGATTATAATCTGACCACACAACAGGATATGCAACAAAGGCGAACAAGTTCAGAGCCCAGGTAGGATCCTACGTGTAATGTACGGACTCCCAAATCAACTTCACAGGTCGCTTCGGGTTTGGTTGCTTACGGTTTCGGGTTGGGCTAGACCAGCGCCTGCGTGGAAACAGCTTCACTATAGGCGTACGTAGAACACCCCGGATTTTCTTAGGCCACCAGGGACTCACCCAGCCACGCTCAGAGCTTGCAGGTGTCAGGGATTGGGCACAACACAAGTCCCAGTCTCGGGCATGTGGTTTTTTCACACAGTCTCCATCGAAGCCCCCCTTCCTGCTTGGTTGACTTACTTTGTTGCGAGGACCTTGTCGCTAAACCCTAAAGCCTGAATCATACTCGAGAGCTGGATAACCCCAAACGGAGCTACAATGCAGACAAGAAGCCTACAAGTGCCCACCCTTTCCACAAAATAGAACGGTTTAGGGTTTAGGGTTTAGGGTTTAGGGTTTAGGGTTTAGGGTTTAGGGTTTAGGGGAAACCTACCATTGCATGATACGACTGAAGATAGGAACCTCTTCGAGGTAGCCATCGAAAGCCTAGTTTCCGAGACCCCAACGCGCAAACTCGACACCCTGAGCCCTGAACCCTCACCCCTATAAACCCTCAACCCCTAAAGCCCTAAATCCTAAACACCTATACACCCTACACCCTAAACCCCTATAAACCCTAAACCCTAACTGCAACAGGCTGCCAATGTCTACGGGTCCATGTGCCCAAATAGTATAGGGGTAGTTCTCCAAACTAGCGTCCCTTTCGGGGTCATTTTTTTGGATTACTACCCAAATACTTTGGCCCCAAATTGCCTATATACTCCCTACTTTCTACTGTGTAGGAACAAAGGACCCCTGAAGGAACTCCAAGGGAACCCTTGAAGGAAATCCTCAAGGAAACCTTAGGTGATGGAACTTTGAGGGCGAACCATGCTTCCCCAACCTTCAACTCCACGTTCGAAGTTCAACCACCCTGAACTTAACAGCACCTCTACCCGGCGGCTTAACTTTGGGTTTGGGATTTAGGGCTCAGGGTTTCGGGGTTAGCGAGTAGGGTTTAGGGGCTCGACAAGCCTTCTCAGCCTCATAGATCCTGAAACCGCAAACCTGAACACTAAACCCTGACTTGCTTGTCCGGTAACCTAGGGGAACTAAAGGTTACCCTGTGGGAATATTTAGGGTCTATAATACCCCCAAAAAGATTCACGGTTACCTATTCTCGACAGAACCCTAAACCCTTAGATCATGAACCCTCTATGAACTCCAATGTCCCCATTCCTAAACCCCCAAACATCCCAAAACCGAAAACCCCTAAATCCTAAATCCTGAACCCCAAAACCCCACACCCCATACTCGAATGCCCTACCAAGAGGGTCATGCTCTACCTCTGATTCGGGGGCCTAGCCCTATGGCTGAGATCTGTTATACAGAAAAGCAGGTGCCCTAAAAGGGTCCATAAAGTACGGCACTTGGGTTTAGGGTTTAGCGCTTTCGGGCATAATTCAGGTGGTAGGTTTAGAGATGACCCCACACCCTGGGTGTCTGGGTGACAGCTGTACCTGCTAAATGCTGCAGCGGACGCTCTCTCAGCCATCGGGTTCGATTCGATTCCGCAACGAAGGAAAGAAATCTAGGGCGTGTCAACACGTTTAATGGCCTGAATGAATACAAGCACGCATGCGCATACACATGCAGTGAATCATCAAAGGATTGGCTGCAGTATGCTGTGGACTCCGGTCGTGAATCGTAAAGCTGCGAGATATGCTTCCTTGTGTTTTGTTGGAGCTGTGTACACTTCGGGGTCATCATACCCATATTAAGACTATGACTACGAGGGTTTAGGTCCTCTGGTGTCAGTTGCAGGCTTTGTGGGGTCGAGGGTTTGGGGTTTGGGTGAGGGTGTTCTGAGGCACCGCTCGACACAACCGTCGGGCACAGGTAAACCTTCGGTGTTCGGGGCTTGACACCCTGAAACCTAAACACCCCTAAAGCCTAAACCTTAAAAACCCCAGTACCCTAAACCCTAAAACCGCGTAAACCCTAAACAAACCCTGAAGCCTAAACCCTAAAACCGCCTAAACCCCAAACAAACCCTAAGGCCTAAACCCTAAAACCCCCTAAACCCGGCTTGGAGACCCTGAAGTCGTTCTTTCCCTAAGGGTCCATGTACTCATATAGTATATACATTGGCCTTAGTGTACCCCCTATATAGGTACTTTGGGGCCCATGTATCTCTATATGGGTACATGGACCCTTAGGGTAATAGAACCGAACCCTACCATAGATACCTTTAAGGATCCCTTTAAGGGAACCCTAGTCTAATCATTAAGGCCCCTTAGGGTTTGCCCCTGCTCCGGATTGCTCGGACCGCTCGGACCCGATGGCAGAAGTATGGAAAACTCGGTCGCAGCTGCGGGACCATGGAGGAGTCATTGAGGATCTTACCGCAGGGTTTAGGCTTTAGGGGTTTAGAGTTTGGTAGCAGTAGTAGTAGTAGCAGTAGTAGTAGTAGTAGTAGTAGTAGTAGTAGTAGTAGTAGTAGTAGTAGTAGTAATAGTAGTAGTAGTAGTAGTTGTTGTTGTTGTAGTAGTAGTTGTAGTAGTTGTAGTAGTAGTAGTAGTAGTAGTAGTAGTAGTAGTAGTAGTAGTAGTAGTAGTAGTAGTAGTAGTAGTAGTGGTTTATCGATTAGCGGGTTGGGGTTTTGGGTTTAGGGTTAGCGGTTTACGGGTGCGTAGACTTAGGTTTACTTGATTTTAAGGCTTGCCTATAAGCGTTTGGCTATGGTCTATGGATGCACTAAACCAGCACTAGCTACCAAAAGACTGCGTGGTTACAACTTCAAGGAAGAGTCACGGAGGCTCCACGTATCCTGCAAATGTGACCGCCGCGCCTACGCAGCCGACGTTAAAAGCGGCTTATGCGCAGGTGATTATGGGCTTCAAGCAACATAAAAATTGATATATGAATTTTCCCCGGAGAAATGTTCAGGTCTTCACTTTGAGATGAAGCCTAAACCGCAAACCCTGAACCTCTAAACCCTGAACCAATATTCTTATCTATTCAACCCTAAACCAAATTTATTATCCCCTAAAGCCTAAACCCCAATCCCGGCCAAGGGCCCTAAGCCCTAAATTTAAAGGGCTTCGGATTCCTAAATAGCAGGATCCTGTTATAAAGACCTCAAGATAAGGTTCCCCTGATTTTCGGAACCTCCCATATTCTTATCCCCTAATAAACCCTAAAACCCCCATCCCGGCCAAGGGCGGGGAAACCCAAAAGGGCTTCGGATTCCTTTCGTATTATCGGTTCTGGGTTCACGTCTCCACAGAAGACTACGTCGAAGTCGCCCAAGATGTCCCAATTCTGAAATTATTCGGGTTCTTTTGCCCTCAGGATCAAAATAGCCCAAAAGCCTTATGTAGTATTCCAAAAGCCTTAATATGTGAGTCCTTAGAGCCTAAGGGTTGGGGTTTAGGTTTGGCGTGTCGGGTTCAGGGATCGAAACTTCTGGGAATAACATTTTCAACTCCGTGCATACTCTATGGAGCCTTAGTGATTTTCAACTGGGTGTTTGGGTACGTTATATTGAAGTTTCGAAGGGGCCATGTGGGGATACTATGACAGGTTAAACTGATTATTCAAACCTTTCTTACATTACCCCTACCCTACCTAAAGACCCAGCATAGACCCATGTTCACGGAAAACCCAAAACCCTAGACCCCTAAATCCCTAAACCCTAGACGCCAAACCCTCACCCCAAAACCCTAAACCCTCACCCCGAAACCCAACGTGTCCAGCAACCACCATCTCGCCTCCCCCAAAGCCAGAGCCTACCCCGCCGGAGGCCCAGTTACATGTTAGGGTTTACCCATATAGGCTCTGTTATAGTGCAATCCTGAACCTTCTCCTGGGGAGATTGATTTCACAGTCAAAGCGTTATGCCACGTCGCATTCAAGCGGTTTGGCTTCCTGGAACGAGGTCGTTGGGATGGCTGGTGGGGTCAGGGATTTGGTACGGATTTGGTAAGGGGACTTAGGCTGGTGTCTAGAACTTATACAGAGTTTGGGATTCAAGCTTCACGATTTAGGGTGAAGATGAACTAGGATTCAGTGGGTTTACGATTGGGTTTTCGGGCTTCGGGGGTTTATATGAGTAGTTGTCAAAATGATGGCCGTTTTTGGGTACCCTAAATATTGGGTGTCGTAGTATAGTCGGGACCCAAAAAGAGACCACACTTTTGACAACCACCCGTATGCCAGGGGCTTCGTAAATCGAGCGAGCGTCCTTCTGATTCAATTAGGACTGTATCCTCAAACCCTACGAATAGTAGGTCATGACCCCTTAATTAGAGGGTAGAATCCCTAAAACGGTAGATTCTTGGATCCCCAGGTGGGCACCTCGTGACCAATAATTGCAAGCCAAAGTTGTCCTAAGGGTCCCACCTACTTAAGGATTGTGTGCTTGGGTTGAGTAGGTGAATACTGGGGGAGGAAATAATTATTCGACATTATTCGGCACTTGGACCCTCCAGGCAAGAACGATCCTCACAGGATGCTGACTAAGATTTACACATGTCTTAGACCCCAAACTACCCTCGAATATAACCTAAAGACCACTGTTAAGGACCATAACGGTTCCATTAAAACGGCCATTGGGGTCCTGGGTAGGCTCGCAGGTCAAAAAAAGCTTATGGGCTCAATGATTCTTGCTCTAGCTTTTCACTATAGGGGCCTTAATAATTAGAATAGGGTTCCTTTAGAGAGGGATCTTTTAACAGGGTCTATAAGGGTTCTAGAGTAGGGTTTTTTATATAATATAGGGGCCTTAATAATGAGAATAGGGTTTTGTGGTATACTATACGATACTTATAGTAAGGAACCCTCAAAGCAGTATTGGCAACTATTACGGCCCCTATAGTACATGTATGGAACCTCGTGTTCTTGTGGTCCTCATACTAGGATACCCAGTAACCTAAGAATAAAAAGGCCTCTCTTTTTGGTATTGGGTAACTTTATAAGGAACCTAGGACTACAAAAAGGGAATAAGGGTACTACTGGGCATCCTAGTACTTGTGGCCATGTCCTCCCTGCCGTGGAACCCTAGAGTTTCACGGACGAACAATCATAAACAAGGACTACTTGGACCCTTTAAAGTAAACGCCAGAAAGTTGGAATATGATTATCCTAAGCCTTTTATGGTAAATTATAAGGTATCCTACCCTGAAACCATATTCCAACTTTCTGGAGTTCCCTTTAGGGTGTTTGGGCACTCGGCCCCAACAAAGCCTCAAACCTGAATTCTTTGGGCAGGCTCTGACTTTTCGATGTGATCCATCCATGCCGGTACCCATCAGCCTGATTTCCTTACCTGAAACCCTCATCCTGAGATGCAAAAAACGCAAAACCACATCAAATACTGAACTCCCTGGAAGGCCCCCTTCATCAAAGCCATAAGCCAAAAACACCAAGCCGAAACTCACACATCCTAAAACCCTCAAACCCCGGAGCTCTCTACAAGACAAAGACCTACCTGCAACCCTACAAAACCTACCAGGGTTTCTGGCTCCGCTGCTCACGGACCAAACCCTTAAAACAGTACAGTCGGTCTATTGAGGGCTTAAGGTTAAGGGCTTAGGGGATTATGAAACCACAAGAACCAAGCCCTAAACCCTAAGCAAACCCTCAACCCTAAAGCCTAAGCCCTCAACCCGTGTCCTGTTCAGTGGGCTTTCTTGGCCATGTGAGGGCTCGGAATCTTCGGAGACTGGCCGAGGCACAATGCCCAGAGTAGGCACTAAGATAGTTGTATACTGTACCTGGGCTTGTAAGCAATCAAAGAGAAAAAAGTACAAAGTCGTATTTCATAATGGTTCCTTTGAAACAAAAAATATTAAAGTATGATACTCCGAAGTCCAGATACTTGGAGTTTAGGGATGGTGCACCAGGATACTTAGTAAGCCAGGCTTTTGGTGCTTGAATTGGAAAGGAGAGCTCGCCTCCAAGCGCTGTTTTGGGTGGTCTTGGAGGGTTCAGGGACTGTACTTCAGGATATTATGACTTCTTACCTCAGGTCTTCAACACTTTAACTTAACTCTATTTTTCAAAGAAGCTATAAGCCCTGTTGTGAAACATACTTACCAGGTCCCATGACCCTGTGTAATGGAGCTGCGGATGGAAGCACTTCTAACTCACCCTCCGCTACTGCTGAACTATATGTGTAGTTCTATGAGTTACAGGGTCCCTTTGGGGGTCCTCTCTGTAAGAATGCCGTACAATTTTGGGGGCCTAAGAAGCACCCTAATTTGGTGAATCATCCATATGTGAAGCTCTTGGGAGCTGGAAGACTACGTTTGTGGGGGCTTTTCGGCTATGTTGAGCCGTGGAGTCCACTTCAGGTTAAACGGGGCATCCTTTGGGACTACGCTTTGTTTTCTTGAAGAGCAGATCCTACCCCAAAGAACCTACCAACTCTAAAGCTATTTTGCCGAAAGGTATTTCGGATTACTAATGTATGATATTGTGTAGCCTGAGAATGAGGACCCCGACAACAAGGGTATAACACCAATACCTCTAAGAGTTCAAATACGTAATAATCATAGGCCATCTTAAATATTCACCTACATAACTACCATCCTAAACTCGAGTACTTTATCGGTGTGTCCTTT
Organism: Symbiodinium sp. CCMP2592; assembly: GCA_905221615.1. Lineage (NCBI taxonomy): Eukaryota > Dinophyceae > Suessiales > Symbiodiniaceae > Symbiodinium > Symbiodinium sp. CCMP2592. The sequence goes on along the minus strand of CAJNDT010005556.1, from coordinate 2,220,043 downwards.
GGACTGTAAACCTCAAGAACCTCTGCCTGAAAAACCTATATATACTAGGATTCCCGATACCTTATTAGGATCAAAAAGGGCTCCCTTCTTGTAAGGCACTGAAGACTACACCAAAAAGTGAAAGAGGGCACGCTGGGAGACCTAGTAAGATGAAGGCTGCAAGCACAGAAAAAAAATAAGCCAAAACCGGTATGACCAGGCCGCTTCACCCTAAGCATAAACCTGTTCTCAAATTGGGGAACCTCAAACTTGAGGGTTTTTTGAGACCCCAGAGAGACCCAAGGACTCTCCCTAGGACATTCCGGACGCTCCTAAGGAGATACCTGGACCCGTCAACGACTAAAGTTACCTCAGAACAGGCGTTGTAACCGAAGCTTTATCCCCAACAAAAGGCTGCAAAGCTCCAGAAGAACACTGAAGGCCCTCTTCAGCGTGAACTGTGGCGTAAAGCCAGACCCCTTGCGAGATGACACCATTCACTTTGGGAAACGGTAGAAGTTACGCAACATGCCGTTCGAGATCCGATCCTCACGCAGAAGCACACACCAAGAAACAGTAGAACTACACTGCTAACCAAAAACTACCAATAGTTACAGCAGATGAGGCACTAAACAAGGGTAAACGGTAGCCGGTAAGCTCTATAGCCCAAAACTCTGAAGCCCCAAGCCCTAAAACTCTAAAGCCTGTGAAAGGGCCCTCTGTAGCACCCTAATAGACAGGCCTTAACAACCTATTCCCCTTATTTCTACTCGTCTTAAAACATTACCCTAGTAACTACCATGCCTCTTGGCCTCTTGGTATTTTGACATAACATGATTGTAGGAACCCGGTTGTTCTATGATCTATGAGATCCTGGCCTCTTGAGCGTCCTGGGGGTTTGCCAGGTCGTACAAGTCCGCGGCCGTCGTGGAAATGCGGCTGATCCGCCTCAGAGGAAAGGAGGTATAGGGGTTACTATAAGGGGTTTACAAAGCTGATGGCGCGGACCTTAAATGGTTGAATAAGGCTTTTATAAGGCGTTTATCTGGATCTTCATAACGTTTAGCAAAGGTTCGGAAACCCTGATCATTAAACAGGGTTCTTAGGGAATCCTATGCTTTCAAAGGGAGATACTTGCACATACAGCAAACACATGCTCCACCGGAGCCCTCATAGGGGTAACTTCAACGGCTACGCTTCATGTCCCGTACGAGTCATATCTGACGCCAGGGGCTTGCTGAACCACGGCGACTTGCCTCTCCACACCACCCGTGGCTTGAGGTTGATATGCCGGCACCGGATCAACCCCTCTGAACACCAAGCTGTTTACTCTTCGAAACTAGGTGATTTCCAAACGCAAGCAAAAGGTTCATTGTCACACCTGAGAGTAATGACACGATTCTGCTAACCAGTCTCCTTGATCATGGCCCCACGTCATTCCAAAATGCGTGGATCATCTTTAGCATCTTCTTCTGCAGGGATGGCCATAGCAATCTCGTCCGGCATCCATGGGACTCGTTGTTTACCGGTTAGACCCTGAACACTACAGGCTAAACCCTACACCCTGAACCGTAGAGAACCTACACCCTATATCCTAGACTCCAAAATCCTACGCCTGAAACCCCAAAGCCTCGAAAACTCCACCCGCACCCTGAACCCCTAGTTAACCCCGAAACCCAAAACCCCAAAACCCTAAACCCTAGACCCTAAAGCCCTAAAGCCCTAAAGCTCTAAAGCCCTAAACCCCTAAAGCTCTAAAACCTCATAGAGCCGAAGCCTTCGCCTCAAACAAAACATGTCGCTGAATGCAAGGCGAGGCACCCCTTCGCTCCTGCTGGTGGCCTGGATAGTTCGGGTTTTAGGGTTCTGGGCTCTTAAAGGGCTCCTTCAGGGGTTCTATTATAAGGGCTACCACAATAAGGGCATCCGTTATGAGGGGGTTTGATCTGGATCTTTAGGGTTTTGGGCTCTTTAAGGGCTCCTTCAGGGGTTCTATAATAAGGGCTACCATAATAAGGGTATCCATCATGAGGATGACTATAATGGCCACAGTGATTTATGCTTTAGGGCTTTGATCCGGATCTCTGTTAACATGCAGAAAACTGCTTCGAGGTTGTAAATGATGGATTCGGAGAACCTGGAGAATCGTGACAAACCGCTGCGGAGCAAAAGGCATGCTCTTGTTCCTGAAGTCCTCGCCCAAAATGCCGTCGATCTGAGCTATGTTCGAAGCATACATGCTGGTCAGGGGTATGGCGAAGGGCTCTGGCAAATCCACCAGGATTTCCCTTGCCCTTTGAGTAGTTGCCGATCAAGCTCCCCGATCAGTTCCTGAGCTTTGCTGTCGGAGGAAGTGGCATTCTCGAGAGCCTCCCAGAGAGCCGAATACCCCTTAACTACGGAATATAGTTTAAATCTTAATATGAAGCACATTAACATTTAAGGCATATTGCTTAATTAAGGGTTATTGGGCTCTCTGGGCTTCTGACCGCCATGAGCCTGGCACCGATACACGGCAAGCAGGCTCATCCGGCCAAGCTTGGAGAGGTGGGGACAAAGTTGTTCGGAAGGCTAGTCGTCTGAATCTGAAGTGAACATTTATAGTATCCTTAAGGGAGGGGGGCTCCAAGGGGGGTATATAGCCTAGTGATCCCTAACTCTCCCTAGTACTCCCTAAGGTTCCCGTAAGGGTTCCTTGTATCTTCCCCCCTTGAACCACCCCCCCCCTTAAGGATCCTATAAGAACACCTCATCAAACTCTCATTGGGAACCGAGCAAGGCACTGGCACTCTGCTTGCTCTTGCTGAGGGGTATCATGATAGTGACCACGGTGCTAGCCCTTTAAGGGTTCCTTTAGGGGTTCCGTTAAGGGCTACCGGTTACCAAATAAGGGCATCCATTATGAGGCTCACAATAATTTAGGGTTTTGTGGGTTTAGCTCTTTGGGGAAGATTTTAAGGGACCAAAGTCTGGGGGATGCCTCTGGGTTTTGGTTCTTCGGGGTTTAGGGGTGCAGGGTTAGGATTTGACGACTTTGAGGGTTCAGGGGTTTGGGGGTTTAGGGTTTTAGGGTTTTAGGGTCAGAGGCTTCCTTCCTTGGGGTTCCTGTTTAGGATTTCTTTGGGGGGCTCTTTTTCGGGATCCTTTCAGAGATGCCTTTCTCGATTCCTTTTAGTGTTCCCTTCAAGGTTCTATAAACTCTCGGGTTCCTTTACAGTAGAAGCCAGAAAGTTGGAATATCATTATCGTAACCCCTTTAAGGTAAATTATAGGGGATCCTACCATGAATCCATATTCCAACTTTCTGGAGTTCCCTTTATGGGAAGCCTTGAAAAAGGAACCTCATTACCGTAACGACGGGCCTGAATACTTGGAGTAGGGCCTTGGGGTGAATATTATAGTGCTGCTTAGAGGTCCAGCTTCCTACTTGGAGGGGCAGGGGGCTGAGTAAGTCGTTAATAAGTAGGGTTATAATTGGGGTAACTCCATTTCGGGTAATATTATAACTCTACTTATACTCTACTTACTAAGTCCCCTGCCCCTCCAAGTACGGGAGCTACAGGGTAACCTCTAGGTTTAGGGTTTCGGGCTCGGGTTTTGGGGTAAGTGGGGTGAAGTAGCAAGCCGAAAACTATAAAGCATACGGGACATGACCCATAAAACCCGAAACCCTTTGTATCCCTTTGTATGTCAGTAAGCGCCTCGGCACAAGGCGGAAGCGCCTCAAACTAAAGGGCCTAGAGCCCCAGCTCCTCCCTTTGGGAGGGCACTCGAAAGGATCTCCAACCCTGCTTCGAACGACCGTGTCTCGCCGCCTCCTGGATGAGGTGCGCCTCCACGACGTCAATGCGATCCTGTCGAACCCGAACCGGGATGGCCAACATCTTGTTCAGTAGCACGGTCGACGCAGGCCTCACTTCACGATGCCAATTGCCGATACCAGCCAGACGTGCAAAGAATCTCAGTTGCTGCGCGAACCACCTAACCTTCTTGGCCAAGGCATGCTGCACAAGCGAACCCATGCGGAGCTGGGAAACCAAAATCCACGACTTAGAGGCCTGATCAAGCACTGGCGGCTCCCAACCAAATGTCATAGCGAAGTCGCAGTACAACTGGAGGAAGGAAATGTAGCGAGGCTCACCCTCGAACTGAGGATCTCCAAAGATGAGCTGCACCCATCGTCCTAGTGCCCCGGCATACTCAGAACCAAATCTGTTAGCGAAGCGGAGCCGTGACTCATCCTGCAGCGGGGGCCAAGGCGGCATACACGGGGCCACCACCAATGGCACAGAAACTTCCTGCTGAGAGCGAGGCACCAAGGTGCTAGTCGCCTTGTGGGCAACCTTCAAGTGCAGTTCATGGAGGGCTGAAACCAGGATGTGTTGGCGGTTGTAATGACGCCGCACCCCGTCCCACAAGTTCCAAAACTCATCGGAGCGCTGGAGGTTTGCACGCTTAGCCTCCAAATCAACTGCATCATTGTAGAACTTCGCCCACTCATCCGCCACATCACCGTCCTCAGCGTCTTGTCCATGGGCTCGAACTTTGCACACAGTGACCGGCGAGGCCTACTGATCAACTAGCTCTTCAACTAATCCCCACAGCTCGCCATGGCGTTGCGCTGCATCAAGGCCCCGATCACCTTCAAGGATACGGCGAAGCCGCTGCACCACGCTCTGGCAGTCACACCAAATGCGGATGGGTCGCCGAGCATGTACCGCAAAGCGCAGAGCAGCCGCAACTGCTAGAACTTCAGCTCGGAAACTAGTCTGCATCAGGCCTGGCACCACTCCGGACGCCAAAAGGCTTGCCTCACGGAAGTCACTGTGAGCAATCACCACAGCCCACGCTGCGTGACGCAAGTAGGGGTCATTGCCACAAGCCGCAGATCCATCAGTGAAGATGTCATACTCGAACCTATCAGGGAAGGTGGCGAAAAACCCTGTGGTATCAGGCAAGGCCAATAAGGCCCTACGCAATTCCTCAAGCTTATCAGATCGGCAGGCCCATCCGTATGTCACCTGAGTCACAGAGAGAGACTTGAGTTCCTGCAGCCTCGAAGAGGCTGGGCGGCAGTCCTCAAAGTGCGGACACTCAAACAGCCTATGGACCACGCCATCCTTAAGACCGCAAGCTCGACAGGCTTGGGAATCGTTCTGGCCCACGTGGTACAACTTGTCCTCAGTGAAAAAGGAACCACCCAAAACAACCCGAAGGAAAGCCTTATCCCCAGGACAACGATGCTGCATAACCCTGCGGGTGTAGCCAGGATCGGCATCACACGCAAATTGAAAATCAGCCCTTTGTTTCACACAGCTCGCAACCGCTTGTTCCCACGCCCACTCAATGCGCAAATGCAACTCGTGCAGTGGAGACGTCCAGGGGCAAAGGAAGCCTAGTGAATCCTGGAAAGAAGCGTCATGGACGCTCCACGCAATGCCCACAGCATTAGCCCGTTGCAACAGAACCCCAATAGGCCCTGGCGAATGTTTAGGCTCACGCTCAACAATGGCCTGCAGTGGCCCTGCCGCCTGATCTTGAGAGCAAAAGGCACGCACACTCAGGAAGGACTGCAGCAAAGCGTAGAACTCAGGATCGCATCTGGGATTCTCAATCCAGCCCAAATGGATCAGGGGGTTGGCCCCTGGTGCTTTCGCTCCCAAACCGCGCATGGCTCCCGCACGAAGGCCATCAAAGTGTCTGGGTCCAAGCTGAACCAGGGCGACTGAGTGAAGCGCCCTGGGCCACGCAGCCACACCTACGGCGCGCACCTTCTGGCAGTAGGGGGCAAAGGACGCAGCGAGCCGGCTCCACAAGGGATCCATGGCACGGATTCGTTCAACTTGGGTCGAGTTGGAACGCCGTAAGGAGAATTGGAGATGAGCGCCAAGGTCTCGCATCGCGTGGACCACAGTAAGGCCCTCAGCGCGAAGGTGTTGTCGTTCCCTCGCTGTAGTCGCCCAAACCCGGGTTTTCTTGGGGTCAAGTTGCAGATCCCAATCGTCCGCAAAACTGTCAATGGCCCTTGCTGCTACCAACAGGTCCGGCGCTGTAGGGGCCGTGGCCATCCAATTATCGACGTAACTTTGTGTCTGGGCGGCCGGCGCCAGGCGGTCAAGCGACATGTGTAAAGCATGCACGACAAGGGACATGGCAACGCAGCTCATGGCGTCACCTTCAGCAAATCCCGTGAAGGCCACCATGGCCGGCCCAACCGAATCACGTATGCGGAAGCGCCTCTGTAGGCGGACCACCGCCCCTGACCATGCCTTGATGACGGGTGTTGGAATACCCATGCGGGCCGCAAGGGCAAAGATTGGAGGGCGCGGCAACAAGTTAAAAGCTTTAACCAAGTCCGCCGTGAGTCCGCACAAAGACACATCATCCAAGAAAGCACACTCGGCTGCGAATTGGATGGCATAAACAATGGACCCAACTGTGCGCCCCGGCATGTTGCCATGCACCGCATGGTGACCAACAGCCGCAAGGTGCTGCAAGCACTGCCTGGCGCGGATAGAACTCCAAACCCTATATACCATGGAAAGAATGGTAATCGGTCGAAACTGGTCGACAGACGTGGCGCCAACAACCTTTTCGATGGAACTCACTACACCATCCAGGGCCTGACAGGGCCACTCCCCGGTGCATTCCGCATGCTCAATGAGCTCCAACACGTGCTGTGTCAGGTCCCACGGTAGCAACAGGAGGTCTTCACGACCTACACCATCCAAGCCCGGGCTAGTACGGGGCTTTTTCTGGCGAACGGCTTTGTGCCAAACCTCATGTGTCAAAGGCTCCAAGGTCATGGGCGACACTCTCGGCAACGCATCAAGCGACTCCAAAACCCGATCCCAGCGGCTAGCAGGAGTGCAACAATGCCGGTGCCAGCGGTTAGCCCACTCATCAGCAAACGCTCGAAAGAGTTGTGTAAGGCTCCCCAACAAGCGATGCTGTTCAACGAGCTGACCAACAGCAATGTGCTGAGCATCTGCAACCCAAATCTTATCAGCCTCAGCATGCACAACGTCCAAGGGCCTTCCAGCACTTGTCACAAGTGAAGGGCAAGGTTGGGTCCCACGACACCTCAGTGCTCAAAACAATGGCACTCTCGTCCAGGTCAACCTCCTCAACCGGAGCCACAACAGTCGACAGAAGCGTTTCAACCGGGCGGCTACCCTCAGACTGAAGGTCCCTGAAGATCACCTGCGGATCGAGCTGTCGTCTGTGGGCGGCACCGGCTTGGCGCGAACGACTAAGGTGCTTTTCAAAGGAGTGCACATTGGCCTGGAAACACACAAACAAACCCTGTGCCACTTGAAGGTCCGGAGGCCTCTCAGGGACAAAAGGGGGGTCCCCGAGCAAAGTAACCTGGCGTTGCAAGTACCAGACACGAAATGCAGTCTCGAAACCCCGGGCGTTAAGCACCGCATTCCAAAGGCCGGCCCTGTACTCAATGGCATCAAGCGTCGTGGAACCCTTGCGTATGGCCTGCACATAGGCCTGCAACCGCCGCAGTTGGCGGTACCATAAGGCGTACCTCTGAGATGCACCGTGGTAAGCTGGGCTAGCCTCCCCATGCCTAGCAGCCGCTATGGGCGTGACTTGGACTCGCTGCACCGCCACATCCTTGGTAGAGGCGCGTCCGCACTCAGAACGCCGGAGTGGCGGGGACCCCTTCGAAACAAGTGCTTGACTCAATCTAGCCTCGTACCGCGCAAAGATTTCCGTGTATCGGTCATCTAAGCTTCGCGCCTGCAGCGGTCGATACGGCTCCTCTTGGACTGAATGTGGCAAGCACGATGCTGGCCGACGTTGCGGCATTCGCCAATAACACCGCGGTATGTGGTCAACAGCGGCCCGAAACCGTGAAAAGATGGCAGCATGATCCGGGAATCGGTCCTCGACAACAGTGGTGCCAAGGTACATGGCCTGCAACTCGGGTGATACGAACAGGAAGTCCTTTCGCGTCTTAGCATGGCACGTCGGCAGAGGAGGAGTGCCAGCAACTCGAAACTGGAGGTCTTGCACCTCAACAAACCCCCGTTCACGCCACAAATTCGCATGTTGGAGTTGGTGAATTTCCAGGTTCCAATCTCCCGCAATGAAACGGGGTCCAGTGCCATCCAAGACAACACGCTGGGTAAGCCCCTCGAGGAGGAACTCAGTACGATCACAGCCAGTCGCAAATCCATACGCAACACCTCCCAACACCCAAAAGGCATGCATGAAGAACGCAGCAACCTGGAGCCGGCCTGTGGAGAAGAGCACAGAAGGCCACGAATGAGGAACAGTGCGGGTCGGAACAGAACTGAGGAAGCCAACACCAGTGTAGGTGCCAGCCGTGGAACTGCGGGCTCTAAGAGGGGCTGGAGCCCCAGCAACAAAACTGAAGGCGCTTTTGGCCAATCTCAAGCCTTTCCTGAAGGCACTCAAACCACGGAGGGATAGATGCGTCTCCGTTACAGCATGAACACCCAAAGGAAGGTCAGAAAAGAAACTATGCTTTCCATTCAATCCTGTCGGATTGAAGGTCCCTAGGCAAAATTCACCCGGAGCATGACAAGGTCCTGGATGAAGGGCCTCCCCAAATCGGAACGCCTTGTAGGCGAGAACTAAAGAAGCATGGCGCGCCCCACGCCACGGTGCCAGAGTGCACACAACATTAACTTGATATGCACGCTCACAACGGCCACAATAGGCCACCACAAAACACCCAGAAGCACCACAAGCCAGCACGACTAGTCACGAGGCATCCTGACGCGGACGTTTGGATTGGCCCATAAGTTCTTCAATACGCGTCATCTGTTGATCAAAGAGCGACCGCAGAGTCGCCTCTTGATCGGCAACCCTCGTTTGCAGACCATCAACCTGGTGCTCAAGATTCTGAACCCTTCCACCGATATTGACAGTTACAGCCTGCAGACGTTCGTCCACTTTGGCCATGATTCTCGCTTCAACTTGATCGGAAATGCGATTGACGGATGCTTCATTGGAGGAGGACGAACGAACCCTGGCAAGAACCTTGCTCTCGACTTGCGAAGAAAGTGATTGGACCTGGTCATTCGGCACCGCGCGAACAGTTTGTCCTGGAGGGTGGAGTGCTTGCAACCAAGGGTCATTATCCTGGAGCGGGTCCTTGGCAACTGGTTGGGACGGAGCAGCAAAGGTTCGCAGCACGTCACGCGGAGCAACAACTTGGCCGGCCTTAGGGACAACAGGCTGACGCAATGATTCACGAGAGGCTTGGTCACAGATAAGAAGCTCCCCATGTTGCGTATGGACAACTTTATCAGGCGGGGCTTCAGATGCCTGCACTGCCCACCACACACCACCACCAGAAGAACCTGGAACAGGCTGGATAGGCCTCGCCGTCCAAGGGATAGACACAAAGACCTTATGAATAGCCGCTCTCTGAGTGCCAAATGGAAAAGGAACAACATGGTATCGGCGCAACCCGTCCTTTCCCAAGTAGGGCGCCTCAGGGCGGAGTGCTTTGTGGAGGCACTCCTCGTCATCTCGTAGACAGCGGACTCCAAACCGATTCGAGACACGTGCAAGCCCAACAACCTGCGCATGGGTCTGTTTCAGCAGCAAGGCATCCTGGTGAGTGGCCTTCGGGACCCAGAGCACCGAGTACTTAGAAGAAACAACCCTAGCCTCACTACCTCTGGGCTCCACATAGACGCCACAGACCCCGGAGAACTGTTGCAATCTAGGCTCAAGCACCTCAGGCACACGCAAAAAGACTGAGAAGACGGCAGCCGATGCCGGGCGCGACTGCTTGTACTGTAAGGAGCAAAACTGTCTCCCCCACGCCTCAAGTATGGCCTCCGGCACGCCAGGTGCAGCAACCCCATGCCAACCAACACAATCACACCCTGCCGTGTGACAGGTCTGCAACAAAGGGACACGGCTCACAATAGCCTTCAACGGACTGGGCAGGAACGCATCCCAATCACCTGGCCACTGATCCCTAAACACCGCAACCCTAACAACTGCAGAAGGCACCAACTCCAGGTCAATCGCTTTGGGCTGCACCTTTTGAACCCATACATTACCAACCTGCAATAGGGTTCCTGTCAACAAGATTGGCTGGCCGCTCGCCACACATTCCGCTCGAAAACGAACAACAGAGTTGGCGACAGTAGCACTGGAGAGGTCCAAGTCACCGAGAACACTGAGACCAAGCGCCTGGGTCGATACCGGCTTCGTCAAGCGGAGATACGGACCAGCCTCCGCCGGACTGGCGATGATAATTCCGGCACTATCAGGGCCGACCTGGTCAAGGCTGAGTTGTCCTAACGGCAATGCATCCTGGCAGAAAACCCCATGAGGCACAACCCCCCGGTCAGGAGAAGGCGCGGCAACCTGGAATGATGCAGACTTGGCCGACACTTGCTTCTTCACAGCGCGGCGACCCCCAACAACAACGCCGTTCGAAGCCTTATGCTTGATGTGGGCCTCAAGCTCCGTTGGCAATACCCATTGGAAGGGCGGCGTAGCATTGGTAGCCAACTGCTTAAGTTGCCGCCAAGGCTGCTGGCCCTGCATGGCTGACTGAATCGCCCCAACTCCCAAGCGCTTGATCGCCTCACCAGCTCGGGCACCAGCCGTGGACTCCGGGACACCCCGCTCACGCAGCAAGGACGCCAGGCCAGCCTCAACAAGGTGTGAAGCACCACCGCCAAAGATAACAGGTGCCCGCAACAAGGTATCCTGCAACATGTATAGCTCAAACGCAGCCACTAAGCAAGCCGCAACTGCCACTGCAAGACTGGCATCCGGATATGGTGTAGCATTAAGCCTTGCGTCCAAGTCCGCAAGGGCAAAGTGGCCACACATACCCTCAATAGGCTCCCGCATAGGGGCACCAAAGAAGGCAAAGCCAGACAGCGGAATTTCAAGACAACGGGCAACCAACCAATGCACCCTGGCCACAACATCACCAAGTGCATGTATAGTGGAGCTATCCCAAGCATCAACACTGCCCAGGGAGCAACGCCAAAAGAAGGTAACCCACTGCCCACCGAAGACACCTGCCGAGATGACCTGCAATGCACCGCCTGCAGGTGGCACGTAGAGTTGAAGCATACTCGGGCTCTCATGCTGGACGGCCGCCATGAGCATCAAAGGGTCAACAACCTGGCACCCAAAAGGAACAGAGGCTGCAATAGACCTCAACCCAAAAGCCATCTGGTCATCCGCCAGCCATGGCCCCTGGCAGTTAAGAATGGCCTTCCTGCGTGACGACTCAATGTAAGTCCGCAAGAAAGGAGTGACATCACAAGGAAAGGAGAGGCACGGACCATTGCAGGGCTGTCGCAACCGCCCCATGGCACCAGCTCCAGGCTTAAACGGCCAAAGGCGCAAGACACTGGCAGGCGACACTGGAGCATCCCAAGCCTGCAGAACGCCACACGAGTCTACCACCTGATATGCCAAGGAGACAGCTGGCACCAAGCTATGAAGGACATCCGCAACAGTAGAATGCCGTTCAACAGACAACACAATCCAACCCTCAACATCCCTTGACATGTCCCAATGAACAGGTTCACTCAGCATCAAAGGCACATGCAGGTCACAGGCCGGGCTTCCGTCAAGCACTGCAAGCTGGGTTCGCGCCCTTTTGGCCGGGTTTTCGTACATAGATGAGACAACTGACAAGCTGTTGACCACGCTTTGTGTGATCACAGTTGGGCCTAAGCCGTCACTGCACAACCGCCCGCGAAAGTTCATGTGCTCAGCAGCCGTTAGGAGATCCCTCCTTTGCATATGCAATACAGTCATAGGATCCGTGGTCCCCGCAAAAGGGACACCGGCTCGCCTGAGTGCATCAGCAATTTGAGCGAACACCCATCCTGACTGAAGAGGGCTGGTGACATGGCCCACCAAGCACAAAGCAAGACGTGCATCTGCGCCAAAATCCAGCCTCGGATCCAGCCCACACAAGAGAGCAACCTCAGGAGCCGCAATGTATCGAAACGCAGGGGATCCTCGAGAATCCACCTCACCTGCAAGCGGTACAAGCAAAGAACCAGAAGCCCAAGCAGGGTGACTCGGCGCCAAGGTAAAGGTCCTGCAACCACACGGGCAAGGGTCACACAGACACCCCCAAGAATGCATTGCAGTGGGCATCGGTAGGTTCGAGGCCACGACAAAGGAGGGGAGAGGCTTACGACGAGACAAGGCTTCAACTTCATCATCACGCAATCGCAACTGATGCAAAATCGCCTTATCAGCAGAGGGAGTCTCAAGCACATCTTGGACTATATGCCAAGGTCCATGCTGTTTCCACGCCCTTAAGCTGAAATGTTTCAGCGCCTCAACCTCCGGACTAACTAGGATACACCACCAGCGATTGCGACATGAAGCCCACACATCCTGCAAGTCAAAGACGGTCTCGTGGAGTGCATAAAGTGTCTCATCACAGAACTGTTTCAGACAAGACCGGCAAAAATCACTGGTACAAGCGAGCGGTACACCTTCCAAAACAATCAATGGAGCTTGCAGAAGATATGCTGCACGAAGCACTTTAGGCAGTAAGACCGCTGTGGAATCCGAAGGACGATCCCCCAAGTCACCGTATGGTTCGCAGCTCACGCCTGCACACAAGGATGCAGCGCCTGGGCTAGCTTCCCAAAGAGCGGCCACAGTACAATCCCTACCTATATCCCCTACAACAGCCGGAAGACCCGAGATGCGGCCAGCGTAACTGGTCGTGATTGGTTGCACGTCATTCTGCGCAATGACTTGAAAGCCCGCTCGTTGTGCTCCGATTCCCAATGCCCCCAAGCCAACACATGTCTCTCGCAATCGGAGACAGTCTCCTAACTGAAATGCATTGTGGTGGAAGATCGTGGAACATTCCTCCTCAACCAAGAAAGTCACTGCACCATCACGTCGAAAGCCGAACCCTAACAAAGTCACCTTAGACCCCTCAGTCTGCCAACGTCGTACCTGTGAAATCGCGAGCATCTTCTCGGCCCCAGCTTGCAGCACGCGGAAGACAGCCGAAACTGGCCCAGTAGTGCAATCTTCCCAGTTGGGTTCAATACAAAGAGAAGACCAAACAACCATGGCGTCAACCCCCGCCCCGACTCTCTGCTAGCACCGCCACACCAGCTGGTAGGTGATCTGGGCAACGTGGCAAAAACCCGAAACCCTGTAAACCCTGCCTTAACGCTGAATAACCTACCGTTTTAATTTTTTAGGGGTCCTTTTTATGATTTCCAAATAGTAAGGTCCATAAAGGTAGGTTATTCCGAGTTAAACCCTAAGGACCTAAACGTCCAGGCCAAGTACCAGAAGGAGCCTAGTGGGTTTTAGGGTTTAGTGCTTTCGCCTGTTATGGGAGTTTCCGAAGATAGGGGACCCTAATATAGCACCCTAAATAATAGGGTCCTTCTTATCAGCACCCCAAATAAGGTGCCCCGAAATACCGGAAACTCTACACCCTAAACCCTTTATAGAACCCTTATAGATCCCTTTAAGGAACCCTTCAAGGATCCCTCAACAAGGTACCCCTATTTTTTGGAAACTGCCTTCTCGCAAGTGAGGGCCCAAGACCTCTCCCCAAGGGTCCAACGGACCCAGTAATTAGGGTTCCTTTAAAGGGTTCCACAAGGTTCCTTTAAAAAGGCTACTATAAGGGTACCATTATATAGACCTGAATAATTAGGTACTCGGTTTTAGGATAGTAGTTATGTAGATTAGGATGTTGGAGAGTATATGATTATTGGGTACTTGGACCCTTTGTCTCTGAAAACCTAGGGCTTTCAGTCAGGCCCCTATACTAAACTCAACAACCCTAAGCTCGCAGAAGGAGCCCTTAACAAGGAGCCCTTAATCAAAGCCGAAACCCTTAAAAAGGAACCCTAAATCAAACCCCTAAACCCTTAAAGCAAAACCATAAACCCTCAAAAGGAACCCGTGAAAAGGGACCTTTGGAAGGAAGCCTTTAAAAGGAACCGTTTAAAAGAAACCCGTACAGGAACCCTTAACAGGAAACCTTTAAAAGGACACCTTTAAAAAGGAACCCTTAAGAGGAACCCCTTAAAACGGAACCCTTAAGAGGAACCCCTTAAAAAGGAACCCTTAAGAGGAACCCCTAAAAAAGGAACCCTTAAGAGGAACCCCTTAAAAAGGAACCCCTTAGAACGGAACCCTTAAAGGACAAAAGTAACCCTGTACAAAAGAACCCTATGAATCCAAGTCTGGGAGGCTCGAAACTTTCCCTGGCATTTGAGAAGGAACCCTATTCTCTTGAAAAGGAACCCTAAACCCTTGAATCGAAGTCAAGGAGGCCCTGTAATTAGGGATCCGTAAACGGAGCCCCTTGAAAGGAACCCCATAAATAGGAACCCTATTAATCGAAGTCAGGGAGGCTTCAACCCTGAACCCTTAAAACAAAAAACTAAACCCTTAAAAGGAACCCCTTAAAAACGAACCCTGTTAAATAGGAACCCCTTAACAAGGAACACCTTAAAAACGAAGCCTATGAATAGAAGTCAGGGAGGCTATACTAAAGCCAAACAACCCTAAACCCTTGAAGCAAAACCCTAAACCCTCAAAACATAAACCCTTAAGGGAACCCGTAAACGGAACCCCTAAACAGGAACCCTGATAATCGAAGTCAGGGAGGCTCGAAACTTTCCCTGACATTTGAGAAGGAACCCTAAACCCTTAAAAAGGAGCCCTGTGAATCGAAGTCAGGGAGGCCCTGTAATTAGGGATCCGTAAACGGAGCCCCTTGAAAGGAACCCCATAAAAAGGAAGCCTATGAATAGAAGTCAGGGAGGCTATACTAAAGCCAAACAACCCTAAACCCTTGAAGCAAAACCCTAAACCCTCGAAACATAAACCCTTAAGGGAACCCGTAAACGGAACCCTTAAACAGGAACCCTGATAATCGAAGTCAGGGAGGCTCGAAACTTTCCCTGACATTTGAGAAGGAACCCTAAACCCTTAAAAAGGAGCCCTGTGAATCGAAGTCAGGGAGGCTTGAGCGTCGTGTAGTGCTGCACGAAAGAAGCAGCCCCACGCTCCGAGTCCCTCAGAGTCTCTGGAGATTTCAAGAGAATGGCGAGTCAATTTTGGATTTAGGCTTTAGGAGGGTTTAGGGTTGCGGCTTTGTTATTTAGGGTTTAGAATAGTAGTTATAATTGTACCCCATTCCTCCATTCCCTACTAACCAAAGGTAAGTAAGCTCTGAACTCCTTTTGGGTTTGAGGGTGTGTTCTGTTCCAGGGGCGTTTGGGATTTGGGGTGTAGCTCAAATACCTATACTGTTGAATTCCACAAGGCTGGGTGCTTAGGTGGTCTTGGGACACCCCAAACCCTGGCCCTAAGCAGCGCCAAGGGACGAGAGATCATGGTGCTCTATCGCCAAGGAATCGTCACCACCTGCACACAATTCGAGAGCCATGCAGCACATAAGGTGTAATGTAGGAACATGATTAAGAAACCTTGGGCCTTTATTTGGGTTCTTTATATGAACCCTTCTATTTTTACATTAGCTTTAAGGCTTTTCATTTACGTCGACACTCCCGCCTGTTCTCGATTCAACAACAAGTAGCCGCTACTATGCCGACATCAAACCTCTGAATTCCAAACTCCAAAGCCTTGACCCTTCCACCCTGCGCCTGAAGTGCCAGTAACATGATCTTCAGAAAATCAGTAGTAATCGCAGCAGCAGGAGGAGCAGTAGCTGGCAGTAGCAGTTGGCAGTTGGCAGGTAGTAGCGGTTGGCAGGAGCAGCAGCAGCAAGAGCAGTAGTAGTAGTAGTAGTAGTAGTAGCAGCAGTAGCAGCAGTAATAGTAGTGGTATTGGCAGTAGCAGTAGCAGTAGTACCAGCAGCAGTAGCAGCTCAGTAGATCTGCCTTCCATTCGCTGCTTTTCCTGGGATTTCTGCTCCTTCCACGCTGGGAGCTTGCGCAGCAATCGCAACTTAAGACTCATAAGGCCATAAGGTGCCCTGACTCTCATTTCTACTTGCTGCTCGGTATTTTCGTTCAAGCGACAAGGGGATACTAAAGTGAGCAATCCGACAAGAAGGTATTATGCAATCTAGGGCCTAGGTGCTGGCTGGGTCCTCAAGATGTCAGGGCCTTCACTGCCCGAGAAAATCGTCATGGCCCTCCGCGCTAGCCCCCGAAAAGGAATCCCCTTAACGAGGGCACCGCAGCCGATAAGAAACCGCTCAGTTCGGGGACCAAGGAAAAGACGATCTTGCATTATAGATGATGCCTGTAGTTGAGTCCCTGATTCTGCACTTTGTGGCTGGCAATCCGTCCGGGCTCAGCATCACTCGGCTCCACTATTCAGGTTGATTATGTATTACCCGTTCACCTCCAACCCCAAAAACCGAGCAGCAATCGATCTAGGTATGTATCTGTGTACAACAGATCACGGTTCGGCCGCCCCCTCCCCCCTTCCCCTCCCCAATGGTTCCCCACTCCTCCCTGTGGTGTGGTGGTGGGTTGTTTCCCCCGTCCCTGTCGGGTGGTCTGCGTTTTGCGGTCTGCTTTGGGTGTTTGGTAGACTCATCCCTATGATGGTAATGATGATGATGGGGACGATGATCACGACCATCATCATCATCATTAACTCAAACATATTCATGTTTCTTTGGTTGGTCGTCAGGTGTCTTCTGCCCACGTGCCCCGTAATGATCATCGCTGTATTAATCGTAGGGACATTTTCTTCGTGACAGTTGTCGCTTTGGGCGCAATTGCCAGAAGGTTGCAATGGGCCAACTGTCACAAGGATCCGGCCTGTTAGGGAACGCAGTCCTCGTAACAGTTGCATTGTTTAAAACCCTCATGTCGGAGTCGTCTTTCTTCGGGTAGTGTCCAGAGTCACAAGGATCGGGCGTGCTTGGGACGCGATCCTCGTGGCCGTTGGCGGCTTTGGCGGCCTCACGTGTGAATCTTGCCGGAAAACCTGCACTGTCACACAGATCGGGCATCTTTGGGATGCGATCCTGGTGACCGATGACGGTTTTGGAGCCCTCATGTGCAAAAAGCGTGCGCAGTCACACAGATTCGGCTAGGGTGGGGGGGGGGGGGGGGGGGGGGGGGGGAGATACAATGGAGTGGGTGACAGTGGAGGGTCGGCGAACCGAGAACCGGGATCATATAGACGTATATACACTCATTCTTATTTTGTTCATGCATCCATTCATTCATTCATTCATTCATTCATCGGTACACACACATACATATATATATATATGTATACATGCGTATGTTCTTTGTTGGCTGGACTCTTTGCAGAACTATGTAAGGTGCATTTATAAATACTTTACATAAACATGGGCATACTAGTAGGCGCTTTCAACCTTTAGGACACCAGGGGTATCCAAATACCGAAGCAGCAGAATCTTAGGTCCCCAGTGGCCAGTTCCATACTGGAAACGGTTTTGGCAGCGAAACCCTAAAAAGCCACTAAACCAAGACTGTTACCCCAAGGGTCCAAAGGACCCAATAATTAGGTACTTGGTTTTAGGATAGTAGTTATGTAGGTTAGGATTTTGGAGAGCATATGATTATTAGGTACTTGGACCCTTGGGGTTACGCTACGCTAGGATTCTGCAATGTCCAGCCTTAGGCCGTCAAGGAGGTCACCCAAGTCAAGGTCATGCAAGCAACCCTCCCGGGAACAACCTATGCGTTCTATTTCGGGTCCTACACGAAGAAGCTAAGGTAACCGACAAAGGTACTGCTGCTGCACTTTCGGGTCTAAGCCCAAAAGCCCTGACACTCTAACCCTGGAGCACTAAAAGCCCAAACCCAAACGGAGCACCCTGGTCCGAAAATGCTAACCTTTCCCACCCCTGAGGGCTTGTAAAGCTTTTGGGTTTGGGTTTAGTTTCCAGGGACGGTGACGGTTTATACATGTATGGTGAAACAAGCAGGGACTCTGGTTTGTTGAGGGTAGTTGCAGGGGTCAGGTTGAGGATCTGGGGTCTGCGATTGCAGGTCCAGTTTTGGGTGGAGTCTAGGGCTAGGCTAGTTTATCAAGGTCACCTACTCAGCTACTACTTCACGCTTGTGAAATACCGACCCTAGATGTCTTGTGATCCCCAAAGCCCCAACCCTAAACCCTAATCACCTAATCTCTGAACCTTACATACCAATTCTGCTCCTTGGCACGAAAAGCTTTACAGCACGAGCCTTCCCAGCCGTCGGGTTCTGGCTATCAGAAGCCTCAAAGCCCGAAAAGATCCTCCAAAACCACACAAGGCCGTTAAGAAACACCAGTCATGCCTGGTCCCCTCCCCCCACTCTACATCTCTTGTCCTCGGACGCCACCACAAAAAGAATCACCGAGTGCATGGACACCTGAGTTTCGGCTTATGCATAGGTTTAGATTCCCATACAGTAGCGGTTCCATATGAAGCTGCGCTATAACGGTCCTACAGGGCTTTAGCTTCCACCGTCGAGTGTCTGGGTTGGGTACGTGTCGCAATATCTGTCTTGAACGAGTACTCAGCAAGAAGTCTTCGGGCGCATGATCGCATTGGCGATTGCCAGACCCAAAGGGTCCTAGGTATCGATATATTAGAATGTAGGGTTTCCATATTAGGAATTACTATTATGACTTAGGGAAGTATCCCCCGTAACAGTACATTGGACCCTTTGGGAGAATGGTGGGGCCATTCAGCTCGGCTTGGACACAAAAGGCCGGCGATGGCCGCAGCACAGCCAAAAAACTATCAAGTTGAGATTCGGGAGGTCCAACATATCCGTAATAGTGGGTATGTAGAACCGGTCCATATACACCTAACAAACATGTTTTTGGGGGGACCTAATTCCATCGCAGTAGTGCATATGGAGCCTTTAAGTATACTAAGGAACCCTACACCCTAAACCCTAAGTCCCCAAACACCAAACAGACTATAAGTACACTGAGGAAGCCCAGCAAATGGACCCTCTTGATAAGATAGTTGGGGGGTCTTGGCGCATCCAACCCGCCTGAAGCCGTTGTCACTTATATGGAATACGGTTTGGGGGTTTAGGGTTTAGAGTTTAGAGGTTGTAGGGTTTGTGGGTTTGGGGCTTTGATTTGGCGCCCTAGGCAAACGGTTCCTAAAATCTACCACAGTTTTGTGATTTGGAGTTTATCGGGTTTACGGGTTACTTTAAAATGTCAACCCAAACCTCGAATCCCTGAAACGAACCAGAAAAATCCCACGACAAAGTCATAAATCCCCAAGGCCCTGCATCCCAAACCGTCGGCCTAAACCCCACAACCAACCGGCCCCCTTACCCTGCCGAACCGATATGCACAGACCCACAAGATACTAAACTGCTCCTGGCCTGTACGAACCGAAATACCTACGTAATTACCCTGACAACCAACAATTCAGGAAATTAAAGCCTGTAGTAAGGGCGCTTTTCGGCTCCTGGTATCCATGAGGTACTTCGTACTCGAAAACTCTACACCCTGAACCTATGCACTCCCAGAGGGTCCTAGGTACCGATATAGTAGAATGTAGGGCTTCCATATGAGGAAATACTATCATGACTTAGGGAAGTATCCCCCATAACAGTACATAGGACCCTTTGGGACTGAATCGGGAAAGACGAGAAGCCAAAGCGAGCAAAACCACGGGCATCTTCACAGGCTGTGAGTCCTTCGTGAAGGGGGGGAAATGCTTTGCTTGCGCAAGATTGCCTTTTTTTATAAGGTCTCCAAGACGACCGTATACGCAGGTTCGTTGCGAGAAGGAGTCTATATGCCTTAAACCCTAAGACCATAATGAACCCTCAGGCGCTCCCGGTAAGAAAGGGCATGGCCCGAAAACCCTGCGCCCGGAGACTTGCGTGTGTGCCTAGGGAACACAAATAAGGGCTCAGGGAAAGGTTGCGGGTTTAGGGTTCAGGGTGAAAGGTTTAGAGCTTAATTACG
Source organism: Symbiodinium sp. CCMP2592 (assembly GCA_905221615.1). Lineage (NCBI taxonomy): Eukaryota > Dinophyceae > Suessiales > Symbiodiniaceae > Symbiodinium > Symbiodinium sp. CCMP2592. The sequence goes on along the minus strand of CAJNDT010005556.1, from coordinate 2,200,153 downwards.
GCTTTGGGAACCCCAAGCTGTCCCTTTTGAGGGCTCGCTTGTGGTATTTCCAAGGCTTCCATACCACTAAGTTACTAACCATCCGCTTCAGATATTTGGGGTTCTCCAGGTACATCCTACACAGAGACTCCAATATCCCTTAATTGAGGAATATTCGTTAAATCATATTAAGGATCCTACTAGAATTTAAGGTATATTCCTTAATTAAGGGGTATTGGAGTCTCTGGGTACAGCACAGACCTTGCCTGTCCTGTCTGCCCTGACATACACAAGGTGGTTTCTCAGACTTTTAGTCCCTCCTTTGGCATCTTAAAGGGAACTCCAGAAAGTTGGAATATGGAAAAATGGCAGGATCCCCTATATTTTACCTTAAAGGGGTTACGATAATGATATTCCAACTTTCTGGCTTCTACTGTAATTGTGGTTTAGACGGTTTAGACATGATTGCATATTCTGTTAGCCTGTTATATAAGCACGTCAACACTGAACAGAGATTGCAACACACAGCCCACTCCAGGGACTGCTAAGATAGGGCTAAGGGTTAGAAGGAACCCCATCCATCCGCAGAAAAGTCCATGAATTCTGCGAAACTGCTTCCAAACCCACACCTCAAATGGATAGTTGTCAAAATTATGGCCCCGTTTTGGGTACCCTAAATATTAGGTGCCGTATTATAATAGGGACCTAAAAAGGGACCCTAATTTTGACAACCACCCAACATGGCACAGCAAGACCCGCTTTCTAAAAGCGCCGTCCAACGCAGGCTCGATCAGCGTCACCGGGCGGATGGAAAATACATACCTGGGTCCAAACCCTAAGGGTGCAAGTAGTCCTTATTCATGGTTTTGGGTACCTAATAAGTAAGGCCCTAAAGTCCTACAATAGGGAGTACTTGGACCCTCTGAGAAAGCGATTCACGGGGTTTAGGGTCTAGTGTTGCGAATACAGCGTTCAAGCCTTAGGATAGGGCTCAGGACGCAGGGATTCTCAAAGTTTGCAAGTACACGAACAATAATATACGGCAATATACGTGCTTTGCAGTCTACAGATTGGTAGCTACTCTGAGCAAGCTGGCGTGTAGAGGTAAGGGTTTGGACTGAAGACTTAGCGGGAAATCGGCGCTTTACGAAGACTTAGCCATCAGCCCACATCCAAATCCTCAACCATAGAAGGCCAAGATCCATCCGGAAACACCAAAACCTGCTGATAGCTTTCACCACATGTAGCCCTTAACTTTAACTGGCGGAGGGAAACACAGCTTGATGGCCTAGCTTCGGCAACAAAGTTTCTAGCCGTGTGGAGCAAAGGCTTTTCACCCACAGAAAGCAAGCTCGGTACTAACACGAAGCATGTCTTTCTTTCATGTAGCTGAGTCTGAAGTCGAACTCGTGATTAACATAGGGGCCATAATGATTAGGATAAGGCTTTGGTATGCTGTAGTAGAATTACAGTATGTAGGGAGCCCCCAAAATAGTATTCGTAATTATTTTGGCCTCTAGATTAAGGATTTGTTGGTGCTGTGGGAGATGGAAGTTGCCACAAAAGTTAGTGACGGTAAGTGTAGGAACCTGGTAAAGAAACCCTGGGCCTATATCCCCAAAATACTAGGGTTCATAGACGGCAAACTAATAAAGGCCCAAGGTTTCTTAATCAGGCTCTTACATTAGACGAAAGGATTGACTTCTGCCAGGTCTCGTGAGCATAGAGCCCGCTGACCTCAGTTGAGCAAAGGGCCACACCGTGGTTAGTGACACGCGGTTTAGGGCCTACCTGTAGGTGCAAAACCCTACAAAATACTAGATTATGAGGACGATTAACCCTTTGCATTACCCTTAATTGAAGGGCACAACCACGCATAACCCGTGTAACTGTTGATGGTGTACATCCTGCATTACCTTAAGGACCCTAAACTATGAGAGTTTTGGTACTGTATATTTCTTATTATGGGTCATGCAGGATGTATATCCCTAAGCCCCCAAAACCCTATAGATCCCTTAAAGGAACCCCTTAAAGGTACCCTTATAGCTCCCTCTAAAGGAACCCTAGGATTTAGACCATCAGCCATAGGCCCATGACCGCCATTTTTTACAGGGTAGACCTCTAAAAGCAACTTCGGATCTCCAGGTAAACTAGGATACCCAGTAACCTAAGAATAAAAAGGCCTCTCTTTTTGAACTTTATAAGGAACCTAGGACTACAACAACGGAATAAGGGTACTACTGGGCATCCTAGCCCCTAATTTTCGGAAACCCTAAACCCTTTATAGAACCCTTATAGATCCCTTTAAGGAAGCCCTTATAGATCCCTAAGGGCACTACTGGGCATCCTAGTAAAAGTTTGGCGGTTCTCGAACTTTCGGGCCGCCTTTGTGGTCCTCTTCGCAATCGGTTTAGGGCTTCAGGTTTAGGGTTTAGGGTTTAGGGTTTAGGGTTTAGGCCCCGAGGGCCCAATACCCCTTAATTAAGGAATATGGCTTAAATTATATAGGGTTTTAAGGGTTTAGGGTTTAGGAGTTTAGGGGTTTAGGGGTTTAGGGTTTAGGGCTTCAGGTTTAGGGTCCCTAAACAGTATAATTTGGGTACGGCCCCCATACAGGAACAGTCTATAATAGGGCTACTATTAAGGGCCTTATATATCTATATTATGAATATAGGTTTAGGCCCAGAGAGCCCAATACCCCTTAACAAAGAAATATGGCTTAAATTATAGGGCTTCGTATTATGATTTAAGCTATATTCCTTGATTAAGGGGGTATTGGGATCTCTGGGGGGGTCCCTAAACAGTATACTCCCTAAACTCTTAAGATGCTAAACCCTAAGCCCTACCAGGGTTTCGGGCTTGGGATTTACGGCTTATAGAGTTTAGGGACTCTGGCTTCGGCTTTAGGGTGCAGGGTTTAGAGTTTAGGTTTAAGGGTTTAGGGATTAGGGGTTCAGGGTTTAGCGTTCAGGGGTTTAGGGTTTAGGGGTTTAGGCTTTAAGGGTTGAGGGTTTAGGGGTTGAGGGCTTAGGGGTTTAGGGTTTAGGGGTTTAGGGTTTAGGGGTTTAGGGTTTAGGGGTTTAGGGTTTAGGGGTTTAGGGGTTTAGGGTTTAGGGTTTAGATCGACCGCTGCCCAAAGCTGGGGACACATAAGCCATTACCACGGGGTCGGACAGTGACTTAACCGTTCTGAGTTGAGGGCTGCCATGAACACAGGGCCTTGCAGGGTTAGCGTGATTCCATGAGTTCTACAGGGCTGTAATCTTGAGGGAAAAATCGTGCGGCTGTCTTGCATCCTCAGCATTGTCTAGGTTCTTGGCCTTGATTTGGGGACCAAAACCGCTGAACCTCCCCGGAAGAAGGAATGAACCCTATACCCTAAGCTCAGAAGCCCTTAAGCCCTCACGCCCAAGTCCCCGATGAAACCCTGAGCCCTATCTGATCCCTTCCCAATTCCAAGAAAATCCTTCTAAGACGAATGTAGGGAGCCATGATAGGGAACCCAGAAATCTTAGTTTGATAGGGCATAGCTACGGCTTCGAAACTGGTATAAGGAGCTTTTCACAAAAGCCCTACTGCTGACGGACAAAATCCTGCATGACCCGTAATAAGGAATACACCATAATTCCCATAGTTAAGGGTCCTTAAGGTAATGCAGGATTTTGTTCATCAACAGTATCACTAAGCCCCAAGCCCATTCCAAAACCCTGACTCCTCAACATCAAAAGCCTACAAGCCCCTACATCCGAACAACGGTAAAGCGGCAACAACGAAGCGTGAAACCCTAAAGGCCCTAAAGTGTCCTTTTTGCCGCTCCTCCCCTGAACCCTAAACCCTAAAAGGAACCCCTGTTAGGAGCCCTTAAAGGAACCTTCAAAGGATCCCTTAAAAAGGATCGGAATCAGCCCCGAAACTCCTCCCAGGCGCTGCGCGATGCTCCCTCAACCGCAGAGGAACCCCTATAGATCCCTTAAGGGAACCGTGAAAGAGACCCGGTTTAGGGTTTAGGGGTTTAGGGTTTAGGGGTTTAGGGGTTTAGGGTTTAGGGTTTAGGGTTTAGGGTTTAGGGGTTTAGGGTTTAGGGTTTAGGGTTTAGGGGTTTAGGGTTTAGGGTTTAGGGTTTAGGATCCCACCTAATCTCCTCCCAGGCGCTGCGCGATGTTCTTGGTCAGTGCACAGCAGCGTCGGACGACGAGAGTTGCGCACCAGCCCGATGGGATCCAGACCTTACTACTGCTACTACTACTACTACTACTACTACTACTACTACTACAACTGCTACTACTACTGCTACTGCTACTACTACTACTACTACTACTACTACCACAATTACTACTACTACTACTACTACTACTACTACTACTACTACTACTACTACTACTACTACTACTACTACTACTACTACAATTACTACTACTACAATTAATACTACTACTACTACTACTACTACTACTACTACTACTACTACTACTACTACTACTACTACTACTACTACTACTACTACTACTACTGTACTCTTGGCCTTTGGGGCCTTTTGCTATACACAGATAAGGGGCCGTTAAGAGATTGTGTTACTAGTTCCATGAGACTTAGATTGACGCACATTGCCAAAATCCTACGGAGCCCTACATACACTCACCAAAACCCGAACATGACAACCGTTTCGCATCAAGCTGTTAAGCTCCGAAGATAGAGTATGTGTCCTTGCGTGTGTATGTGCAGGTGTGTGTGTGTGTGTGTGTGTTCTATTTTGGAGCGGGGGTTGGGGGAGGCTTGGGGGTCTGGTACGCTGGGGTGCATGGGGCTTGAATGGCTTCGACAGTCCGGGCTAGGCCACTTTCCTCTACACTAATGTAAGGCCCTGAAAAGATTAACAGAGTTCTGGCCCTGGGTTCCCCAGAGAGCCCAATACCCCTTAATTAAGGAATATAGCGTAAATCATATTATGAAGCCCTATACAATTTAAGCCACATTCCTTAGTTAAGGGGTATTGGGCTCTCTGGCTCCTGTCTGGTGTAGTTGTGATAGAGGGACGCTCAAGAACAATAGTGGCAATGATTTAGGCTTCTATCAAAGGGGAAGAGGGGGGACCCTTAGTGGGGACTCCTACCTTACAATGGGCTATATAATGGGTATATAATGGCTATCTTAAGGGTATATACCTAGGGGTCCTTTTTGAGGGTCCCTCCTTTTACCCTTGGATTCTTTACTACACCGCTTTTGGGTATGTATTGGGAGCCTTGGGGTGCAAGAGACTTCTCAGGCAGCAAGTGGAACCCCAAGGCTCCATGTGCCCAAACAATAGTTACTTTGGCCCCAACATACCCAAACAGGGACTACTTTAAGGTCAAAGTAAAAACTATTTGGGTACATGGACCCTTAGGGGAACCAAACTTCAGTCAGAGTATTTCTAGACAAATGATGGCGGTGAACCCCCTTCGTCAAAGACTGTAATGTTAGAATCTCTGTTCTTATTATTGAGGGCAAGAGGTTTCTTAGTCAACCAGGAGTTTCCATCCTAGCTTTCTTGGAGGATCTTAGGACTTAGTAAGTAAGGCTATAAGTACCCTAATTGCAGTTCTAAGTGCTTATAATACCCGTGGTCACAAAGTCCTACTGTTGATGGACAAAATCCTGCATGACCCATTATAAGGAATATACCACAATTCCCATAGGTTAGAGTCCTTGGGGTAATGCAGGATTTTGTCCATCAACAGGATGATCCTCCAAGTTGTGGACCATCGACCCTGCTATTTGGGCGTGAGGACCCTTAAGGGCACACCTTAAACCTTGAACCCTAAATCCGGCACACTAATCCCTGTTTAGGGTTTAGGGGTTTTTTACACATGTTAGACCCAACCCTCCCACTGAGTCTCCTCTGGCATGCCTGGGGTTTAGGGTTTAGGGTTTAGGAATTTGTGTTCGGGATTTAGGGTTCAAGGTTTAAGGTGTGTTGGAGTTCAGGGTCATTTTTTTGGTAATAAAAGCCACACATGAAAAAAACGAGTGCGGCCACGTGGCAAGCATAGTGACGACAGTGCCTGCTAGTGCGAATTGCCGCTGAACACCGCAACCAATCCACAAGATAATGCCTAATTACAGTAGTAACTATTCCAGGGCTTAGGGTTTAGTGCGATACGCCACGAAGACTTGACTTTCGAAAGGATCGACTCCGGATCATATCCGTCTGATGCGAAGCACCTAAAGGTTTGCGTAGGTTCGTGATACGGTGAATCATTCTATATCGCGATGATTGCCACCGTGACTTCTCGACGATAGGTGCGAGTTCCTCGCAGTTCTCCGACTCCTCGTAAACCCTAAACCCTAAACCCTGAAGGTTTAGGGTTTAGGGTTTAGGGTTTGAATGGGAAGGATCCGTTGACCTGAAGGGTCGAACACTCCAGACCGTAGAAGCCGTACAACATCCTATGCTACACCCAATACAAAGATTAGGGTTTTGGGTTTTTTTGGTTTTTTGGGTTTAGGGCACTATAGAACCGTTGGGGGAGCCCTTTCAGAAACCCTGGTTTCTCAGAGGTTGAGGGGAGGGCCATGGTTCAGGGTGTGAGGGTTTACAGTTCGGCGGGTTAGGGTTTGGCGCGTTCGTCTTTACCCTGGGCCCCTAGAAACCTGAAGCCACCTTCTTTCATGGCATACAACTTCAGTGGTTTTATGGTGTTCTTGGGCTTAGGGTTCATGGGTCCTTAAAATCCGGTCTTATGGTGTTTTTGGGCCTAGGGTTCATGGGTCCTTAAAATCCCTATTAGGTTTGGGCATCAAAATAGCCCAAAAGCCTTACATAGTCTGGTCTAACAATTGCAATAGGGTTTTGGTGCCCCTTATACTATAATTGTAATCAGGAACCCCGTTAATAGTATAGGCAGTAATTCAGGCCTCTATGGTATGTGCGTACGATGTCACTCGCAGCGTTAGAGAGCTACGGATCCTACCTTGAAGCCTACGAAAGGGGCCTAAACGGGTTCCTTTAAAAGCTTCGTTCAAGGGGTATATTTAAAGGGTTCCTCATTATAGTCGGAGTAAATAAGGGCTACTATATAAGGGCTATTGTAAGGATATGGTATAGGGGCCTAAATCATTAGCAATACTCTTCTTAGGGTTCCTTGTTATAATTCTAGAATAATGACCCCCCCAAAACCCTACACATACTACTTGTTCAGGACCAAAAGTGGATGAGATGCTCAAACCCAAAAAACCTCGAAAGCCGAAGCTAAACCGTGAAACCAAGGCATGAGACATGAGCCCTGAACCTCATGCCCTACCCAGAGAGCCCAATACCCCTTAATTAAGGAATATGGCTTAAATTATATAGGGAATCATATTAGGATTTAAGCTATCTTCCTTAATTAAGGGGTATTGGGCTCTCTGGGTAATGTCACAGTCTCTAAACCCTGCAGTAAACCTAGAACCCCCAACTAACTACCCTCTTACCTACCCCAAAGACCTACTATTCAGGGCCATTAGGGCTCCATTGAAGGGCCATTTGGGGGGGGTCTTGGAACACCCAAAACTTCAAGACAGGTTGCGGTGATCCCAGCCCGCGCGCAGGTGGCTTCCGAAGCTGGTGTGGTGAGATGCGAGCCTGTGGGATCGAAGTGCTGGGCTTAAGGGACCCCCCAAAGGGAACCCTTGAGGGCAAACCTTAAGGGAAGCCTTAAGGGTTCCCTTACTTGAAAGGGTTTTTTTGAAGGAAGCCTCCGAAACTTCGAAGTGATGGGCTTGTTAGGTTTTGGACTTTTCGGCTTCAAAGGTTTTAAGGTTTGCTGTTTCACTTAGTTCGCCGGTATTAGGAACAACGAGGCCTCTGAGCTTACATAGACTCTTTGTAGAATGCGTACAGTGGATTGTCAGAGACCCGTTTAAAGATACCGAACATAGAACCCTGAAAGGAACCCAAAAGACACCCCTGAAACGAAGCCTTCTGGAACCAATGCACGCATGCTCTGAAGGCTGAATCACCGAAGGAACCTTCAAAGAACACGTCAGGGTTGTCTTAGGATCCAAGCTCCAGGGCTTAGGGAAATGGCTTCAAGGTTCTGGGGCTTGGGGCTTTAAGCTGCGGGCTTGCACCAGGTGCAAAAACGCAGGTAAGAAACAGTTATGTACTTGTGTTCAGAATTTGGCTTTGTAGGTCAGCATTGCAGACCGTATGCCCACACCCAACCACCGAAGCTTCTCTAGTAGTGGATCTTGAACTTAGTATCAGCATCACCCCGTGGATCCAAGTACCTACTGACCATATGATCTCCCGAATCATAGCCCACTAGGCTGTTGAGTAACCCACTGGGAGAAAAGTATATACTTTTTTAGGCTTCTTATTTTAGAATAGGAACCCAGAAACCTGAAAGTAAACAGCGTACCACTGAACAGCCTGGCCTACATAACTACTATCCTACACCCAAGTATCTACTACTTTTTATCCTTCAGACCCATGAACCCGCTTTACAACCCCACAAAACCCACAAGATCCCTTATGCAACACTTATAGAACTCCTTCTTATTGGGTCCTTCCGACACCGTGGGTCGCATTCCCCTCGAGCCCTGAAGAAAACCCAGAGACTCCAACATCCCTTAATCCAGGAATATTCCTTAAATCATAGTAAGGATCCTACTATAATTTGAGGTATATTCCTTAATCAAGGGGTATTGTCTCTGGGAAGCTCGCAGAAAAACCCGGAGGAGACCCAACAACTCCCTACTTGACCAGTATAGGTGTAAGGTTGTTTTTAAAGCTCCCTTAAACATAGGTTATGGGTTTAAGGTTTAGGGTTTAGGCGTCGAGCTAACGGCTAACCTTTGGGAGCATATTGGGATTAAATATAGAGTTTAGAGCTACCCCAAAAAGGGTTGAAAGTTACCTACCCTACTACTGAGAACCTTGTAGAACAGTTGGACCCCTAATACATCTCTGTAGATCCCTTGTGGATCCCTTATAGAATTCCTTACTATTCCTCAGGCTCGTCTTGGACTGCTACTACACCCTAAACCCTAAACCCTTACCCCTCAACCCTGTAAATCCTATAAATCCAAAATCCTATAAACCTATAGGTCCCTTGTGGAACTTTTATAGAACTCCTTATAGTAAACCCCAGAAAGTTGGAAACCGGATTAAGGCCAAATAGTGCTGGGCTTCCCTATAAAATTACTCATAAGGATTGAGGCTATGGGGTTTCCAACTGTTGGGCTTCTACTGTAATATTAATGGTCTTTAACCCTATAGCCCTATAAACCTAAACCTATAGATCCCTTGTGGAACTCGTATAGAACTCCTTACTCCCTAAACCCTACACCGACTAACCCTCGTCTTGGCTTCCCGGCAGCCATGATCCGAGGCACATGGTGAAGTTCACGATGCACCTTGAGTTGAGGGTGTACTATAGGGGCCTTAATAATTAGAATAGGATTTTGGGGCCCATTATACTGTAACTATAATAAGGTACCTCCAAAATAGTATAGGGAATTGTTTTGGCTCCTATATTACGGTTTCTCAGGAGCTTCCCAAGTACCCTTTTCGAGAGCCCTAATGGTCCTTAATTTAGAAAGTTCTTTTGGGGGCGTTGGGGGTTTGGGGTGTAATTAGGGTGTGGGGTTTTAAGTTTGGGGTTAGGCTTTGGGGGCTTGGGTTTAGGAGTTTCGGGGTTCAGGGGGTTGTAGGACTCAGGGTGTAGGGTTCAAGGATTTGGGGCTCGGGTTTCAACTTTTAGGGTGGAACCGTCGACTTAGTAAGTCGGTTAGGTATCGGTTTACCTAAATTTATATTCATGATCCTAAAAGGTGACCCCAAAAAGGAACTACAATGGAGACTACAGGTAGTGGTCCAGAGGTTTCTGGGCTGCGTTTATATAAGTCGGTTCAAGATTTGATTCCTTACGGTTTGGGGTTTCTTTTGTTTGGGCTTAAGGCTCAGGCTGGAGGAAAAACAAGGGCTCTGAGGTTTAGGGGGTGGGATTTAGGGTTCGGTTTTTGGGGAGACTCTTCAGCGATAAATGTGTAGAGCTAGCAGTGTTGGAATGGAAACAGGAACTGACATCATAGGCTCGAACAACTTACGTATGTTGCAAGCCCTAGAGCCTGTAACCACGACGCAAACCCAAAACTCTAAGCCCTGAACCCCCAGCCGTAGCCATGAAATCAGAAGCCCAAAACCCTAAGCCCTAAATCGCGCATCCAGGCACTCTCCACCGAGAAGGTGGGCCTTCATCGCATAGTATGGGCCTTGGTCATGGTCCTGGCAAGTCTGACGCAAAGGGGGGGTGCCTGTTTAAGTTCGTTTTATGAGGTTTTAGGACTTAAGGTTTAGGGTTTATGGGCCCCATAGGGAACCTTAACCAATACCCTAAACCCCTAAACCCTAAACCTCTAAACCCCTAAACCCCTGCACCCCAAACCCTAAACGGGACCCTAAATACACAGAGCCATGAGTTGGGGTCCCTATTTAGGTCCGGTCTGAGGGTTGAGTTCAGGGTACTTGGGCCATATGGGTAGTTCTCTAAATCTGGGGACCCTTCTAGGGGTTCCTTATAAAGGGATCTATAAGGGTTGCTACTATATTAAGGGCTCTACGAAAGGCATAACTTGGGGTGCCTACTTAAGTCCTTTGTATAAGGTTTTCGGGTTTAAGGTTTTGGGTCTACGGGGTTTTTGTTCTTCAGGTTTCGGCTTTATGGGCCTCATGGTGACCAAACCCAGAAACATGAGTTTAATAGCGGGCCAACACCCCAAGGGTGCAAGTACCTGATAATCATATACTCTCCGAAATCCTAACCTACATAACTACTATCCTAAAACCGAGTACCTGATTTTTGCGTCCTTTGAACCTTTGGGGACACCTACAAAAATGCTATGTATTGAAAAGTTGTTGGGGTCCAGGCACTTGCGAACACAGCCATGCTGGTTCTGAGGCTGTGCACATGCTTCGGGCGTGGGTGGGATAGTTTTCTGGTCAAGGGTGTAGGGCACCGTTGAAGGCGTAGGGTCTATGGAGGACTTAGGATGTCAGTCTTAGGCGCATGGATATTGATACACACCCGCTCGAGACAACAAAACCCCAGCACCCAAAAATCTAAATTGACTCTACCTGGACGCCCCAAAAGTATGTAGAATAATAGCCTTTCATAGGGTTTGGGCCATTATTTTACCTACTTTTTTTTTTTTTTTTGGGGGGGGGGGTCCAGGTATTGGTTTTAGGGTTTCTACTATTTGCTTAAGAAACACCCAAAAAACAAAAATAATAATCCCTATATTACCCCCATAAGGAATAGAGTGTTCACTTTTTGGGGGGGGTTCTTAAGCAAATAGTCGGTTTTGTAAGCCCGTATAGCCCCGCCTTGACCGGACAACGACCCAAACGCAGGGCAGCAGCTTCTTTACGGAAGGAGTCTGCAGGATCCTTTTTGATCCCCTTTAAAGGAACCCTATATTCCTCAACTAAGAGATCCTTAAGGAAGGAATGCTTTGTAGATCCCTTTTAAAGGAACCCCATATTCCTCAAAATTAAGAGGCATGGTACTTTCCGAAAATGGGGGACCCTAATTAGTGTAGTACCCCAAATGGTATACATATATATATATATATATATATATAGTATCCCTATTAAAAAGACCCCAAACAAGGTACCCAGATCCTTCAGGAAGCGCTCGCTGATCAGTGCGCCCAAGCAGTTGGAGGCGAGGGAGACAATCACCTGTGGTACTTGTAGGGTTTAGGGTTTACCAGGACCCCCCAACTGCCCCTTAAGAGAGCCCTCATGGCCCTTAATAGTGGGTGTTTAGGGGTATATTCGAGGGTAGTTAGGGGGTCTAGGTAGGATTACTTGGAGGCCCAAGGGACTTAGTAAGTCGGTTAGAAGTACGGTCATAACTGGGGTAAGTCCATTTAGGGGACTTATAACTCTACTTACAACCTACTTACTAAGTCCCCTGGGCCTCTAAGTACTGCTTTACCGGTTCCGGTAACGGCGCTTTAAACGGTTCTGCAAGGGTTTTGAGGGCTCTTTAAAGGATGCTTGTAAGCGTTCGTTTAAGAGTTCCTCCGTTACTAAGGGCTCTTGAAAGGATTGGGCAGGACAGGGCCCAAACTACAATCAGAACAAGAAAGGAATCCTCGAAGGACTAGTGTCACAAATATGTGGGCCCTTGTGTAGGGTAGCTCCAAATCAGAGAATGCACGAGTTTGGCAGTAGCAGGGGCTATAGATCTTTGCATTTCTGGGCTTGGTAGCATCAATTCATCTCTACCTTGCCGTCATGATGCACGAGTATGGAAGGACCAAAAGTTTAAAACTGCTCATTGGCTTAGCAAGTGAAGAAGTTCTCCGTTACCCATGAAACAGAGCCTTTAGAGCCCCAGCCCCCTAAAACCCTAAACCCTAAACCCTAAACCCTAGCCCCTAAACCCTAAACCCTAAAAGCAAAGCCCACAGGAATCCTTAGAACCCCCAGACTTTCCAGCATTGTCGGATCTAGGCTAGGGCCTAGGGCCACGATCTGAGCCAGGCGGCATAGAAGACAGAGACCTCGAGGGAAACAGAGGGTTTGCATGGCTTAGGGTCTATTACGGTTTCTATAAGGGCGATCTCTCTCTCTCTCTCTCTCTCTCTCTATATATATATAATAATAATAGTAATAATAATAATAATAACAATAATAAGAAGAAGAAGCAGAAATATGATATCTAGGGTGTGGTGTTATGTAGGGTTAAAAGCTTAGGGTTTATAGGGTCTGGAGGTCCCAACACCCAAACAGCAGGGATGTGGAGCCCATGTACTATGATCTGAATTGCTTTTGGGGTACCTGGCAACTTTCCCAAAGGGTCCTATGTACCGATAAAGTAGAAAGTAGGGTTTCCATGTTGAGAACTACTGTCATGACTTAGGGAAGTATCCCCCAGAACAGTACATAGGACCCTTTGGGTTACTAGCTGGGTACTTGACCTCTTACTTGTCCTGTAGCCTAGGGGAGCTAAGGGTTAACCTTTGCGACTATACAGGGTTTTAGTACCCAAGGGCTAAACCCTAAACTAGGCTGTTCAGTAACCCACTGGGAAAAGGTATATACTTTTTTAGGCTTCTTATTTTAGATAATAGGAACTCAGAAACCTGAAAGTAAAAAGCGTACCACTGAACAGCCTGATAAACCCTAAACAGCTAAAGGTTACCTGCTCTACTACTAAAACTCGGAGTCTGGGCATGTCTTTGGAAAGTAGCCGCGATGTTAGGGTTTAGGGTTTAGAGTTTTAGGGTTTGAGGGTTTAGGGGTTTAGGGTTTAGGGGTTTAGGGTGTAGGGCCAACCCAAGACCTGTACCGTCGATCCTGAACCCGGAAAAGCGCCTCAGTGCGCGGCTTCTTCTCCTTGGGTGGCTTCTTCTCCTTTCGGTCCTTCTTCCTCTTGCTCCTTTCCGCATGTGCCTTCTTCTCTTCCACGGTCTGCTGTGGCGGGAGAACTCGCTCGGGCGGGCGCTCTCGTGGTACACTCTTCAGGAAGCGACCGTCGGGGCCCCGTCTCGGAGTGCCCGGAGAAGAGGCGCCGGCGCCTTTCCAGCGTTCGCAGGGACCACGCCGGGTACCTGGCGGTGCACGCTTGACAAACCAGACATCTCGGCCAAGGAGGGGCTCTTGTCGATGTCATTTCCCGGCCCATCGTCTGGCCGATCAAATCCGTCACCCGGCCATGGGTCCTTAAAATAGAAGCCAGACAGCTGGAAAATGCTTAAATGCTACGGTCAGAGCATGTTGAAGGAAACCGGTGCTACAATCGTCCTGGTTCCATTTTCCAACTTTTGAAGGCTGAAACCGGGGACCTAAAGCAAAAAGCCCCAACGCCACGGTCCTACTACGCCCTGAAACCCTACAAATCCAGATCTTAAAACCCTAAACCCTTATAGTAACCGATATATGTCCTAAATCAACCCATACTAAACCCTCATACCAACCCTACGTACAGAAATCTATCTGAAACATCCGTTTTGTGCCTGGAGCTCCCAAGAAGTGAGCACCAGGAAAGACGGTTGCTCTGGGTGAGCAGGCTCCTCCTTCACTTTTGTGGGTTTTCGATTTGGGAGCTTCCGAAAATTAGGGGTACCTTGAAAGGGATCCTTGAAGGGATATCTATAAGGGTTCTATAAAGGGTTTAGGGTTAGAGTTTCCGAAAATTAGGGGTACCTTATTTGGGGATCCTTATAATCAGGATCCTACTATTTAGGGTACTATATTTGGGTCCCCTATTTTCGGAAACTTCCTTTAAGGGGTCTACAGTATACTTTTGGGGTTTTAAAAAAGTGCCATGAATGCAACCCTCCTCAACACAGGTCTTAAGGGCTGTTTCGGAGTCTTTGAGGGGTTCTGTTCTAGAAGACTTCCACACCGGGTTTTAAGGTTTAGGGCTTCAGAGGGTTATAGGTTTAGGGGCCCCCAGTGGACCCAGAGAGCCTACTTGTGGTTCGTGTGTGCGTTTGCCAAGCTTTGGTGGTGGTCTAGGGTCTTTTCAGTGAGTCCATACTTGGAGGCCCAGGGACTTAGTAAGTCGGCTATAAGTAGGGTTAGAATTGGGGGTAACTCCATTTAAGGGACTTATAACTCTACTTGCTAAGTCCCCTGGGCCTCTAAGTAGACCCTAAACCCTAACCCCCATAGATCCCTTTAAGGAACCCTATAGATCCCTTTAAGGCGCCCTTTTAAGGAACCCTTACTAAGTCCCCTGTTCGGCTACAGGAACCCTGGAAGGACCGAAGATCCACTTCGGGAGTTTCAAAACCTAAGCCCTCAAGCAAGCCCTAAAGCCCGAAACCCTATTCTGAGAATAAGCCCGAAGCCCTCTTTGAAAAAGCCCGAAACCCTATCCCGAAACCCTCTCTGAAAAAAGCCCGAAACCCTTTTCCGAGAATAAACCCTAAACCCTCTCTGAAACAAAAAGCAAAAAGCAAGCACACACCCTAAACCCTAAACCCTTAAACCCCTGAACCCCTAAATCCCTAAACCCTAAACCCCTAAACCCCTAAACGCCTGAACCCCTAAACCCTAAATCCCTAAACCCTTAAACCCTGAACCCCTAAACCCCTAAACCCCCAAACCCCTGAACCCCTAAACCCTAAACCCCTAACCCCTAAACCCCTAAACCCCCGGGTCGTACCGAAAAGCGATGGCCTCGCCCATCTCTCGGG
Source organism: Symbiodinium sp. CCMP2592 (assembly GCA_905221615.1). Classification (NCBI taxonomy): domain Eukaryota; class Dinophyceae; order Suessiales; family Symbiodiniaceae; genus Symbiodinium; species Symbiodinium sp. CCMP2592. The sequence continues at coordinate 2,185,000 of CAJNDT010005556.1, read as the reverse complement.
GTGGCCATGGCCGATGCCTCTCTTTGGAAACGGGTCTGCTTGGAGGATCCCAGGGGACGACCTGCAAATCTGTGGTTGCACAAAGCCCCAGGAATCTGCAGCCTGCTTGTGTTTAGGATGTAGGGCATACGTTTATGCTTCTGCACACACAACTCAATTGCAAACGTTGTTCGTAGAAACTAAACGTCTAAGATTATCTGGATAGTTACGTGGACCCTCGATGTTAGTTCTCCAAAGCTTTTCGCCAGGTAGCAGAGCATAGTCTGCTGCGTGATGCTCTGTCTCCGTCTTGACTAAGTAGAAAGTCCTCAGTTGTTTAGGGTTTTTGGAGGCCCTAAAAAAGCACGTTCACAAACAACAGTTCTGCCCAACATCTGCAACCCTAAACCAGAAACCTCAAACGCCTAAACCCCGAAAACACCAAAACCCTAAACCATAAACCCCCAAACCCCCCAACCCCCTAACCTCCTGAACCCTCAACAAGCGCTGGCGAAGAAGGCCTCGACGGACCTTTGAGTCCTCTCGGGCCACTTTAAACGCTCAGCATAGGGGCCTCAATAATTAGACTGTGGCCCATTATGCTAGAATTATAACGAGGAACCCACAGGAATGACATTGGTATTTATTTAGGCCCCTATATCACAGTGCTTATGGTTTTCAGTAAAGGCGCCTGGAGAAGTTGCAAGGGGTCTCTTAAAGAGCTTAGGGGTTAAGGGCTTACAGCGTTTGAGATTTTAGAGTTTAGGGCTGAACTTTTAGGGCTTAGGGCTTCGGGTGTAGGGCTTTATAAGGTTCGGCGTCTCCGGCCACGGTAGCACATGAGAACCTGCATCGAAAGACTGATGCTTCCCAAAGACTTCCAATACCCCTTAATTAAGGAATATACCTTAAATTATAGTAGGATCCTTAATATGGTTTAAGGAATATTCCTTAATCAAGAGATATTGGAGTCTCAGGGTTTACAGTGAAGTAGAGATTCCAAACCCGGAAGCCATTGTCGCTACCAAACCCGATGTCCTAGCTGCAAGCAGCCAAGCAGCACAACCCCAATCACAATCATCCAGATCGCCTGCGCACAAACGCCAAAAAAAGAGAGCTAATACTGCGGCAGGGTTTAGGGTTCACCAGGACCGCCCTTATGGCCCTTCATAGCGGTTATTTAGGGTATATTAAAGCCTAGTTGGATTGACTAGGCAGGGCGGAGTTTCGGTTAAACTAGGGCTGGAGCCAGCTCGGGGTTTAGGGTTTAGGGGTTTAGGGTTTAAGGCTTTGAGGAAATGTAGGGTTTAGAGCTTTGAGAACATTTAGGGTTTAGGGTTAGCTGCATGTTGTCTTCAAGTCCGAAAGCTACACCTAGTATGGCCCATTTGGGGCAACAGCAAAACATGCGTCGGGTCTATAGCCCTGATGCTATACCCTCTAAATGGCCAGCTTGGAACCAGCTGATGTTACAAAAGCATCTGCATGCCATTAGGAGTGTTTGGAGCTGCAGAAGCACCTATCTTCGCCGTCCTCAACCCGAGCCAGTTACTTCGACTCTGAACCCTCAGTCCTACACCTTGTTATATACTTTCTCGGTTCCCGGGCACTTCTCAAGAGGCTCCCGTCCGTACGGTTTAGAGTTTAGGCGTTTCAAACTGTAGAAGGCTTTAGGATTTCAATCACAGGAACCACACACGTAGGCAGGGTAGTGTGCCGCGCAACCCCACGGAAGACGGCCGAACCTCACACATCGAAAGGGCCCGGGATGGCCGGGGTATTATATACGAGTAGTTCTCTAAATCAGTGTGCCTTTCAGGGTCCTCGTTTATAAGGGTACCGTACTATTTTGGGGACCCTGATGTAAACAACTACCCGAATGACCGTTTCTAACCAAAGAAACGCATCCAAAATCCTGCGATGCCCTCACCTGCCACTGCTCCCGAGTGTAGTGCTTTCTCCTTGGTTTTGGAAGGGATCAGGCTTCCGTTCCATGTACCTACATGGTTTTGGGGCTTAGGGTTTAGGATGTGTAATCTGAGGTTCCTTATGTGTTTTACGACAGAATACACATCAAACTCTCTTGAACATGTTTCAGGCCCCTATACGATTGCCTTTACTTGAAACCATGTTGATAGAACTGCTACAGGAACCTTTCAAGGAACCCTAGTCTAGTTAGTAAAGCCCCTATATTAGATGACTTTGGAGCCCTACAACCAGTGACAACAGCACAGTCGAGAGTTTAGGGTTTGGGCTTGGGGGTTCGGCTCTGCTTCTGTTCAGTCTTCGAGTTATCGGGTCTTGGGCTATATCGGAAATCTTTTGGGTTTTTGGATTTTATGCTTAGGCTGTCTGGTGATTAGAAAGGAATGGGGGAATGGATTCCGATCGTAGTCCCTGTATAATCCCCAGTAGTGGTCTCCATCATCCATTCCCGCCTTCCCTGCTAGGAACCATACAGGGACTCTAGATACCCTAAGAACCCTTATAGAATCCTTATGGGAACCCTTATGGAAATCGTGTGTGTTTAGGGTTTGGGGTTTAGGGCTTCGCAGAGTTCGGGTTTTAAGATGAATAATGGGAGGCCAAAAGGGGGGTTTAAGATTCTTGGGGTAAGGATTCCTTAATATGAACCCTATTATGCGAACCCTAATCCCTACTAAACCCCCATAGGCTAAAACCCCTCTTGGCCTCCTACACTAAACTCTTATAGATCGCTTATCTTAACCCTATAGACCCCTTTAAAGGGAACCCTTCAACAGGAACCCTATTCTAGCTAAAACTGAATGAAGGTTCAAGGTCTGAGGCTGAAGCCTACTGGGGCCTTCGGAGGTTTGATTGTCATCAGCTCTGCCACTCTAAAGGAACCCTCTGGTACTCTTATAGTATCCCTTGGAGGAACTCTATATGCCATCATGTCACGTGCTTTCGTGGAGAAGATTGCAATCACATCTTTTGCCAATGCAATTACGCGGTTTGAGGATGAAAATCTTAAGGCTTTCCGCATCAGGGCACAACCAATAACAATGTTTGGAGAGCAAGGGGACTTGCATAGTAAGTGGCTATTTCATACAATTACGATAAGTAGCAGAACTCCCCGCTTAAAAGTCTAACGTTCCTCCTTATTATAGTTCATATAGAAACCCACAAAGCTGAAGTCCTAAGAGCCAACCAAAAGAACGCCATGGTATATCATCACCGTGTCAAGCAGAGTCCTCACCGCCCCAGTCGGCAACAACCTGTTCAGAACCTTCCACAGGCCCACCATGGCCTGCTGGCCTGGGAAGAATGGTTCTTGGTTAGCCTCGTACCAAGACCAAGACCCTTCTTCAAGGATCATGGGACTTAGTAACTAGGGTTTTCATTAGGGTAACCATACTTATAACTACTTATAGCCCCAATTAAGGTACTGATAATAACCTAGGTTACTTACTAAGTCCCATGACCCTCCAAGTTGGTCCAGCAGTTCCACTTGCGGAACCTCGTGGCCCTCCACTTTGCGTCTCCCCAGGTTGTCTTCTGCCAAGTCGCTGTTCTTTAGGCTTTAGTTTCAAATCGAGGTGGGACAAGTCGTTTGCGAGGATCAACTGATACTGAAGCTGCTGCGGCAGCGGCTGCCGCGATGCCAGCGAACCTTACCATACTTATGGCTGCAGCCAGTGCAGTCCAGGCGAGAGATTCATTGTCTCGCCAATGCGACACTAGTTCTGACTCGAGCACTTGCATGTCGAACTCCTCAGCGGGCTGCTGGTTACTGGGCTTGATTTGCACTTTTGCCATACCATTGCTCTGGCGATGGTACGGCAAAAAGGAGGCTTTGTAAGGGCTCGTCGTTTAAGGGTCTCTTTAAGGGTTCTATAAGGGCTCTTTTACAGAAAGCCTGTTGTGCAGAGAAAGGCGCATGAACTTCTTGGGTATAGGTATAAGTTATAGTGGGATACCTAATTCAAACCCCAATATAGACCTAAACTCTAAAGCCTTAACCTTAAATCCTCCGGTCGTTTGTTAACGGGGTGCTTTAATTTGAGGGTTCCATTATCAGGATTTTATAAGGGCTCCTTGAAGGGCATCTTTTTTGGGGAACCTTCTGTGCAGAGAAAGGCGCATGAACCACTTGGATCCAATGGCAACCATTGGCAGACCGAGCTGGGCCATCACACGAACCTAAGTCATGGGGGCCCTTAGGGGGAGTAAGGGGCCTTAATACCCATAATTAGGACTTAATCACACGAACCGGCACTTAAGAGGGGTTTACGGTTTAGGGTTTTAGGGTTAGGGTTTTGGGGTTTAGGGTTTTAGGGTTTTAGGGCTTTAAAGTCTAGGGTTTAAGGGTTTCATTTAGGGGTTTGTAGGGGGTTTAGGGTTCAGGTTAAGGGCTCAAGGCCAGCACACGAACTTATTTAACGGGGTCTAAGGTCTAGGGTTACATTTCGGGGTGTAGGGTTTAAGTTTGGAGGCTGATGGGGTTTAGAATTTAACGGCGTTTAGGGTTTCATTTAGGGGCTTGTAAGGGTTTAGGGTTTAGGGTTTAAGATTTAGGGGGCTTGCACGTGTAGGATCTTGAAAAGGAGCCCTTAAAAACAAGGAGCCCCTAAAGGACGAACCTAAGGGTCTGGAGGGTTTTCGCGTTTGCACGAACCTGTTATCTTAGGGCTCAAAGGCTTTGGGGTTTAGACTTTAAGGGTTTTGGGTTGATAGGGTTTGGGTCCAGAGATATATAAGGGCTTAAACCAGGCCTTCCAAAATCCCTTAAGGAAGAAACCTCAAACTGTAACAGGAACCTGAACCCAAAAATGATTCAATGTGTATTCCTTCAGGAATTTGCAGGATATTGGAACCGCGGTGAAGGTTTGTCTGGATTTTAGCGGTGCCATCATAAGAACCTGTTGTAGGACCCAGGACCATATCTCAGAATGATCTCTTGGCACAACGTAGGCTTTAGAAAAGCATGTCTATATTTACACACATTATATGTGCATATTACTGCATATTATATGATGTGTGGGAAGTTGTCAAAATGATGGTCCCTTTGTCAGCACCCTAAATTCCTAAATATTAGGTGCCGTATTATAATAAGGACCCACAAAGAAACCCCCAATTTTAACAACCACCCATATGTACATGGGATTCAGCACAACATTTAACAATGAAGCTTGGGGCTTCTGTAGGTTTTGGATCATCTCCAAGCTTAAAGCTCTCAATTTTCACCCGGGTTCTAGGCCCATGGGTAAGATCCATACGGTTGATGATATAAATCCTGCATTACCTTAAGGACCCTAAACTATGGGATTTATGGTATATTCCTTTTTATGGGTCATGCAGGATTTTGTCCATCAGCCGTATGGTGGCTGTCAAAATTATAGTCCCTTTTGGGGTCTCTAATATACCACGGCACCTAATATTTAGGGTACCCAAAAAGGGACCATAATTTTGACAACCATCCATATAGGCTGTAGGGCGAAACCTCTGGGTCGGGTTTCCTGTTGAGCGGTGCAGTCCCAAGGGTCCTAAGTACTGTTATGGGGGATACTTCCCCAAATCATACTAGTAATCCTGCTATAGAAACCCTACATTGTACTATATAGGTACGTTGGACCCTGTGGGAGTATGTAGAGGTATAATATAGTGAACATCTGCCTCACCCTTTCTGCCCTGTCCACAGAAATCAAAGCACCCTCAAAAGGTTAAACACAAACAAACAAACAAACAAACAAACACACAAAAACAACTACTGATGGGTTTGTCGCTCGGGGCCGAACAATTATGTGATCTGCTCCCCCGGTCGTCCTGCCTAAGGGGCCGTTCCTAAACTCAACTGAAACCCCATGCAAGTAACGTGAAGTTTCCATATGACGCCGGTATTCTAGCAATGAAGGTACCTGGCTGCTCTTATGCAGCTTTGACACGAAGATCCGCCTGGGTAGAAGGGTACTAACCTAGTTCATGGTTGGGATAGGATTAAAAATTTACACTTTTACTCCTTATTGAGTTTAAGTACCCATAAAAATGTAAAATGTTACCCAACTTTGACAAAGTAATTCCTCCGGACCTAGAAACCCTACTGCCGACTCCATGCAGTCCAGTGGCGGTCCCGGCATCAAGGCGTGCAAGTGCCTAAGAGATTCGACTCGGCATTGCGTTGCTGCTTATTATGTTGCACTTGCTTCTGTGGGTTAGGGTTTAGGGTTTATGCATCCCTTACACTTGTTCATGTGGTTCACACGTGCTTGCACGGTTTTTCGGGTTTGGGGTGGACTGGGACCAGCCTTTATCTCAAGCTGAAGCGTGACCTGGTCCGCTTGAAAACACAGGCTGCCCCTCAGCCTGTTGCTCAAGTGTAACAACATCAAACCTGAACCCCCCAACCCCTCCTCCCCCCTCCCCAGACCCCTTCGAAGGACCCTTAACGGAGGAACCCTTAAGGGAACCCCATCATAGAGCCCCACAGCACCCTTGAAGGAACCCATGAAGGAACCGTATTATAGAACCCCATAGCACCTTTGAAACCTTTAATAGGATCCCTTAAAGGATCCCTAAATCCCCGTAAAGAAACCCTTAAAGGAACCCTGAACCCCTCTTTAAGGATCCCTTCAGCCCAGGAAAAGTGCTACAAGGCTGCCATCAGCAGCGCCAGTTTCGACACCTTGGCAAGATGTGGTAAAGACTTGTCTGACCCTGAACTTGGGTTCAGGTTTGGGGGTTTGGGGCCCGGAGAATGTTGAGCGAGTTTCTCTACCTGGTTGAGAGTTTGTGCTGGTGGAAGGTGTGATGCCATTTCGCAGGAAGCAAGAACCTTGGCTTGGGCTTGAGGTGTGCCCTAAACCCTAACCCCTCAACCCTAAACCCCTAATACCCTCAAACCTCAAACCCTAAACCCTGAAACCCCTAAGGCCCTAAGCTTTGGGCCCTAAACCCTAAACCCCAAACTTTAGGCACCAAACCCGACATCCAAAACCCTGCTAACTAGTAGGTAATTGGGAGTATCCTGTTGATGGCGCCACTCACCACCTACTTACAACCTACCCTGGAGCCTAGGAGCCTGCAAGCAATATAGGGGCCTTATGTTTCATAGTATGGGTAATTAATCAGGCCTCTATATTCGGTTATCTTAGTTGCTCAGTTCATACGCTCGAGTGATTACCGTGTACAAACATAAACCCCAAAAGCCGTACACTGTCAGTTTGATAGGCTATAATATCATATACTATTATCCCTACCCAAAGGGTCCTAAGTACCTGTAAAGGGGATACTTGCCCCAACCATAATAGTAGCTCCTATAGAAAGCCTACATTCTACCATATAGGTACTTAGGAACCCTTAAAGGGACCCTAAACCCTAAACCCTTAAAGGAACCCATAATTAGGTATATAGGTACTTATGACCCTTTGGGCAAGGAGAGCAGGTCGCCTGAGATCTCCAGCCGGGATCTTCCTACGGTTGATGATATAATTCTGCATTACCTTACTTAGAGGCCCAGGGGACTTAGTAAGTCGGTTATAAGTAGGGTTATATTTGGGGTAACTCTTTTTAGGGGACTTATAACTCTACTTATAACCTACTTACTAAGTTATCTGGGCCTCTAAGTAATGACCTTGGGCTATGGGAATTATGCTATATTGCTTAGTATATATTGTTATGGGTACTGCAGGATTTATATCATCAACCCTACCTTCGTGCTGCCAAGGGGCTGTGAAGCAAATGGCGCAAGGTAGCTGCCTCAGAGGGGCATAATATGGCAAACTATAAGGTCTAAGATGTAGGGTTTAGGGCTCAGCTGCCGCATAGGGGTAGAACATGGTAAACTAACATAGAGGCCTTGACGATTAGACTAGGGTTTCGGGGCCATTATCTATGGTTATAATACATGGTAAACTATGGGGTCTAGCATTTGGGCCATAGGGCTTTGCCTCTGCCTCAAGAGAACTGCGCTGGTTTCTCTCGCGTTTGGCTTTGTAGGGAGTGTCGGAATACATGCAATTTGGCTGTCAGAAAGAGAAGCTGTTATACACATTTAGAGGCTACATGGGAAATTTGTTTAAAGGCAATTCCCAACTACCGACCATGGTATTTTGTGGAAGTTGGTTGCGTTAAGGGCTTCGTGGTCTAGTGTCTGCAGCCTAAGCCCTACATTCTAAACCTCACAGAAGCCCTGAACTGAACCATAAACACCGAACCCTAAACCCCACACAGCATTAATTACAACCCCTAAACCCCCCTGTCTTCGAGGCAAAAGTCCGGGTTTGAGTGTCTCAGGAGCCGAATCTGGGGCCCCTTAATACTCATCTACTATTTGCTTAAGAACCCCCAAAAAATAAAGAATATATTCCTTATGGGGGTAATATAGGGATTATTATTGTTATTTTTTGGTGGTTTCTTAAGCAAATAGTAGTTTTGAAGGCTCACCTTTCCAGTTATGGTAGGGGCCGGGCGCAGGTGCCTGCGCCAGCGGCCAGGCCTCGGCAGGCTGCAACAACACTTCATGGAAGCAGCAGAGTTGTATCTGCACAGTAGCTGCAGACAGTCGGCGCTGCGGCGTCTGATTCATCATCGTTGGTTGGGCCATCTGCTGCACGTCAAGAAGTTGCCAGAAAAGCTGTGCCGCTGCCGAGTTGGAGCCATTGAGCCCGGCGGTCAGTTGCGCCAGGCTCCCGTGCAGCGCGACCCATTGTAGTCCCAATGTCATATGGGAGTTTCGAAAAATTAGGGGTACCTTATTTTGGGGTCCTTAAAATAAGGATCCTATTATTTAGGGTGCTATATTAGGGTCCCCTATTTCCGGAAACCCCCATACAAAGGCCAAAGGATAAAGGTCACCTACCCAGCCCCTAAGTTGTCGAGTATGCGAAGGAAGGAAAGGTTAACATTTGGTTGTAGTATCCTTAAGGGAGGGGGGTCCAAGGGGGGTATATAGCCTAGTGATCCCTAATTCTCCCTAGTACTCCCTAAGGTTCCCTTAGAGCCCCCCAAAGATTCCTTGTACCCTCCCCCCTTGAACCACCCTCCCTTAAGGATCCTATAATATAGGGTTCATAGGCCCCCCAAAAGGTTAAAGGTCACCTAGTCTACTACTACGTTATCGCTGGGTCATAAAGCATGGAACACGATTACTAATTACTCCGACCCCCCAATGTTAACTGCAGGTTTACACTGATGTGGACTAGCTTCGGACAACAATTGTAGTAGAACTAAAACCCCAAACCCTAAAACCCTAAACCCGAAAACCCCAAACCCTAAAACCCTAAAACCCTGAAACCCTAAAACCCCTAAACCCTAACTAAAACACTAAAGCCCCCAAACCCTAAAGCTATTCGTTGTTTCGTCGAGCAAGAGCTGCCTGTTCCAAACAGGACTCGTGGGGAATTCCGCCGAAATCGTAACCCTAAAGGTCCAAGTACCCAAACAGTAGGGTTTCAAGGTCCGAAAACCATTCAGAGTATGGATTTTGGGACCTAAATCCCCACTATTTGGGTACTTGGACCCTCTGGGTAAGGTACCATGCTTTCAAAACGGGTTTAGGGTTTAGGGGTCTAGGGGTTTAGGGGTTCAGGGTTTGGGGTTTCGGGTTTAGGTGTTTAGGGAATGATGGTCCATATACAATATTATTATGGAATCAAGCCCCCAAACCCATAATGGGGATGGTTTTTTGGTACCTAATTCCATAATGGTTGTGTATATGGACGCTCCGCGATACTTTTAAAACGGGGTTTAAGATGCTCCGCTGACCAGTCCGCGAAATTCGAGCTTCTTGGCACTCCGCTAGTCTTAAGACAAGAAAAGGGTGCAGTAGGTCAAAACTTGTCCTCCCGACGTCTGGACACATACAGGAGCCCAAAGACCAGAGCACACTACCACAAATCTAAACCCTAAAACCCCAAAACCCTAAAACCCCTAAACCCCTAAAACCCCTGAAACCCTAAAGCCGCATACGGCATATGGTCTTTCAGGTACGGCATGTTTGAACGAACGAAAGGCTGATGGAAGCCGACGCATGAACACCTGTCCTACACCCCAAGGCCCCAAATCTCAAAGCCCCGAAACTTGAAACCTCATGGGTTTAGGGTTTAGGGTTTAGGGCCTAGACTCTAAGCCCTTGACTTGAAATCCGATATTTGAAAGTCCTAGGCCGAGAGACAGGAAGAAAGCATTTGGCCGAAAGCAAAGTTTAACGGCTGCTCTCAATGAGCCTCCGGCAGTCCATCACGTTTCAAGGGCTTTCGGGTTGTACTGTTGGGGCCTTAATTTATCATTGGCACAGGGTTTCGGTGATACATTCGTTCTAGCACGAAGCGTAAATAGGATCCCTTTGTATGACAAGGGTCTGTGGTGGTTTTCTTGCTTGAGGATCCGCTTCAGCGATTTCAGTGCGAGGTTCGGTCCGTGTGGGGCTTGGGGTTTAGAGTTCCGGGCTTGGGGCGTGGCCCGTAAGCCTTCAACCGCAAATCCTGCGCCTACGACCAAACCGGGGTGCATGGCGGTTCCCCTAAGGGTCCAAGTACATACAGTAGTACTCATATACTCTCCCAACTATCAAGCTACCTAAACTACTATCCTAAACCCAGGTACCTACGCGGTACTCCACTCCGGTCAGCTTCATGCTTCAGGTCGTACAGTGCAGGGTGTGCAGAAGGGTCGGAGTATCCATCTAAAGGAGTCGTGGGTACCAGAAACCATTCAGAGTATGGCATTGGTCCAAGGGCAAAAGGAGGAACCCTTAATAAGGATCCCTAGGTATAGAAACTTAATATAGCTATTCTATACCCAAAATGTAGCCCATTATAGGGTAGGGGTCCCCATTAAGGGTCCCTCCTATTGCCCTTGGAATTGGGGATTCCAAACCGACCCGCCTAAACCCAAAGCCCTAAATCTGCTACATTTTCTTCTTCACCAAATGTGCACAATTCAGGAACCCTAAACCCTCATGAACCCTAATCTGTTGCATTCAGAACTCCTGGGAAGGGCTTCAGGAGGAAACCCAAAGCCCCAAGCCTTCAGCCCTCAAACCCTCGTAGACTTTCCCGTGAATATTACCATCTTATACTATATACTATATTCCTTATCTTAGTAGATTAAGCTATATTCACTCTAGTCAGTTATTCTATATTACATAATTTGGGGCCGCGCCTTGCAAAGGCCACGCAATAGCCTCGGATTTGGCTTTCATCGGGCTGTCGGAAGATTGGGGTCAAGGCCAGGGTCCGGAAGTAAAAGGGTTTTGGGCCCAGCTTCGCTGTACTGGGTTGCTGTTAGGGAACTTGATATAAGTTACTATCATAGGGAAACACGGGAACTTAAGATAAGTTACTACCATACCACTGTAGGGAAACCCGATTATTTTCCGTATATCGCAGTTGGGGTATCTTAAGCTAAGTTCCTTCACAGCAACCCGGTCTGTTGCAGTACTTAGGCGGCCCTGGTCGTATTGTAGGGTTGCCCGGGGCTTGCGGGTCCCAGGAATGTGGCTGTTCCTGGTTGCTGAGTTCAGAAGCCCCCAAAAAGTGTGCATCTTTAGCTTTAAGCGGGGTGATATATTATATATCCCAAAAAGTAAAAGGCGTCTCCACTCAGCTACTAAGTCTTTATTACATGAGGCTTCGTGTTGTGAGCGGGCACTTTGATGGAGCCAGACTATGGTGAGGTATGCAATTCGTGACGAAGTACCCCGGTCCTTTGCACGAAGTGCTGGGCTCCGAACCCTGGCTTAAACAACGAAACCCCCACCTCGCAACCCAACATCGAATCCAATCCCGCAGCCCTTATATGGGTGGTTGCCAAAATTAGGGTCCCCTTTTGGGTCCTTAGTCTAATGCGGCACCTAATATTAAGGGTACTCAAAAAGGGACCACAATTTTGACAACCACCCATATGGTAGAAGCCAGAAAAATGGAACATTAGTATCCTCATGCGCCTAAGGTAAAGGATAAGGGATCCTAGCACTAATCCTCCTAAACTCATGTTCCAACTTTCTGGCTTCTACTGTAGAACCCGAAGGGTCCAAGTACTCCTTGTTATAGGACTCTGGGGCCTTTTGGGGTACCAAAGACCATGAATTAAGGACAACTTGGAACCTCAGAACAACCCCTTAACGTAACCTTCAAAAAACGGAACACTGAATCCCTAAAAGCTTGCACCCCACGCTCGCAACCCTCATCCTAAATCCGCAACTCTACTTGTCAGGTATCATGGGGAACTAAAGGTTAACCTTTTTTGGTTGTATAGGGATTATATAGGGACCATACTACCCAAAAAAGGCTAAAGGCTACCTACTCTACTACCAGGCATGCTACATGCTCAACCCTCGCGTCTAAGCCTTCACCCCACCGACCCTAAACCTTCAATCCAGAACCCTCAAGCTTAGACCCTACCTGTAGTCTCCATTGTGGTTCCTTTTGGGGGGTACCTTTTAGGATCCTTAATATAAACTTGGTTAAACCAGAAATACAATGGAGACTCTAAGTAAACCACAAGCAAGAACCCAACACCGTAGACCCTGCAACCTGACCCAGAACTGTCAAGGATCTGCAAGCACTGAATCCCTGAGACTTGCGGTCCTTTGTTTAAGTCCCCAACCCTAAAGCTTAAACCGCTTTGAATCCTGAACCCCAAACCGCAAGCCCGAAAACACATCCCTAAACCCCACAAAGAAGCAACCCTGAACCACGAACTCTAAACCCAAAAACCTAACCTTAAACCCTAAACCCAAAGCCCGAAACCCTAAACCCTAAAGCCCTAAAACCCTAAAGCCTAAACCCTAAAATCCTAAACCCTAAACCCGAAAGCCCTAAAGCCTAAACCCTAAAATCCTAAACCCTGAAACCCTAAACTCTAGACCCTAAAACCCTAAAACCCTATAGACCCTAAAACCCTAAAACCCTATAGACCGCCATAAAACCCTAAAAACCCTAAACCAAGGAGCAATGGCCACCAAAAAAGACACCGACGTCTGGGCGAGCATAAAGCTGCCTCTCTCTCAGCTGAAAGCTAGGGGTACCTTATTTTATGGGAGTTTCTGAAATTAGGGGTACCTTGAAAGGGATCCTTAAAGGGACCTATAAGGGTTTTACAAAGGGTTTAGAGTTTCCGAAAATTGGGGGTACCTTATTTTAAAGATCTTATAGTCAGGATCCTACTATTTGGGTGCTATAGTAGGGCAGGCTCTTCAGGGGCTCTTAGTGCTTTAGGGTTTAGGGTTCTTAGTGCTTTAGGGGTTTAGGGCTTAGGGTTCTTAGTGCTTTAGGGTTTAGGGTTCAGGGTTTTCAGGGCTCTTAGTGCTTTAGGGTTTAGGGTTTAGGGTCTGTGTCCTCATGGCCTCGAGCACAATGTCCTGCCGCTTCTTCTTGGGTGCGATGCCTTGCCTTTCGAATATCGTGGCCATTGTGTAGTATCCCCACTCCACCTTTTGATCGTCCTTCTCGGCTACAATGGACGGCCTGTTTTTGTTGTGCAGGTGCTTCTGTGCTGAAACGGACTGCTTTCTCTGCCTTTGAGTCTTTTGTCAGCTTCAGAAGTCTCAGATGAGTTTAGGCGATAGAGATTTTCGACTCAGCATTTAGAAAAACCATAGCTGCATCCACAAACCCTACAGAGTTAGTAGGTTCTGGCCCTTTAATTATAGGGTCCCCACCCCCCCCCCCTCCCGACACAGTAGGCTTTTGGATCCGCAAGTAGAAAGCCCCAGACAATAGTTAGTTAGCTTCTGGTTTTAAGGGTTCTACAAATGGATCTATAAGGGTCTAGGTGTCGAACGGTGCTAGGGTTTATAGGGGTTTAGGGTTTAGGAGTTGAGGTTTACGGGTTGTGTTTTTCTTGTGGAAGTTGTGGCTTAGCAAAAACCCTGAACCCTAAACTCATGAAGTTTAGGCAATAGAGATTTTCGACTCAGCATTTCGAAAAAAAAACTATAGCTGCATCCACAAACCCTACAGAATTAGTAGGTTCTGGCCCTTTAAGTATGGGGCCGACCCCCGCCCCCTCCCCCCCCCGGCGACACAGTAGACTTTTGGATCCGCAAGTAGGAAGCCCCAGACAATAGTTAGTTAGCTACTGGGCTTGATGGTTTTGGAAAGTTTAGGGTCTGGCGTTGAGGGTTTGGGGCTTGAGGGTGTAGGGACCATGGCCTGGGTTTAGTGTTCCCTAAGGGTCCAGGTGCCCAAATAGTATATTCTTTGGCCTTAAAGTACTCCCTATGTAGGTACATTGGGGTCAAGGTACTATGTACTATTTGGGTACATGGACCCTTAGGGGCTGTTGTTTTGGAGTTCAGGGTTTAGTAGAGATTCACATTTTGTCAGACGGCATGGTAATACTTTGGCTAGTCGGTTAGTCCTTCTGCCGCGTGTGTTGGCTCTTGTTAACAGATTTCAGTGCGTTGCTACAAGCAGCACTCGCATAGTCCAATATTGTATGTTTCATATCGTGCCCCCCTCATCGTACGATGGCCGCTGGTGCTCCTACTACCAGCACCACTGCTTACCCTGCTGCGCCACGTAATGGCCCAATACCTATAAAAGGCTATTGCGTTACATACTTGTAGGGTCTGGTCTTTAAAGACAAGTGCCACATTCAGCCATAACGCGAAATGCACAACCCCGTAACTTGCAGCCGGCCTTTTATCTAGCAAAAACTTCAGGGAAACCCCCCCAACCCGGGTCCCGGCAGACTCAAGAGCTGTAGGGAGTCTCTGCGACTGTAGCTTCCGGAAGACTTCTTAAGGTTTAGACGGTTCCAACGTCGATTAGGGGGTTAGTGCTTAGGGGCTTTATGGGGTTTTGGGTTTTGGAGGGTTTAGGGTTTGGGGCTTGGGTTTAGGGTCCATGTGCCATCAGCCTGGAAGACATGTACAGCGTGTTGTAATTTCGAGCATTAAACACCGTAGGATGCAGTTGGAGTATAGGGCTTCTACTGGCTGCAATTGGTATAAGCACAGTTGAAAAGAAGTGAAGAACTACGGTTGATGATATAAATCTTGCATTACCCATAACAAGGGGTACACCACAATTCCCATAGTTTCGAGTCCTTATAAGGTAATGCAGGATTTATATCATCAACCGTATGGCTGCTATTTCCCTTCGGAACCAACATCACAAAGGGTTCTAAAGTCCCCGCGGAGACTCGCTTACGCATGAACAACAATTGCGAAGAACATAACAAATGGGTGGTTGTCAAAATCATGATCCCCTTTGTGGTCCTGAAAAAGCACGGCAACGAATATTTAGGGTACCCAAGAAGGAACCATAATTTTGACAACTGCCCAAACAGAAAACAAGTCCGAAGAATAAAACGATATTAAAAGCACTTCCGAAGAAGGCTAGAGAGAGCATGCCGGTGCCTGATTGAAATGCACGGACGGAGTTGTCTCCTGCTGATCCGCTGAGACGTGAGAATACTTTGGTAATATAGCGGCCTTAATAATTAGAACAGAGTTTTGGGGCCCCATTCTACTATAAATGCAAACAGGAACCCCCCAACATAGCATACGTATTTATTTGGCCCCGAAAGCATGACTCGCGATGCCAGCTAAAAAAGCAGGTAGCATACTCTGAACGGTCTTCGGCACCTACACATCTTCTACCAGGGCCATAATCGCCGAACGCAAAACAACAACGGCGACCAAGAACGGTATCCTTAGCAGAGCCCCCGTGGTCCCGAATGGTAAGTCATGGCAGGTCTTTGAAGGGTCTTCTTGGAGGACCAGGGGACTTAGTAAGGGCTCGTTAAGGGCTCCTTAAAGGGATCTATAGGGCTCCTTAATGGGATCTATGGGGTTTAGGGTTTAGGGTCTACTTGGAGGCCCAGGGGAGTTAGTAAGTCGGTTATAAGTAGGGTTATAATTGGGGCAACTCCATTTAGGGACTTAAAACTCTACGTATAACCTACTTACTAAGTCCCCTGGGCCTCCAAGTAGACCCTAAACCCTAAACCCCATAGATCCCATTAAGGAGCCCTATAGATCCCTTTAAGGAGCCCTTAACGAGCCCTTACTGAGTCCCCTGGGCCTCCAAGTGGGGACTTTCCCTTGGGGCTTGGGGTTGAGGGCTAAGGGCCTAAAGCGGCCGAGTCGAGTGGCTTGAATCGAGGCCAGTGGAGATTCTGCGGGTTTAGGGCTTTTCGGCGTTTTTTCAAAGGGTCCTATGTACCAATCTAGCAGAATGTAGGGTTTCCATATTAGGAGTTACTACTATAACTTAGGGAAGTATCCCCCCATACCAGTACAAAGGACCCTTTGGGTTTATGGTTGAGGGCTTAAGGGGAGGATCCCGGTGGAAGTGCGGAATTCAGAGCTTCACTGCCGGACCTTTGATTGGCTACGGTTGATGATATATATCCTGCATTACCTTAATGACCCTAAACTATGGGAATTATGGTCTATTCCTTATTCTGGCTATTGCAGGATTTGTATCATCAACCGTAGGCTTGGAGGCTCTGTGGACTCAGTGGGCAGAGTCTTACTAGGCTTTTTCTTGGGACGACTCCAACTGACTCATGTACGCTTCCAGTAAACGCCTACCTATGCCAAGTACCCTGATCTTTACAGGCATCATAACTGTAATGGCATAACACTTTACAAAACCCCTTAGGATCACATCATGAAACTAACTACCTTGCAATCCCATACACCAACATCCCCTGGCCTACTTTTGAGTAAAGCCTTCAGCTTCACTGGTGAGGGTGAGGCCCCTATATGGACACCAACCCGAAAGCGTAAACCCTAAACCCGTATGGTTTAGGGTATTTGAGTGAAGGGTTTTAGGGTTTAGATAGGGGTCAAATCCCAAGCAGCAAACCTCACATCCTAAACTCCAGCTTCTTACCCGAAGGGTGCAATGAGGTCTTTGGGCTTAGGATAGCAGCTATGTAGGTTAATTTTTGGGGGGAGTAGATGATTATTGAGTACTTGGACCCTAACCCCTCGGCCCCAAGCCCGAAACCCTTAACCCAAATCTTAAACCCAACCCTTGAAGGAAACCTCAGCATGTGTAAGAATTCTTAGAGGAACTCTAGACTCTCACGGAACCCTCGATCGCAAACTCTGAAAGGATGCCGTTTTAAAGAATCCAGCGCCGCAAACTCCTACAGAACCCTGTTCAGGGCTTAGGGCTTAGGGCTTCAGGGCTCTTACGAAGCCCTTTCCAAAGGAACAAACCTTTAACCCTAAACATTAAGCCCTTTCTGAAGGAACCTACTTGAGAAGAGCCCGACGTTACAAGGAGGAAGTGGAGACTCGGTACTTGCAGGGGCAAGGGACTTAGTAAATCGTTTATAGGTGTTACAATTGGGGTAACTCCTTTTAGGGTACTTATAACTCTACTTATAACCTACTTACTAAGTCCCCTGCCCCTCCAAGTAGAACGTGAGGGTTTTGGGAGCTCTAGGGTGTCAAGGCTCCTTGCTGCGCCCAGCTGCCTAGGAGAGGCCGAGTGGCGTCCTCAAGGCGAGAGACTTTTGGGTTCCTCGGATTCATTTTAACCTCCCTTAAAGGGTTCCTTAAAGGGATCTATAGGGGCTCTACAAATGAATTAAGGAATATATATATATATATATGTATATATATATATATATATATATATACTTCAGAACTTCAGTTCGTTCAACTAGGATGCCCAGTAACCTAGGAATGAAGAGGGCTCCCTTCTTGGTACTGGGTAACTTTATAAGGAACCTGGGACTACAAGAAGGTTACAAGGGTACTACTGGGCATCCTAATTAACACCCGAAAACCTGCAGATTTCGGGCTTCCTTTACATAAGTCCTAAAGAGTGTAGGGCTTCAGGGGTTAAGGTATGGTTTAAGAGTTCAGGGCGCTGAAAATCAGGGTCGAAACATCGGGCTAATGTCAGACGCGAAGTAGCCTTGTCTACTCAACTTGGAGCAGCAGGCTCCCACACCCTCGAGGTAAGAAGGCCCCGAAAAGGGTAAGCGGTTGTGTAAATCAGGGTCTGCAGGCTAGGTCAATTTCCTGCGGGGCTCGAGACCTAAAGGGTTTATTGGTTACCTTAACCCTGAATAACCTACCTTTCCTTATTATGAATTCCTTACATAAGTCCTTGGTCCTTCAGGGTTAAGGTAGGGTTTAAGTTTAGGGTGTTACGAGCCTTCAGGCGGACTTTGACCTCAAACATCGAAACCCTAAAACGCCAACATGGACAACATAAAACTCTAGAAAATAGAGCGCGGCGAAAATCATCACAGACACACTCCTAAACCCTAAACCCTAATCCAATAAACCCTAAACGCACCTAAACCCTAAACCCTAAACCTTCAGCCCCTAAACCCCAAACCCAGAAGCCCCAAGTTGATACAAAATCCGCCAAGCCCGCTATGGACTGGAGTGGATAGAACCGAAGCCCAAATAAAATCCGTCTAAGACCCCTTTGTACTGGTTTCCCCCTCTACATGGGTAGTTGTCAAAATTATGGCCCCTTTTGGGGTACCCTAAATATTAGGTGCCGTATGATAATCAGGGTTCTAAAAGGGACCCTAATTTTGACAACCACCCACATGCCTGGTGGAGTACCATGTGGATTCGCCTCCAGACCCTTATGTAGGGGCCTTAACAATAAGAATAGGGTTTTGGGGTATTACCCTACACTATGGCTGTAATAAGGAACCCGAAAACAATATAGGTAACTTTTGTAAGGTTACTATACTATAGCTACAGTATAGGGAAACCCCCAAAACAACATCGGTATTGATTTAGGCCCCTATACTATACCCTGAAACCCTAAACCCTAAGCCCCTAAACCCCTAAACCCCTAAGCCCCTAAACCCTAAACCCCTAAACCCTAAACGCCCTAAACCCCTAAACCCTAAACCCCTAAACCCCTAAACGCCCTAAACCCCTAAACCCCTAAACCCCTAAACGCCCTAAACCCCTAAACCCCTAAACCCCTAAACGCCCTAAACCCCTAAACCCCTAAGCCCCTAAACACCCTAAACCCCTAAACCCCTAAACCCCTAAACCCTTAAACGCCCTAAACCCCTAAGCCCCTAAACGCCCTAAACCCCTAAGCCCCTAAACGCCCTAAGCCCCTAAACCCCTAAGCCCCTAAACCTCTTCGATCTCCATGGACGAGCCAAAAGCTCCAAGAAGCCCTAGCACGAGATGAACAAAACAAAGCAAACGTCCCAGGAGCCCTAAACCCTTATATCATAAGGGATCCTTAGGGGTGTAGGGGGAGGGGGGGTAGGGGGCCTTAAGGCCCATAATAAGGACTAATAAGGCCTATTTAAGGAAATATAGTCCCCTACACCCCTCCCCCCTACACCCCTAAGGATCCCTATGATTATAGTAGCCCCTATAGAATCCCTTTTTTGGAATCCTTTAGAGGAGCCCCTTGAAGGAAGCCTTAAGGGAACCCTTATAGAAACCCTTAGAGGGACCCTTAACAGAAGCCTGAAGTCCAAACCCTATCCCTTCCTTCATAGGCCCCATGGAAGAGGGGTCCTCAAACGAAACCTTACAGGGACCTCTCAAAAGAAACCCCAACAAGGAATCTTCACGAGGCGCCTTATAAGGGGTAAAGGACCCTTTACCCAGACCCCCGAAAGGATCCAAAAAGTAGATTTCTTGAAGGGGGGTTCCTATAAAGTACCCTTAGTAGTATAGGGCCCCAAATCATTAGGAGATCAACTTTCTAGATCCTCCCGGGGGTCTGGGTATAGAATCCCTTGTAGGAACCCTTGAATAAAAGGACCCCAAGCTTAGCTGCCGATTTCGTAGGCCACCAAAAAAACTTGAGCTTGCGGTTCTAAAGGGGAGAATATGTCCGGTCGCTGCCCGTCTGCAAAACAGTTCGGGCACATGAGGGTAGCCCCTGTGCTGCCAGGCTGCAGCTGACCCATGCTGCTGTGGCCCACTCCTCTGCGAGCACGATTGTAGGGGGCTGCCAGCATCTTCTCCTGGGCGAGCTGTCTCTTGTAAATCTGGTAGACCTCCAAGACCCTCTCGACAGCAGGGCGGGTCCAGGTCTCCGTCTTGAGCTTGGAGAACAAGGAGGCAATCTCCTCCTGGGACAGCTGCTGCGCCAGATCTGCACTCCTTTTGCCGATGCCAGGGAAGTCATCCGGAAAGCCCTCGATGCGGAAGACCTTCTCCTCCAAGGTGCCGGCTGGCAGGGCTGAGTAGGGCTTGGCCCTTGCAGTCTCACCACTTCCCATGGGGTCATCCAAAGCACCCCCCTCAGGGACAAAGTCACCTCCCCCAAACCTGGATTCCCTAAGCCCGAAACCTCATAGGGATCCTTAGGGGTGTAGGGGAGGGGGGGTAGGGGGCCTTAAGGCCCATAATAAGGACTAATAAGGCCTATTTAAGGAAATATAGTCCCCTACACTCCTCCCCCCTACACCCCTAAGGATCCCTATGAAAACCTGAATCCCCATGACCTTTAAACTCCTCCAACTCGAAACTTGAGTATCTCAGCTACGAAGTCCCAGCAAGGCCTGAACCCGAACCCTTGGCTGTTTTTGGATGGGATATATAGTTACCATAGTCATGTTAGGAAAACCCTAAACAAAAAGCTCCGTGCTTATCTTAAGCTCACCCTTAAAGGCAGACTCAAAAGAAACCTCAAAGGAAACTTTAATAGATCCCTTAAAGGCCACCCTTAAGTTGCAGGAACTCTTAAGACCCTGAGTTAGCCCTAAACCCTCATCCCTGACTGAAAGGCCACCCTTGGAGGAACATTCATCTGAGAGTTTCTGAAAACAGGGGATGCTTATGTAATACCCTAAACTAGTAGGATCCTGATTTTAAAGACCCCAAAATTTCGGTACCCCTAATTTTCGGAAACTCTCAACCTAAACCCTAAACCGTTTATAGATCCCTCATAGTACCCTTACAGATCCCTTTAAGGATCCTTTTAAAGGATCCCTTTAAAGGTACCCCTAAGTATCGGAAACTCCCATTTCGAAGGCCGAAGCTCGAGCAGAACAAAAGCCACCAACCTGAGCCATGGGTCGACTCGCTCCGTTCGTTAGGATTTTTATAGGGTTTAAAGATGTTTTATGGGGTGTAGGATTTTTTGTGTAGGGTTTAGGGTTTTTTTTATAGGGCTTAGGACTTTTATAGGGTTTAAGCTTTAAGGGTTGAAGGAATCAAGGGCTTCAAGGTTTTGGGGTTGTGTAGGGTTTCGTTGAGGGATCTAGGGTGTAAGTACATTGCGTAGGGGGTTTAGGGCTTAAGGAAATGTGCAGGGTTCTGTTGGACCTTCATCCCACCTGGCCCTGTGATTGAGGCTCTGCCCGACTAAGGTTCATGTCGTTGCGGATCGATGCTCTGCGGGGCATAGAACTTACAAGTTAGGGCTTAGCGTTTAAGGTTTGGGCGCCAAGGTGGCTCTTTTTAACCAACCCCTTAAACCATAAGCCGGTGCATAAATAAAAAAGGTTTATACAGGAGATAATGGATGTCGGGTTTCGGGCTCGGGCTCAATTTTGCAACAAAAGTCTTGGTAATTATTCAAGCTTCTATTTCACCCCAAACCCTAAAGCAAAGCAAATCCGTCAATCCATAAACAGATCATCGGCTCCCTCGCCCCAAGTTCCACCTAGCACTCGCAGTATCTGTAGTATCTTGTAGTGTTGAGGATCTACGAACTGATATAACCTCCTGTGACGTAACCTCCATCCTCATCTTCCGTGCTTACAAAGCGAGCAAAAGAGAGATTTAAATTCCTTTGCACACTCACACACGATAATCAGATGCTCTTCTAGAATGCTAAGTAACCTAGGAATAAAACAGGGCTCCCTTTTTGGTATTGGGCACCTGTATAAGGAACCTAGGACTACAAAATTGCTAGCTTGCTTCAAGCAGCACTAATGCCTGACTCCTGGGCCGGGAGCCGCAGAAGCAAGGGCGACAAGAGCCCCATAGGTTCAAGACCCGCAGCCCCAGAAGCCCAAAGTACGAAGCCATACACCCTATCACTTCCCGTCGAAGATGCCTTGGGGTAACGCCTGCACTCTAAACCCTGAAATCCCCAAGCCCTCTAAAACAGGTACTACAATTATGGTCTACTATACCCCAAAACCCTATTCAAATTCGAAGGCCCTTATAGCCTTATATTATAGGAGCCGTTCTTGAAACCTCTGAAATTACCATGCCAGGCAGCAAGACGAAACGACCTCCCAATACCTGCTCAAGACAGCCTCAGCAAGCTATGGGCTCAAGGAAATAGGGTTTCGGGTTTAGGAGTCTAGTGTTTCGGGCGTAGGGTTCATGGATCAGGGCTTTTCGGCATTTAGGTGCAGGGTTGATGTGTCTTTTTAATATGCTTCCCATGCTAAAGTCCACCGGACCTCTGGCTCATGAGAGATTACTTGAAGGATCATGGATGGGACTTAGTAACCAGGGTTCCTTAAAGAGCTCCTTTAAAGGGATCTATAGGGGTTCTAGTATAAGAGGGGACTTAGGGTCTACTTAAAGGATCATGGGACTTAGTAACTAGGGTTATGATTCCGGTAACTATACTTATAACTACTTATGGCCCCAATTGAGGTACTTATAACCTTGCTTGCTAAGTCCCATGATCCTCAAAGTAGTCATTTTGGCCCAAGGAAAAACACGCACTTTGCCGAACAGGGGTCCGCAATCGAGGCACATGTTCCGAAGCAGGTGCTGTTGTACAGGGTGCCCTATTGTGTGTGACAAGTTGGAACACGACATTTGGATTGAGGAAGTAGCTTGTGAAGTTAGGATTTAGGAAGTTAGGTTCTACCGTAGCCTACCAAACCCACTTTTTGTAGGTTCTTATCATGAACCCTAACATGGAGTTTACAGGGACCCTACAAAAAAGTAAGGTTTGGTAGACTACTGCAGGTATGGTCTGTTGGGATCTTCCTGATTCCTTCTGCAGTTCGGCAAGCCGCGAGGTCGTTGCGGAAAAGCGCGGTTAGCGATCTCAGTATCGAAGCTTTCTGGCACACCCTGAATTGAATTCTGTTTATTGTGGGCCTGTGTCGTACTAAACCCTTTCTGCAGCCAAGTTTCGGGGTTAGCATTTACGTTAAACCACCAACCCTAAAGCCAAAACCACAAGCTCCACATGCGGAAGTCCTTGGCGGAGACCAGGTACAAGGGTGCTTACTTTTGGATCAGCGCCCTTCGTGGTCCACTCTGGTCTTGACTCACTTGCGGGTCGCTTGTCGTGATTCCGCAACACTCGCGCACATTGACCCTCTTGGCACCTTATCCCTGAACCCCAAAGAGCCCTGTGCCCCAAGCCCAAGACCAGCAAAGCTCTGAACCCTGAATGCCCAAAGGCCGAAACTTAGAACCCCCAAGCCCTAAACCCTAGACTTCGGAACCCCCACTTGGAGGTTCATGGGACTTAGTAAGTAAGGCTATAAGTACCTTAATTGGGGTTATAAGTAGTTATAAGTATATAGTTACCCTTAATTATAACCCTAGTTACTAAGTCCCATGATCTCAACCTATATGGGCCCAATTATCACACTCCCGAAATACCAATATTCTACGGCTACCCTAAACCTAAACACCTAAACCCCGCAAGTCTAAATAGACTCCAAAAAAGGCTACTACCCTAAACCGAGGTACCTCACTACCTCGGTAGGGTACTACACAACCCCAAACTTATATACAAATACCACCCAATAAAAGACTTCGCTGTTCCGGACCAAGATGCAAGAGCGAGTCCAGCTGCGCAACTGCCGCATAAAGGCTGTCCGTCGCCGTTCATGCTGATCCTGCCGAGGAATAAAGTTTAGGGTTTAGGGCTTTTATCAGGATTTAGGGCTTAGGATTCAGGGTCTAACGTTTAGAGCTTCGAATTTAACGGGGCCGCTCATGCTGATCCTACCGACAACATAAGAAAAATCTTCTTGATGGCTTTAATTTTACGGCCTCAATAACTGTAATTGAGCTTAGAAATAGAAATATAGCACCTGCCCCGAGAGATCAGGGTTTGATACGCGGATTCACACCCAGAGACTCCAATATCCCTTAGCTAGGGTAAAACTCCTTAAATCATATTAGGGTTCCTGCTATATTTTCAGGTATATCCGTTACTAGGATACCCAATAACCTAAGAATAAAAAGGCCTCTCTTTTTGGTATTGGGTAACTTTATAAGGAACCTAGGACTACAAAAAGGGAATAAGGGTACTACTCGGCATCCTAGCTTAAGTAGGGGATCCAAGATCAGTCTTCAGGCTTATGGAGTTCTAGGAGAGAATAGTCAAGCAGAATGCCGGTGGTGGCTTGAGACCTAGAATCTTTGCCTTTACAGTAGAACCCAAAGGGACCAAAGGACCCAATAATTAGGTTCTCGGATTTAGGATACTAGTTATGTAGGTTAAGATTTTGGAGAGTATATGATTATTGGGTACTTGGACCCTTGGGGGAAGCCCAAAAGTTGGGAAACCCCATAGCCTCAATCCTTAACAGTAGTGTCTAGGGAATCCTGGCACTATTTGGCCTTAATCCGGTTTCCAACTTTATGGGGTTTACTGAAGGGTTGCCGAGAGGCTTACCTTCAGGGCTTCGGGGCTTTAGCCTTCAGGATTTATAGTAAGCCCCAAAAAGTTGGAAACCGGATTAAGGCCAAATAGCGCTGGGATTCCCTCTACATTACTCTTAAGGATTGAGGTCTATCGTAGGGTTCCCTAAGGCTCCCACAAGGAAGACTTTTGGGGTGCAGGGCTTTTAGCTTTCAGGACTGAGTGTTCAATATAGGGGCCGTAATTGTTCGCACTTAGAATAGGGTTCCCTTAAAGGGGTCGATAAGGGCGAGTATAAGGGCTCAGTATTGTGGCCGAGATAATTAGAATAAGGTTTTGTCGGGGCCCATTACACTATAACTTTAATAAGGAGCCACCAAAATAGTATTAGTAATATTTTAGGCCCCTATAGTATGGCTTCTCGCATGCAGGATCTGGGCATGGCAGATGCTTGGAGGATTACGGCGTTCCTGCGTGTCAGCTTCGTTGGAAAGCTTTAGAGCCCAAATAAGCTCTACAAAACTCTGAAGGAGTCTGGTGCTTGGGGTACGGATTGGGCAGACCTTCACCAGGCTAATTCTTTGCTCCGCTACAATGGGGGGTGCGATGTTGCTGCGCTACAATACGCTCGTTCAGGGTTCTTAGGGCGCTGCAGGATTTTGTCCATCAGTGTCACACTCTATGGACACTAGAGAGGCACTTGCAACAGGGCCATAAAGAGCACGTCGTCGAAAGTAGTCCTGTCCTGGGCATCCTGCACACATATAGTTGCCTGTCTCTTTGAATCGCAGGCAACCGTTATCACCCACAGATACCACCAGCTCCGAAAGACCTGGCCGACGTGGCCCAACCAACTCACATGGAGCAGGTTCAGACTCGACAGCAGCCGTGTCAGCATCCAAAGCACCAACTTCAGCTTCCCTAAGGCTCCATGTACCCATATAGCATATACTTAGGCCTCAAAGAGGTTCCTATGTAGGTACTTTGAGGCCCAAGCGTATACCATATGGGAGTTTCCGCAAATAGGGGGCCCTAATACAGTACCCTAAATAATAGGATCCTTATTATTAGGACCCCAAAATAAGGTACCCCGTATTTTCGGAAACTCCCATATGGAGATACATGGGCCCCAAAGTACCTATTACAGTAAGGCCAATGTAAAAGCTATATGAGTACATGGACCCTTAGGGAGAGAACCGAGCCGCCTTAGCCTCTACAGCTCATCCAAGCCCAAGTGGCCCAAGTCGACAGGGTGGAACACGGGCGCAAGATCCGAAAAGGAACCCAACAAGAAACTCAAACCGCCTCAGCCCCAAACCCTAAAAAGCCCTGCACGCCCCCAAAGTAACCCTTATGGAAACCTTACAGGAACCCTGAAACTTTGAAGCCCTGAAGAACCTCTCTGGGAACCTATAAAAAGAACCCTGAACCCCCCCAAATCTACAACCCTGAACCCCCTTAAGTAACCTTCTGGGAACCTCAAAGGAAGCCTTGCACCCAAATATTCCCAAAGTCCCTTAATGAAGGAAGATACGTCAAGCAACAAAACCCTTGCATGATTTAAGGCATATTTCTTAATTCTTATCGCACTCTTCTGGAAGCCCTACCTTAACCCGGAATAACCTACCTTTTTAAGGACCCAAATAAAGAAAATATAATTAAGAGCCCTAAAAGGGGAGGCTATTCAGGGCTAAGGTATGGAAACCTTTACAGATCGCTTTAAGGAGCCCTGAGAGGTCTATCCCTTAATCGACGGATAGTGGAAGGTCTGGGAGGATCGGCCCTATACTGACCCCTTATAGTCGCGCTTATCGACCCCTTGAAAGGAACCCTATTCTAACCATTACCCTAAGGGTCCATGTACCCATATAGCATATACTTTGGGCCCGATGTACCTATATAGGGAGTACTTTAAGGCCAATGTATATACTATATGAATACATTCACCCTTAGGGTTACGGCCCCTACATGGGAGTTTCCGAAAATAGGGGACCCTAATATAGCACCCTAAATAGTGGGATCCTTATTATAAGGGCCCCAAATAAGGTACCCCTAATTTTCGGAAACTCCCACATCGTCAATCATAAACCCTAAACCCTAAACCCTCAACCCTAAACCCTAAACCCTTCAAACCACTTCCGGCCTTCCACTTCAGGGGCCTCACAGTCGCGAACATGAAGACGCCTGGGAGAAGGTGTAGGGCTCGGGGGGTTACCCAGAGAGCCCAATACCCCTTAATTAAGGAATATGGCTTAAATTATATAGGGCTCCATATTATGATTTAAGCTATATTCCTCGATTAAGGGGTATTGGGCTCTCTGGGTACTTGAATGGTCGGGGGACCTAGTAATAAGTAGTTGATCTATAGCCTTATAAGTATCATAACCCTAGTGAAGATCCCCTGGGAGAGGGTCTCAGATACTTTCCCTACGGTTTTTTTAAAGTGCAATGGGGCCTTTTTCTGCAAAAGGTCCGGCCAGTTTATGGCCTACACGAGCACAGGTCAGCTGATTAGACCTACTTCTTAGGGTTTAGGATCTGGAGCTCAGGGATGGAGTTTAGGTTCAGAGTTTAAACTTTGTTTGCATCCTTAGGAGCCGGTAATAAGAAACTCAGGCAACCAAGCAAGGTACTCCACTTGAGGGTCTGGGTAGCGGCCGCAATCATTAGAACAGGGTTCCTTTTGCAGGGTGCTTTTACATGGGTTTTATACGGGCTTCTACAGTTGATACCGTTGGGGTTTCACACAAGGTAACTTCCCCGACAAGATTTGAAGCCATTATAGCGGAAGTATGAGGTGACTGCAAGGGGAGACTGCTAGTGAATATTCAGACAACTTCAGACATCTACATTTGTTGGGTTGTACGAAAGGGTTTTTGCAAGCTTTTCGCAGGTGGTTACAGGATGCTTGATGGTCTGATTGCTCGGGTTCCGCACTTGGAGGATCAGGGCACTCAGCATGCAAGGTTATAAGCGCCACAGAAATGGGATTTATAAACAACAGAAAACACCATAAAACCCACTTGTGATCAAGGTTCCGCATTACCTATAGCTATCTGACTTTGACTTTGGGGTGCAGGAATTGAGGTTTAAGGGTTTAGGGTTTAGTGGTTGGAGCGGGGACTTGGTGTTGGGGCACTAGCCGGGTTAAAGCGGAATATTCTTGGATATATCGGAGTTTACGAAAATGAGGGCCACATTTTGGGGTCCGAAATAGTACGGACCCTACTATTGAGGGTACTATATTGGGGTCCCCTATTTTCGGAAACCCCCATAACTTAAAAGCCCTGCGAACGGCGATTGAAAGGACTCATCGACGCGTCGGAAATGACTTACGGTTTTGAAGCATGCACTTTCAGCCGTGAAGATCTTGACCCTGAAGCGTAGCACCAGGTACAGTTTTGTGAGGTTTAGTTGTTTTGGGTGCTGTTGGTTTCACGGTATGAAGTTGCAGGGTGCTTCTCGAACCCTACACCCTACATGCCAAACACCATCTCATGCATTTATTATGCTTTGGGGTTACGGCTTCCCTGGACGCTGAAACCTACACCGTACCTTAACCTTCCAAAACTCTACTTTACATAGGGTTTATATACTAAGAGCCTCCGTATATAAGGTTTATAAGAAGAACCTACATGGTAGTTTAAGGTAAACCTTAGCCCTGAATAACCTACCTTTTCAGGGATCCCTATTATGATTTCCTTCTATAAGGCCTTAGAAAGGTAGGTCCTTCAGGGTTAAGGTAAAGGCTTTCATCCAGGTCGCCCAAGAAGACCAACACAGCACTCAGAGCTGCTGGCACGCAGCCTCAGCACAGGTCCCAGTACTCAAACTAGGGGTCAGGGTTTAGGGTAAGTTTTAAGGGTAAATTTAGGGGCCTTGGTTGTTGTAGGGTTGGGGGTATATTATACTATAGTTACAAAAAGGAACCCCCCCAAACCTGAGGGGCGCTTAGGTTTAGTTAGGTTTGCAGGTCCGAAGATCAAAGGGGAACAGGAGGGACCCTTTTACTGGGGACCCCTACCCTATAATGGGCTATATAACGGGTATATAATAGCTATACTAAGGGTATATACCTAGGGGTCCTTATTAAGGTTCCCTCCTTTTATTCTTGGAGAGGAAGTCGGAGGAGAGCTTAGGGTTAAAATGGGAGTTTCCGAAGATAGGGGACCCTAATATAGCACCCTAAATCGTAGGATCCTCGTTGTAAGGACCCCTAAATAAGGTACGCCTCGTTTCGAAAACTCTAAACCCTAAACCCCAAACCCTTTTTGGAACCCTTATAGATCCCTTTTTGGAAGCCTTAAAGGATCCCTTTAAAGGGTTTAGGGTTTAGGGTTTAGGGTTTAAACCCCTAATTTTAGGAAACTCCACTATAGGTCTTCGTGCTCGCTTCGGGGTTTCGGGTTGGTCAAATGTGATAAAAGGATCATTGTCACTGATGAACCAGCCTATATAGGGGTCCTGTAAAGCGATCTATAAGGGATCCTTAAGGGTTCCTTTAAGGGATCTACAGGGTTTTGGGGTTTAGGGTTCAGGGTTCACCCTAGGGATCTAAGGACTCATATATTAAGTCTTTTGGGCCCAAAGACCATACAAAATAAGGCTTTTGGGCTATGTTGATCCCTAGGGTTTGGGAAGGTCTGAGGCTGGACTTTCTTAAGGCATATGCCGAAGGGTCCAAATACCGAATCATCATGCACTCTCCCAAATATGTGCATACATAACTAGTATCCTCAACCCAAGTACCTTATTCATGGATCCTTTGTAGCCCCAGCTGCGGGGGAAGAATGGAGCTCGTGGCCACAGAGCGGTGGCCCCGGCATAGGTGACTACCTCAGGGCTTAGGGTCTATAGGGCTCTTTCAAGCTTCTCCAAAGGTTCGATGAAGGTTTGGGTCGGGAGACTTAGTAAGAAGTTCTCTTATAGAGTTACAAGTACCCTAAATTGGGACCCTAATTGGGGTTTGGGGTACTTACACGTCTTAAAAACAATCGTCGGGTTGAAGGCTTCAGGCTCCAGGGCGGCCTGGGGATTCAGAAAAACCTCCATTGGATGACAAGGGTTTAGGGTTTAGGGGTTTAGGGGTTTAGGGGGTTAGGGTTTAGGGTTTAGGGTTTAGGGGTTTAGGGGTTTAGGGGTTTAGGGTTTAGGGGTTTAGGGGTTTAGGGGTTTAGGGTTTAGGGGTTTAGGGGTTTAGGGGTTTAGGGTTTAGGGTTTAGGGTTTAGGGGTTTAGGGTTTAGGGTTTGGGGTTTAGGGTTTAGGGTTTAGGGCATGAATGTAGTAACTCAACGTAGCATCTGCTGCTGATGGACGCAAGCCCTACAAGATGCTGGCCGAAACCTAAACTGCCCTAAACCCTAACCCTAAACCCTAAAAATGGAATGTGCTACGGCTGATGGACAAAATCCTCTAAACCATGGGAATTATGGTATCTTCCTTATAATGGGTAATGCAGGATTTTGTCCATCAACAGTATGTCTCTCGTCGCCCCCCGGGGTCCAAGGCAATGCAGCCCCACAGACCACAAGAAGACCCGGTACAAATCCTCATGTTATATATATATATATATATATATATATGGGTGGTTGTCAAAATTAGGGCCCCTATTTGGGTCCCTAGTATAATACGGCACCTAATATTCAGGGTACGGACAACCACCCATATAGATTTGAGGTTTAAGGTATATAGAACCCTGAAACAAATCTAAACCCCCCAACCCCTTAAAGGAACCTGAGCCCCATAGTGTTCAGGGATTGCTACTATACTATTTCGACTTACCGAGTCATAGGGCCCTTGGGCCCTTGCGGCCGGCTAGATACTTGGAGGGGCAGAGGACTTCGTAAGTCGTTTATAAGTAGGGCTATAATTGGGGTAACTCCATTTAGGGTGCTTATAACCTACTTACTAAGAAGTCCCCTGCCCCTCCAAGTAGCACGTTGATACCATCGCAGCCCTTCCAGGAACCCTTTTTACGCGCTTTCTTTAGGGCTTTGGGCTGAAGCCTAATAGGGCCTTGAAGAAGTAGAATAGGGTTTTGGGGAAGACACTAATTATGGTAAGGAACCTCCAAAAGAGTATTGGTACTTATTAAGGCCCCTAGAGTAAACCCTTAACTATAAACCCCCAAACCCGTAACTTATGTAGAACTTGGAGGGTCGGGGGACTTAGTAACTGGTTATTTTGGGGACTTATAAGTACCATAACCCCAATTCGGGTCCCTTTTAGGGTACTTATAAGTCTACTTACTAACTACTTACTAAGTCCCCCGACCCCCGCCCAAGCAAGGGCCTCCGGTATCTGAATCCCTCGATAATTTGAGTGCCGAAGTTGCGGTAATGTAAGTAAACGCCTCTACTTGAGACCGAGGGCTCTTGCAGATTTTTTCGGGCATCGAAATCCTAAACCCTAAACCCTAAACCGTGGGACTGAAACCCTGAACCTTACCCCTAAGCACTGTCGAAACGTGCAAAGACGCCTGAAACAAACCTCCCAAACCTCTGTAGCACCGAACTGCCCCCAAACCCTAAACTTTCAACCCTCAAACCTGTAATCCCCGAAACCCCCAAGCCCTTACGCCCTGAACCCTTAACTCCCAAAGCCCTAAACCGTAAACCCTAAACCTCACAAGGTCCATGTACCCATGTAGAGATACATGGGCCCCAAAGTACCTATATAGGGACTACATTAAGGCCAATGTATATACTAGATGAGTACATGGACCCTTAGGGAATGTGCACCGAGTTGCTGCTGAGAGGATGTTCGCCAGGCTCTTCGTCAGTGCAGAGAGGCGCTTCGCCACCATCCCGGCGATCCAGCCTTCGGTAATAGGGTTCCTTTAAAGGGATCTATAAGGGCTACTATAAGAACTACTATAACTATAAAAATTTAGTATAGGGGCCTCAAGAATCAGCTCCTGATTACTACTGTGGATGATCTAAATCCTGCATGACCTTAAGGACCCTAAACTATGGGAGTTGTGGTATATTCCATATTATGGGTAATGCAGGATTTATATCATCAACCGTAGGGTTTCTTTAAAGGGGTCCATAAGGGCTGCTATAAAGGCTATATACTATAAGGGTGTAGTACAGGGGCCTTAGGAAAAGGGCTACTGTATCTACTATAAGGGTTTAGTATTGGGGCCTCAAGAATCAGAATTGCACTCCTATAGGGTCTTTCCGTGAGGTGCTTCTATGATGATTACTGCTAATGAAGCTGCAATGTACTCTTAAAGCGGACATTGTACTGTGGTCAGTCGATGATCAGAGGTGATTTTGGGGAGTTCCTGACTGCTACGGCTGATGATATAAATCCTGCATGACCCATAATACGGGATATACCATATAGTTCAGAGTCCTTAAGGTCATGCAGGATTTATACCATCAGCCGTAGCTACTTGAACTCTTCATTGGCGTTAAGGGTACTGAATAGCTCCCTTCTGATCAGGTTCAAGGCAGTTTGGGGTCTGGGATTTGAGGTTGCAGGGTTCAGGATCTACCTGTAAACCCAATAACCCAAACCAAATAATCCAGTGCATTAAGATCTTTTACTCCCTGCCCCCCCTGTAAACCCAATGACCTAGTGCAAGGTCTTTTACTCCCTCCCCCGCCCAGCTCCCGAGATTCATGGGCTCATGACCTACAATGTTGTGGGGTTCGGGACAAGTTAACGCCGAAATACCCGAGTCTCAGTATATTTTTATTATAGTGTTAAAGAAAATGATTTTCTGCTACGGTTGAACCTTAAACCACACGCCTTGACCCAGAACACGCTTCTGAGGCTGGCACCATGCAGCAGCCAGACGGTCCTCAGATAAAGCCGTAGACTTGTCAGGTCAATGATGGCATGCTGGCCCCTCGAAGGTTATAAGTTGTAATGGCTTCACAAGTTCAAGGTGCTTTCGCTTTGCTCTTTGTCCCTGGGACTGTTGCCAAGCCTTTACAGCTCGTTGAAGGTAAGAAGCACCTGAGTTGTAGTGTATCCATTGTCGCAGCGATGGGCTCTGAACCCAAATCCACAAACGCCCCAATGATCCGAACTCTAAACGCCGGACCCGCAACTTGCAAACACCAAGCCCTAAACTACCCTGAGGGTCCATGTACCCATATAGAGATACATGGGCCCCAAAGTACCTATATAGGGACCACATTAAGGCCAATGTATATACTATATGAGTACATGGACTCTTAGGGCTATACCCGAAGCTCCAGACCTTCACCCTAAACCCTCAACTCCAAACATCTTTTTGCTCACTCTTGCAGGTCTACTGAGCTCACAATGACGTAGACTCTCTTGGAGCCTTTGATGGGGCTCTATATTCCTGTCAATTCTGTGTGCAGCTGCTCATAAGTTGAACGGCTTCGTGCTTTTGGAGAAGAGTTTCGTTTTCATTACACCGGGACCATCAAATCAGATAGTAAGGTACGACGTGAATAATGGAAGCTGCTCAGACCCTTCGGCAAACTGTCGAGCGTCACCACCACGCAACTTCGCCAGTCCCAATCCTTCACATGGCTGATAGTGCAAGGCTTCGCATTTTGGCAAGGGGAAGTGGGTGCAGGGTTGAGGTTGAGAGCTTGGCATTTAGGACTTGTGGGGTTTACGGTTGAGTGGATCCCGGCGGCGGGCATGTTTCAGGCCTCGTAAAGCCATGGCCCTCAAATCCACCCTAGTTCCGCAACTTCAGAAAAGCATGTGAACCAAAAAAGCAATCCTAAAACCCGAAAATCATCAATCCAAAGAAAGAACACCGTAAGACCCATAAGGCCCGTAAGCCCTCAAGCCTTAAGGCCTGAAGCCCTCGACCCTGCGAACCCTAAAGCCCAACAGCCTCAAACGCCAAACTCTTCAAGATCCCTCGGTGAAGAACCCTAAAGTCTCAAAGATCCCTTTGAGGAACCCAAAACTCTTACAAAGATCCTTTTCAAGAGCCCCTAAGCTTATAAAACCCAAATTAAACCCTAAGATCTTATAGATCCCTAAACCCTAAATCTCTGAACCCTAGATCCGTGAACCCTAAACCTCTGAACCCTGTAAATCCCTAGATCCCTGGGCCCTAAGCTCCTAAACCAAAAAACCCTATAGATCCCTAGATCCCTGAACACTAAACCCCTAAAGCCTATAGATCCCTAGATCCCTAAACCCTAAGCCCCTAAACCCTATAGATCCCTAGATCCCTAATCCCTAAACCCCTGAACCCTATAGATCCCTAAACCCTAAGCCCTTTTGATCCCTAGATCCCTAAACCCTAAACCCTATAGATCCAGAGATCCCTAACCCCTAAACCCCTGAACCCTATATATCTCTAAACCCTAAGCCCTTTTGATCCCTAGATCCCTAAACCCTGAGCCCCTAAACCCTATAGATACAGAGATCCCTAACCCATAAACCCCTGAACCCTATAGATCCCTAAACCCTAAGCCCCTAAACCCCTAAACCCTATAGATCCCTAAACCCTAAGCCCCTAAACCCTATAGATCCCTAGATCCCTAATCCCTAAACCCCTGAACCCTATAGAGCCCTAAACCCTAAGCCCTTTTGATCCCTAGATCCTTAAACCCTAAGCCCCTAAACCCTATAGATCCAGAGATCCCTAACCCCCCCAAAGGGTGTAGGGGGGAGGGGTGTAGGGGACTATATTTCCTTAAATAGGCCTTATTAGTCCTTTTTATGGGTCTTAAGGCCCCCTACCCCCCCTTCCCCTTCACCCCTAAGGATCCCTATGACAAAAGGTGGCCCCGTCCTCGAAGGAAAATGCGCTCTGCGACGTCGGTGCGAGCCCCAGCTGGGGGCCCAGCAGGAGCCTGGGACTTACGTGGGAGTTTCCGAAAATGGGGGGACCCTAACAAAGTAGGGTTTAGGGTATAGGTTTAGGGTTTAGGGTTTAGGGATCCTTTTTATTGAATCCCTGAAAGGATCCCTTTGAAGGAACCCTTAAGTACTTAAGTCCCCTGGGCCTCTAAGTGGGCGTTTCCGAAAAGGGAGGACCCTAACGAAGTACCCTAAATAGTAGATTATGGGAGTTTCCGAAAATGGAGGAACCTTAACATAGTACCCTTAATAGAGACAGGGTGTACCCCCAGGTTTCGGAAACTCCCACTTGGGTTTTTTTGGGGGGACTTCGTAGGCTCCTATAAGGGGATTTCCGAAAGTTAGGGGTACCTTACTTTGGGTTCCTTAGAAGAAGCATCCTACGATTTAGGGTACTATAATAGAAGGAGCCTGGGACTTGCTTGCCCAGAGGGTCCTTATGGAGCCTCTGTAAGGGTTCCTTCAAGGGCTCTCATTAGGGTTCTACTGTTGATGATATAAATCCTGCATTACCCATAATAAGGAATAGACCATAATTCCCATAGTTTAGGGTCCTTAAGGTCATGCAGGATTTATATCATCAACCGTATAGGGTTTAAGGGCTCCATATACCTACCACCATTATGGAATTGGGCCTCAAAAGACCATTCTCATTATGGTTTGGGGGGCCTAATTCCAGAGTAGTATAGCTGGACCCTCTAGGTTGGGAGTTTCCGAAAATGGGGGACTACTATTTGCTTAAGAAACCACCAAAAAATAAAAAATAATAATCCCTATATTACCCCCATAAGGAATATATTCTTTATCTTTTGGGGGTTCTTAAGCAAATAGTAGGGGAACCTTAACAAAGTACCCTAAGTAGTAGGATCCTCAAGAGCCTTAATATATATCAGTCCTTAGAGCCCTTGGGTAAGATTATGGGAGTTTCCGAAGATAGGGGCCCCCATTATAGTACCCTAAATAGTAGGATCCTTATTAGAAGGTTGGCGGACACAAGGTCATAGGCGACAAAGGTGAGACAGAAAGAACAGACAGGTGCTGAAGGACCCGGAGAGAAGGTAACATAGTACGCTCAATAGTAGGGTCCTTATTAGAAGGACCCCGAGAGAAGGTATACCCCTAGGTTTCGGAAACTCCCACTTGTGTTTTTGGGCATTCGTAGGGTCCTATAACTAGGATGCCCAATAACCTTGGAATAAAAAGGGCTCCATTCTTAGTATTGAGTAAGTTTATATGGAACCTAGGACTACAAAAAGGGAATAAGGGTACTACTAGGCATCCTGGATAAGGATACCGTAGGGGTTCTAGGGTCTTTTGAAGGGTACCTTAGCTATACTGAACTGAGAACCCTAGCAACAATTATGATTTTAGCTGTTTCTTAGAGAGTATAACAACAAAAAATAGAAATTATTTCTACGTACCCCGAAGTAAAAGGGATCTATCAGAGTGAGGATTCTCGGACTTTAGGGTTCTATAACCGAGGACCTTGTTTGGGTTTTTGTGAGTTCGTAGAGGTTTGAGGTATAGAGTTTTGGGCTTTCGCTTTAGGGGTGTGGAGCTTTTCGGTAACTGGGGAAGAGTTTTGCATATACGCGTTCGCCTGCTGTTTGATGTCGCCACCTGGATTCACCTGTCCAGAATCTTTCTTGGGTTTTTTGGGAGGTCTTCACTATGAGGGTTTAGATGATGGCACTTCTGAGCCTTCGTCTTTGTGGGTGGATCGTTTACCGCTGGAGGCTTAAGGGATCCTTTAGGGGTTCCTTAGTTCTGGGCTTGATGTTTGAGGGTGCTACCTGTAGTCTCCATTCTAGTTCCTTTTGTTGGTTTAACCAAATACGTATATAATTAACTAGGATCCTAAAAGGTAACCCCAAAAAGGAACTACAATGGAGACTACAGGTAAGGTTCAGGGCTTTAGAGGCTAGAAAAGCACCCTTTGAGATTCAGTCAATGCGCATCAGCAAAGCGCTTCCTGTCTCACCGACCATCAGGTTGCACCTGAGCGCAGGTGATCCGAAGCAGTCATGGGGTTTAAATAAAACAAAATAAATATATACGTCCAATTCCCTGATGAACCCTATACATACTACGTGTGTGTGTATATATATACATATACCTTTGTGAACTCACAAAGAGCAACAAACTAACCCCTACTTCGCGTGACGATTCAACGCCATCTCCGCATTAAGGCTATCTGCTATACGTAGGGTTAGGTTGCGCATGGCCCACCCCCAAGGTTCTAGTGAACCTCCGAATGAGGGTCAAGGACACTCAGTGTTCATCTCTTGTGGGGCTTCAGGGTGCTGGAGCCCTAGAGCTCAAGAGTGACTTACCAAGCCTTCAACAACACCGCAAACAGTGATCTGCATACCCCTGCAGCTCGGGCCATCAAAAGACAAGGAGGTTTGTCTTGGAGTTTCATGCATGGGACTCATTGAGACAAACCGCTTAAACCCGCATGAAACCCCGTATTGCATCTATCCATCTCTATACTATCTATCTATCTGTCTATCTATGTTTCTATCTGCCTATTTATCTTTCTATCGGTCTATCTATCTATCCATGTCTCTGTCTTTCTCTATCCTTGCAAAGCCACGTAGAAGCCCGTATACAGTGCTACAAACCCCTCTGCATCCTTCGGTTAGGTAGAGGCCCAGGCTTCTGGACGTAGTATGGGGCCTGGATGTCCTGTCGCAGGTCAGTTGAAAATGCTGCTGCGGTGAAAGATGCAGGGCTTGTAGGAGTTAATATCGGGTTTGCAGGTGGTGTTAAAGGGGCTTAGGGTCTATGCTCAATCACGGTTAGCCTGCTACGGCTTACCCCTTTTAAGTACCAAAGCTTGATGGCTCTAGTAGTGCTATCTTTGACCAGGCTTCAGGCTTCAGGTTTATAGCCCTCAGGGTCCATGTCCCCATATAGAGATACATGGGCCCCAAAGTACCTATATAGGGACCCAATGTATATACTATATGAGTACATGGACCCTCAGGGTAGGTTTTGGGTCCGGGTAAGAGGACCTAAGGTTATTAGGGGTAAGGGACGGGGCCTACAGTAGAAGCCAGAAAGTTGGAACATGGGTTTAGAAGGATCAGTTCTATGATTCCCTATACTTTGCTTTAAGGCTAATGATGTTCCAACTTTCTTGCTTCTACTGTAGAAGCTGCCCCCACCCGCTAAATAGTGACTATAAGGATTATATTAGGGCCCTACTATATTCCGATTATACCACTATTACAGGGTGGGGGGCCCTTCTAGCTTCTACTGTATCTTGCTGCAGTACGGGATTCACGCTTAGAGGATCCAGGGCTTGCACTCAGCGGCCGGAGCATCCCCAACGCAGAGAGCCCAATACCCCTTAATTAAGGATAGCTTCAATGATAATATGAGGCCCTCTATGGGAGTTTCCGAAAATAGGGGATTCTAATATGGTACCCTAAATAGTAGGATCCTTATTATGAAGGCCCCAAAGTAAGGTACTCCTAATTTTCGGAAACTCCCATATGACTTTAGCCATATTCCGTAATTAAGGGGTATTGGGCTCTCTGGGAAATCCCAAGGCATGGTTCTGCAGCTTGTAGCCCTGGGCCCTTAAGGTTTCTATAAGGGTTTCTTTCAGGGTATTTTAATAAGGGTTTAGTAAGGATCAAAATAGCCCAAAAGCCTTATATAGTATGGTCTTTGGGCCCAAAAGCCTTAAAATATGGCTCCTTGGATGCCTAGGGTAGAATGGTCCACTGGCCGTCTCCATGTACTCGGACCGTATGTAGTGTACATTGTGCACATAAGCTGCCATGGTGTTTAGATTTTGGGATTCGGACTTTGGGGACAGCTTGAGGGTTAATGGATTGAGGATTCGGAATTCAGCTGGCGCCACGTGATACTTCAGAACCTTGAATCAGAATTGGAGCCTGGCGTGGTATGAACAATGAGGGATTTATGCACAATCCATACACGTAGGATCCTCATGATAACGGCCCTTTAGGACTGGAAGAAAAGATGCTCCACCCCAAGCCGCAAGAGCCCATCAAACCCGGACCTAAACCCTAAACCACAAGAAAACAGAACAAATCCTAAACCTCTAGACCAAGCCCTAAACCCCTAAACCCTAAACCACAACAACAACAAAAAAACAACCCTCCGGCCCTCACCCTCTAGACCAAACCACAACCCCACAACAAACCCGAGATCCTCAAGAGAAACCAAATAACCTCATCCTTCAAGCAGCACCCGTTAGAAGGGGCCCCCACCCTGTAATAGTGGTATAATAGGAATATAATAGGGCCCTAATATAATCCTTATATATTACAGGGTGGGGGCAGCTTCTAAAGTACCCGTCCTTTTTCAGCAGCTTCTCTCCGAAGACGGAGGCGAGGCAGCCCAAAACAACGGTCTGAAGTTGGGAGTTCAAGGAAGTTTCTATACTGAACTTAGAACCCTAGCAAAAATCACAATTTTAGCTGTTTCTTAGGGATGATTATAAGCAAAAATAAAAAAACGATTTCTAAGTACCCCTAAGGTTTGAGGTTTGAGTTTTCAGGATGAAGGGTTCCCGGTCTGAAGGTGTGAGTGAAGGCGAGTCAGGAGCGGGGCTACGTGTGGCGCCGTGTTGAGCCTACTTCAGTGTGAGGATGCTATGCTCTACACACCTCTTACAGCTACCCTAAACCCTTTACCCTATAAATAGAACCCTTGAAAACAACCCGAAACCCTAAACGCTATAAGAACCCTTAAAGGAACCCTAAACCCTGTAGAACCCCTAAAGGAACCCTGGGTCGTGATTGTGCCTCCCATAGACGACCAAAACATTTGATACGCCCTTGGGTTCAAAGCGGGTACTACGACAACACAAATCGAGATAGATGGGTGGTTGTCAAAATCATTTGTGCCTTTTTTGGGTACCCTAAATATTAGGTGCCGTATTAGAATAAGGACTCAAAAAGGGACCCTAATATTGACAACCACCCAGATCCTGATCAGAACGAGACCCGGAAGGTGCGGTGCCCGAATGTTGGATCGCTGACTCGCCAAGCCGAACCAACCCCCTCGCCTGATCCCAAACCCCCTAAACACCCCTAAGCTGAAGCCGTTGACCTTAAACCCGTAAACTGGAAGTAGTCGTAAAAATTGAACAATTATAACTCCAAGAGATTCAAATTCCTAAATCTCCCACATATGTAAGGAACCCGCAATAAATCCTAAACCCCGGTACCTTAAAGCCTTGAAACCCTTAGAAGAACCCTTAAAAGAACCTTCGAAGTTCCTGAGTAGCCCTTTTATAATAAGGTTACCCTTTTCAATCAGAAGGTCACCACTCAGGAACCGAGCCTCCCCCCCCCAAACCCAAAGGGTCCTAGGTACTGTTATGGTGGATACTTCCCTGCGTTATAGTAGTAGTTCCGAATATGGATCCCCCACATTCTACTATAAAGGTACTTTGGACCCTTTGTGAAAAAAAAAGGGCAGCTCGGGCCGAGCTGCTGCCATGACATACCCAAGGCCTTCGAGCGAACCTCCCGGCCACCTAGTTGGCTGCGTTTCAAGCGTTTTTTGCAGGGCCATACGTAGGGCTTTGTAAACATCATATTGAAAACCCGGCTTCAGGTCTTAGGGTTTAGGATTTCAAGCTTTTCAAAAAGGGCTACAGGACTTCATGATTCGGTTCAATATAGGGGCCTTAGTGATTAGAACTTGGCTCCTTCAAAGGGGTCCGTTTCAATTTTTTTGCAAGGCTACCTAGAGGCTCCATACTGTTGATGATATGAACACTGCATTACAAGTAAAGACCCTAAACCATAGGAAGTATGGCATATTACATATTCCGGGTCATGCAGGTTAGTATCATCAACCATAGTAGCTCATTGTTGCGGCACTTTTGTAGATTCCTATGAGGTAATCCCGAAAAGGAACTACTATGGAGCCGATGGGTATATAGTATATAGCAGGGTGTATGAGGCTTTGTAGGTTGTACCATGGCCCCCCCAGCTACCCTGTAACATACCATTTAAAATCCCCTGTTAAGGACCAAAACGGCTCTATTCAAGGGTACTTGGTGGGTCCTGGTCGGGAGGGCCTGGGAAACAAGGTTTCCCATGGCTTGATAGGGGTTTGGCTTCATTTTTACAGGGGAGTAATTTGGGCTTCGGCCTTTGGTTTCACAGGGGCCTGGCTCAGATGTGAGTACGTGGCAATTTCCGGCGCTTCGGTAGTTCTCAGCAGCTTTCCGAGAGGGTGTTCAGGTTTGGGGGTTGACGGTCTAGAGCCCCTTGTTCGGATTTTGTCCACATATCCGCACAAGAGAAACTATGCGTGCCTACATGTTGCAGAATACCGTGGTGCCACGTCCCAAGACCTAAACCAGGCGTGGCGAAATATTATTTTAAGACGGTGTCCTAAACCGCGGGCAGAACCTAAAGTGCTCAAACTCGTTGAAGAACTCTTGTGCTACCGGCAAGGAAATCCTAAGTGAAACCTGTCCCCCTTATCATCCGCCCCATCTGTCGAGAAGTACGCCCTAAGCCCTAGCCCTGACTAATAAAATCTCAAGAAACCCCTTTAAACCTTAAACCCAAAAAGCTTATAAATCCTAAACCCTAAACCCAAAAAGCTTATAAACCCTAAACCCCTAAACCCCCTCATAAACCCTACAGGCCCCACGAGCTCTCCCGTCGAATTTGCGGCCAGCGCGGCAGAGCAGAGGTCAGGTTGCCATCTCCTTCCAAGCCTTCAGAGCACCGGCTGAAAGCAGTTAGGGTTCCTTTAAAGGGATCTATATGGGTTCTATAAAGGGTTTGGGGTTAAATAAGGGTTTAGGGTATGAACCTTAACCCTGAAGAACCTACCCTTTTTGGGGTTCCCTATTGTATACGTCCTTAAAACTGTAGGTTCTTCGGGGTTAAGGAAGGGTTTAGGGTCGACTGTAGAAGTTCGAGTCGAGGGCTTTGATTGCAGGGTTGGGGCAGCAAGGTGTAAGGACCTTGAAGACCGCTTCTCTTGCCTTTTAAATAAGAAGGGAGAAAGAAGTATAGACTTTTGTTTATTTCATAATGGTTGCTTTAAGAAAAAAAACATTAAAGTATGCTAATCCGAAGCCCGGTGCTTAAACCCTAACGCCCCAAACCTTAAGCTGTATAAACCCTAAACTTGGCAGCCTGCATTCTCAATTGCTGAGTTCCTAAGTCCCTAAAAGATTACACTTTCAGTTTACACTTTCAGTTTTATGGTGGGTACTATTGCCCTGAAAAGTGCAAAGTGTATCCACTCAGCTACTAGCTATAGTCTCCATTGTAGTTCCTTTTTTGGGGTTACCTTTTAGGATCCTAATTAATTATATGTTTGGTTATAGTAAAAGCCAGAGAGTTGGAATATGATTCTCCTAAACCCTTTATGGTAAATTATAGGGTATCCTACCCTGAAGCCATATTCCAACTTTCTGGAGTTCCCTCTAAACCAAAAAAAGGAATGGAGAGTCTAGGTAGGACCTGATAAACCCTTAGGAGCTCCAGAACACCTTCGGGACCTCTGCGAAAAGGAAGCCCTGTACCCGAAACCACGAAGAAAAGGCGCCCTAAAGACCTGAAATCCCCGGCCGACATGCGTACCATAAGTTTCCTTCGGCTGATGGACAAAATCCTGCATTACCCATAACAACGAATATACCATAATTCTCATGGTTTAGGGTCCTTGGGCGGGGTAATGCAGGATTTTGTCCATCAACACCCTAAACCCTAAACTCTAAAGTTACACAACCCACTAATCACCAGGCTATTGCATCCCCCTGGGTTGGCCTTTAAACACCATGAAAAAATATTTTATATATGGGGTCCCTTATAAGCCCAAATAAGGAAAATAAAAAATGTCCCCAAATCCAACCTAGCTCCAGGTTAGGATTCAAAGAAGGCTCGGTCTGAACGTCTGAACGAAGGCTAAACACATGTGGAAGTTTCCGAAACTTAGGGGTACCTTTCAAGGGATCCTTTAAGGGATCTATAAGGGTACTATAAGGGTTCTATAAAGGGTTTAGGGTTTGGAGTTTCCGAAAATTAGGGCTACCTTGTTTGGGGGTCCTTATAATGAGGATCCTACTATTTAGGCTACTTTCTTAGGGTCCCCGATTTTCGGAAACCCCCATGTGTAAAACCAAAGGAAACTGTGGTGACAACCCTAAAACCTTCTACAAACCTTACATATCCCTAGGTGTCTACAAAGCCCTTCTGAACAAAAAACTACAGAACCTGCATAACACTCTTGTGAAAGCTATGTCCAAGAGGGTCGGTATATACTACAATTACGGCATGCGGTCCCCGAAGCCATAATCAGGATCGTCTTTTGGGACCGAATCCCACACTTGCAGTATACACAGCCCGTCCGGCTATTCTCAGAGGTCCCGTTATGGGGGGGGGGGGTACTTCCCCAAATCATAATAGTAGTTCCTTTCAGCATAGATCTCCTACCATATAGGTACTTTGGACCCTCTGGGATTCTAACGAAGGAAGGCCCCCTTTTGTAGGTAGTATAAGTAAGGGCCTCATTAATTAGGATAGGGTTTTGGGGCCCATTTGACTATAACTATAACTATAAAAAAGGAACCCACCAAATAGTATATGTAGTTATTAAGGCACCTATACTATAACCCTAAACCCTAAACCCCTAAACCCTAAACCCGACTATACCCTACAGAAGCCTTTATAGTGGGTAAGCCAACATCCCCTTGGCCTGGCTGTGACTGCAGGCCCAACCTTGCTCGCTCTTGTGGTTGGGGTTTAGGGTCTGGGGTTTAGGGTTTAAGGACTTAAGACTTTAGGGTTTACCTTTATTTAGGCCTTCACAGCATAGGGTATTGAGGAGCTTGGGTCTAGGTCTTTAGGGTTTCAGATTTTGGGGTGTTTAGGGTTTAAGTCTATGCTTGTTGGCTTCCTGCTGTCTGAGCTAATGTATGTTCCTTTAGACACTCTGGGTGCTCCCCAAAGTTTCAACTTGACCAAGGAGTGCTATTCATTGTCTCCTGCATGGGATTTGGGATAGGTTTGTGGGATTTAGAGTATTGAAGGCTGGGCGGGTTGCCGTGGGCTTTAGAAGAGGTTCCTATCGGTTTCGAAAGCTAACATGCGCTCAATAACGAAAAGTGGATGGGAACCCATTACAACATTGCTCAGCTACACGAATTCTACATAAATTCCAAGGGAGTATGCAGGCAGGTATGTGAACACGTGCAAGATATCAACTCAGTAGCTAACAAAGAGCTACTCGTGATTTGGAACTGGGGACGAGTTTGGCATGTATGTCTTCGCACGTTGTTTGATGTTGCCACCTGGATTCACCTATCCAGAAAGTGCTTCATTCCGTTGACGGTCTTGCAAGTCCGCAGAAAGAAGATGTAGTGCTGTTTGACGTCACACTACGTCTCTGGCACCGTCATGCGCTTCCATTCCAAGGCACATAAGCTCCAAGGGAGATGGCGCACCTTAGGGCGGAAGATCGGAATCCGACTCTTTGCACTCGTGCTTCAGATTTCAGGGTTTAGGGCTTCAGACCCCAGGCATGCACACCAATCGATGGTGTAGTCATGGCACTGGGATAGCAGCCAAAAACGTTGAAGGTTTGACTTTGGCATCAAACTCGGGGTCCGCCCGATAGTTAAAGGTTTGGAATCGTAGTCTATGATGTAAGATAGTGTTGGGGAGAGCGTATGCTTATTCGGGACTGGGACCATCCCTTGTCAGAAATCTATGAGGACAACCTCCGAACTCAATCTCTAATGATGTTGGTGCTTCTTTATGCTT
This sequence comes from Symbiodinium sp. CCMP2592, assembly GCA_905221615.1. Lineage (NCBI taxonomy): Eukaryota > Dinophyceae > Suessiales > Symbiodiniaceae > Symbiodinium > Symbiodinium sp. CCMP2592. The sequence goes on along the minus strand of CAJNDT010005556.1, from coordinate 2,140,976 downwards.
GGGATGGCTCGATGGTTATTGCGCTACAAGGTCCCTCAGCCCTAAACCCCAACAACCTCCAATCCCTCATGGAGACCTTGCTGTTCAGCCCTTACAGGAAACTTTGAAAGGAGCCCTTAAGGAACGCTGCATACCTGTATGAGGCTGAAGCGTGGAAGGCTCGGGCAAAGCTTGGGCCTTTGACCGTGTTACAGGTAAGGGGTTTAAGGTGGTGTGTAACGCTTGTCACACCCCAGACACAGAATCATTCGCAGACTTTGAACCCCGATGTAGACATCATATGTAGGCTTGGAGTCTTGTGGACGCCCTAACAATCTCCATGCAAACAAGCAGTAATTAACGCGGGGTGGCAACTGCTTGAAGAATTGGATTCTTCGTGAAACTCGCAACTAGGACTAATGACTAATGTAGACCCGTGATTAAACGCTTTCCCGTATCTGTATCTCAAAAAGGGATCGCATTAGGGACACACATGTTAACCGGGGTGTCTAGGGTTGAAGGTTCAACAAGTCCCTTCTTGCTGTGGGTCGGGGGAACCTGGCTTCACCATAGCATTGTGCATGAACTTTCTCGGATACGTGGACGCGATGTAGCGAGCAGATTTCGTGTGCTGAGTTTTGGGGGGGGTGACTGCAGGGGAAGCTTAACGTTCTCCCAAGCCATAATAACTGAACAAGATAATTATTAGGGTATTAGAAGCCGATCGAGTATGTACCGGATCGCTGAGGAATAGTACTACTAGTCCTTCCAGATGCTTCTACATGACAGAAAACCCTCTAAAACACTGGTCTACCTCCAGACCCCTGGAAACTCTAAACCCCTAAACAACGCCCTCATACCGGAAGCTCCCTATGCCAAAAACCGCCATAAACGAATCTCAAAACCCTTCATAAAGCAGCATACCTGAACTAATAGTAGGATCCCTAGAAAAACTGAAGTTAGATTGCTTATCTAACTGATACTGGAAGGTCTGGGTAGTCCCCAAGCCCCAAGCCCAAAACTAAACACCCTCACCCCAGAACCCATAAAAGAAGCCGACATCATAGACCCCTTTCTAGAAAAGCTAGGTTACCTTTTTCAAGAACAGCTAGGTTTCCTTCTTCTAGAAAAACTAGGTTACCTCTTTCGAGAAAAACCGAACCTAAGTTAACTTTTTCTAAGACAACTAGGTCTCCTTTCTTCCAGAAAAAACGTAAAAAAGAAGCCGAAGCCGCCAGTCTCGAAGAGGATGCGGACTTCCATGAAGGCGGTAGAGCACAGGCCAAGGAAGGCTACCTCCGATAAGTACTACTGTTGATGATATAAATCCCTAGGGCTCCTTTAAAGGGATCTTTAGGGGTACCTTTAAGGGGCTCCTTTAAGGGATCTATAGGGTTTAGGGTTGATGATATAAAGCCTGCATTACCTTAAGGACCCGAAACTATGGGAACTATGGTATATTCCTCATTATGGGTAGTGCAGGATTTATATCATCAACCGTAGGAGGGCTGGTGGACTCAGAAACAAAGTTTAGGGTTTAAAGGCCTTGGGTTTAGGGCTTTGGGGGTGTATACTTCTGATAAGCCCAGGAACCGTACCTCCGATAGCTAGGGCTTGCAGTTTCGGATGTACAGTTCAGGGTTTAGGGGTTCAGGGTTGCGGGGCTTAGGGTTTAGGATGTACAGGGTTCGTAGCACTCACAGTTTCGGATGTACAGTTTAGGGTTTAAGGGTTAAGGATTTAGGGTTGATAGGGCTTAAAGGCTAAGGGTTGAAAGGATTTATAGGATTTACAGGGTTTAAGGTTTAATGTTTGAGGTTTAGAATTCATAGGGTTTGTTTGTCCGAGAGCTAGGGGGAGAGAACTCTATAACAAGCCCAGGAAGGCCACCTTAAATGAAGCAGGGCTCATACGGTACGTAGTTTAGGGTTTATAGGGTTTATAGGGTTTAGGGTTAGGATTTATCTGCCTCTGATAGGTGGGACTTGGGACTTGTTAAGGACCGAGTTTGATGTTCAAGGATATGAAATTGTTTCGCGAGTTCCGGGCATTAAATTTTCAGGATTTTTCGGCTTTTGGTGCTTCTCATGGCTTCGGAATGTTGATTACCAGTTCACCTGCTATAATAGTAGGGTTTAGGGCATATAGAGACCAGGGTTGATGGTACATAGGGCTCGTGGAGCTTACAGAGTTCAAATGCTAAGATGTTAGGTAGGCGTTCAGAGGGCGGGCCCCAGGGGGTTGATGATATAAATCCTGCATTACCCGTAATCAGGACTATACCATAATTTCCAGAGTTTAGGGTTCTTAAGGTAATGCATTTTTTATCATCAACCCTAAACCCTATAGATCCCTTAAAGGAGCCCCTTAAAGGTACCCCTAAAGATCTCTTTAAAGGAGCCCTAGGGATTTATATCATAGACCGTCGGGGCTTGATGGAGACCGACTTCGGGGTTGGTTTGAGGCGTCTTTTATCGGTTACTCTACGGGTGGATATATATCCCGAAACCCTAAGTATTCGAGGTTGTGGTGAATACTTTTAAGGATCCCTGGGAGTATTGGTGGGTGAACATTTTCGGTGCTATTGCATGCTGCTAGTGTGGGATACTTTCAGGGCCTGGGGTTTAGGGCTGAGGGCTTAGGTGTTCAATGGCATGGTGCTGGAATCGGAGAATGGTCGCCTGGTATAAGCAAGACTCGGGCACCGTTAAAAGCCAATATTGAAATGGCGTTGGCAACGTTTCTTGCAACGCTAGTGCTGTCCATGCCACAAGGAAGCGCTGCCCCAAAACTCGAAATTCTTCCCACAAACCAAACTATTGCAAACGACCCTACAGGTAGCATACTTGAAGATTAAGGTTGGCTTGCTAATTTATGGGTTGAATACCTGCCATATTCTTCGTTCAGGGTGCCTAGCACAGGTCAGTACTGTACGACACTCAAAAGCTCAAGTGCAATACCACCCGAACCCCATACCTCAAAACCTTGACACACACACACACACACAAACACACACACACACACATACACACACACCCCCGCACACACACAGTCCCAAATTCTGACCTCTGCAGGATACCTTCATTGCTTGCCAGTTGTCGCACAATCCGGAAGCTCTGGACCCAGAACCCTGAATCCTAAGTACTGAACCCTATGAACTCCCTCAAATACCAAGTTCGATCTACATACATACATATGTATAAAAAATTTGTGTATATATACATACTATACATATGCATATACATATGCATATACATAAACGCAAAAAATATCCATACACATGTGCATGTACAGATACGGAAATACCTACCTACTACATACATACATGTACATCGATATACATATGGGGGTTTCCGAAACTAGGGGGCACCTTGAATTGGGGTCCTGTAATAAGGATCCTACTATTTAGGGCACTATATTAGGGGCCCCTATTTTCGGAAACTCCGATGTAGACACATTCAAATTTCGAAACAAATACGAAGCCCGAAGCCGGACTCTCGAAAGCTTAGAACTTGTGCCCGAACTCAACACAGCGGGCAAGAGGCGGCTTGCCACTGCGTGTGACTGTAGCCTCACAGGCTCTCAAGGGCTTAGATGTATATATGTTATATTATACATATATATATATATATATATATATACATATACATATATATATATATAAACGTACTTATCTAAATCTAAGTCTATGCGGACCAGGGCTGTCTTGAATGATGACTGGGCTTCATGCTCTCAGTTCAAGGTTTGAGGCACGTAGCCTCAAAAATCAGGAAATGCACCTCAATAAAACCCTGTGGATCCACGAGTAACCGTTTAGTTTAGAGCTCAGAGTGCGGGCGGTAAACTATCGGTATGTGTATACAGATTGGGTTTCACACATCAGACTATGGTTTAGAGAAGATTTGCACAACAAATCAGCCAGAGGTGTCCCGACCTCTGATCAGGAAAACCTCCCAAACTAACGATCACAACTTACAGAAATCCCTATATGTTCCTGTAGAATGGGGTGAGTAGGTAGGGCTTGAAATTCAGGGAAAGACAAGTTCATTGTAGGAAATTCCCCATCCTGTTGGACTAATGCCCACCATCATCTCATATATACCGCATCTAGGTTCCTGAGTAGCCCCATTATGACGAGGGCACCCTTTTCCCTACTATTTGGTGTTGATAAGGGAACCCCAAAACAAAAAAGGCAAAAGGGTACTACTGAGGAACTGAGGAACCTAGCATACCGGACGAAAGGATGCTGCAAGAATGCCATCTTTCCTAGGAACTTAGCCTTCGGCAGTGCCCCAGACTTGTCAGTATGCGGATCGAGCTCTGGTACGAGGGACCTCGACACTATCCGCTGTGGCACCCTAGTGCTCCCTACAGAACATCTGCAGATACCCCAAGCCCGAAACCCCTAAACTCTGAACACAAAACCCTAAAGCCGAAATAGTCCCGGTTGGCCTTCTTTTGTCCTTCTGGTACCTCTCGATCCACATAGAACTCATCTAAAGCCCTTATACTTCCCCTTACAAGACTTTTCATCAAGAGAAATAAACTCCAAACCCAGTAACTCTAAAGACTCTGAACCCTCACCTAAACCCAATGCCCTCAACCACACTTGATTCAAGGAGTGAAGCTCTCGCTCCTCGCCCAAAGGGACCCCTGAAAGGTACCTTAACATGTGCCTAAAGGAACCCTCAAAGGAGTTCTTGTGGGAGCCTATAAGGGTTTCCATGTCTGTATACCCCAAAACTCCTGGCCCACCCGCCCAAATAAAAATGAGAAGAGAGGATGCTTACTACGAGGTACCGGACCCTATCTGGGAGGCTCCTTAGAGCCTCGAGGTAATATGGGAGTTTCCCAAAAATAATAAAAGGTACCTTGTTTTGGGGTCCTTATAGACCGTGAGGGACAACAAAGGCCTCTTTTCTACGTGGTCCTCCTGAGGATTCTGGCGTTGGGGTTGAGGGATCGGCATGAAGCCCACAGGCTGCATGTACCCAATAGTAGGCACTTAGGCCTTAAAGTATCTATATAGGACTCCTTTAAGGCCTAAGTACCTACTAAATGGGTACCTGTGGGAAGGCTTATGTGGCTCTGGCGAATGACAACCTCAACTTTGTGCCATGGAGCGGTTCAGCTTAGGATTTAGGGTTGCCATTGAGTAGCACTTGTCATAGTTGCTTGACTTGTTTACGACACTTCTGACCAAGACGTGGCTTATTTTGAGGGTTAGTTGGTCATACTAACTACACGAGGAACCAATAACCCCCAAAATCACAAAAGGATACCACTGAACATCCTAGTCTGAGCAGAACCATGGAGTGCCGGAGGAGGGACGTCGCCCGAAGATGAGATGCGAAAGCAGCGCGGTCAGTGGTAGCTGGACCTGTGCGAAGACCTCCAGGCAGGTCATCAAAGGAGGAATTCAGAATTTGGGGTTTAGAAGCTCTGTATGTGTGTGTGTGTGTAAGCCCAAAGACAACAGTTACTTGTCTCTGGGCCCTTAAAGATACTGCAAATACCCACTATTAATTAAGGACCATAAGGACTCAAATTACCGGCCATTGGGGCGTTCTGGAAGGAACCCTTGTAGAAGGAGCAAAGTAACCCGTATAAGAAAGCCTTAAACGAACCCTTATAGAACTTTTGAAGAAGCCCCGTAAAGACCACCCAAACCGCTTAAACAAGGACTATATTCCTTAAATCATAAATATGATGGATCCTACTTCTTTAAGATATATATATATACCTGAATCAAGGGATGTTGGAGTCTCTGGGCCCTTAAAGATACCCCAAATACCCACTATTCAGGACCATAAGCACTCTACACACCCTTGTAACAACTTTGAAGGAACTAAAGCCTAAACCCTTAAACCCTAAACCCCTAAACCCTTGCCCCTTTGTCTTACTACCCCAATAAGCCACCGAAATAAAAGGTTAAACTTTCCGGTTCCTACTAAACTACAAGAACCCAAAAAGTTTAAAGGTTGGCTATTGGGGATCTAAGTTAAAGAAGGGTCCAAGTACCCCATAATCATATACTCTGCAAAATCCTAGCCTACATAACTACTAACCCAAAACAGAGTACCTAAACATTGGGTCCTTTGGACCCTTAGGGTTAAAGAAGAAGGCTTCAAGGCCCGACCTAGCTATAAATAGAGTTACCCTAATTATAACCGTAGTTACTAAGTCCCATGATCCTTTAAGTACCCCTTAACCGTATAGATCCCTTTAAGGAACCCCTACAGATCCCTTTAAAGGGACCCTTGAAGGAACCCTAGTTACTAACTTAAAGAAGGCTTCAACGCCCGTCCTTCAGGCTCCCCGCGTCGAACGATTTCAGCGCCAGCAGCGCGCAGACCTCCCCGGGGGGCGAGGGGGGTGGCTGGGAGAGTCCCTAGGGATCCTCAAAAAGGGATTCTTAAAAGGAATCCTGAAATCCTAGAAAACCTTAAGAGGAATCCTGAAATCCTAGGGATCCTTAAAAAGGGATCCTTAGAAGGGATCCTTAGAGGAATCCTTGAAGGGACGTCCTGAATTTTGAGGATCCCTCCAGTAAAGTGTGTTTCTGAACATCCTTAAACGGGTAGTCAAAGATTTCCTGAAAGGGCTCCTTACAGGGCTCTTGAAGGGGATCGTTTAGGTTTGTTTCGAGACATTAGGGTTTGGGGCTTAGGGTTTGTGGCTTTAGTTCGGGGTTAGAAGGTCATGGGGTTGAGGGCTTTTGGGTGTTAAGTTTACGGTTGAGAAATGTCAGATGTTTAGAGCTTCAGGTTTTCAGGGGATTCCAATGTCTAGGTTCTTGGGCTTATAGGGTTGTTCAACACAGGGGTTTGAGGTTCAGGATTTGGCGGCTGTACGGCTCGTCAGGTGTAGGGTTTAGAACTGGGGTTTGTTGTTGTACAGTAAAAGCCAGAAAGTTGGAATATCATTATCGTAACCCCTTTAAGGTAAATTATAGGGTATCCTACCATGAAACCATATTCCAACTTTCTGGAGTTCCCTGTAAGGCCTAGCGTAGGAAACTTACTAAGAAACCCCCGGGTCTTTATTGGAGTTCTGTATGGTTCCAAGCCCCGGGTTTCTTAATCAGGCTCAATCCCAAAGAGCTCGAAGTACCTACATAGTAGACTGTGAGGCTTTCACGTTAGGACTAGGAAGAAATATTATGATTTGGCAGGGCCTACCCCGCAGTAGTACCTTTTGGGAATGTCAGGCGTGAAAGGCTTCAGGCCGAGGCCTTGCTGGATGTTCGCTTGGCTATTTCTACACAAAACACCGGAACCCTAATAAGATCTAAGGTCTATTCCTGAGGTAAGGCTTGCTTGAATCTCTGGGAACCCGGGAAACTCTGGAGAATCTCAAACTTAGAAACCCCCCAGATGTCAGGCCAGCGACCTGTGACGCAGCGAAGCAGAAGGCAAAGGGCCAAAAGAGGAGCACCCGTCGCGGGGAGATGGCCTCATTTCGTTGAAGGGGTTTTCGGATTCGGCTTAGGGTTTAGGTCATACGGTTTGGGGCTCAGGGCTAAGAGCCTTGGGTTTAGATTTTGGGGTCTTTACTGAAACGTTGGGGTTTACCCATAGGCTCCATAGTAGTTCCTTTTTGGGGTTACCTTATAGGATTCTAACTATGAGCCACAAAAACTACTCCGGAGCCTCAGGGAAGCTTAACAGGGCCAACGGAAAAGTAGCATAAACCCCAAACATGCCGCTCTGCTCGCTGATCCTGTCTGTAGTTTACGTATACCAGCAGCGTTGTTGCCCCCGCTTTAAGGGAAGAAAGAAGGATGCCATAAGAAGGAACCCCTAGGAGCTACTTTTGCTCTGTTGCAAGCAAAGTCTTACGTTGATCGGGTGGAGAGAGGCGATGTTGAACCGGCTTTTGGATTGTTTTGAGGATTAGGCTTAGCTGCCGGCTCAGAGTTTTCTAGCTTAGGTTTGCACCCGTTTAATCATGATGGTCCCCTCGTTGTTTAACAGCTCTCGCTTCAGGCCTGCATTGCGGAATAAACCTGAAATCAGAATATCTGTCCGGTGTAAGCCAAAGGAAACTCCCAACAAGACGTTGTTTTCACCATTTCATCATTCAAGGTTTATTCCGAAACTACATGGTTAATTGCTGCAGAACCCCTTAGACTTGACGACCCTGCCGGAACCCCTTGGTTGCCTACCCTTTTAGCGCTGCTTCTTGTGAGTTTGAGATATAAGTCCATCAACAGGTAGTTCGTTGAGAGTCCAGGCAAACTCCAACCCACGAGCCTCGATAAACATACCTTCTTCCCATACCACCTTGCAGACCTTACTGACATCAGAGTGATATAGGCCCTTACAGGGTTTCACGATGGTGTTATCATAATGTTCTAAGAAGATCTGAGGCTTCAGGCTTGCTTCACGGGACTTGGCATATAGGGGAAACCCTACTTGTCGAGTATCGTGGGTAACTAAAGGTTAACCTTTTTGGTTATATAGGGCTTATCTAGGGTCAAAGGATACTTATTCTACTACTAGGAAACTATCAACGCACCAAGAAGTGGCTTGGAGTACGCATGAAGCCGAGGACCATAATCTGACCCCGAACTCTAGCCCCTATCCTCCAAAACGTGACCCTCACCCGCCTGTTTCACGGCATGTCTTCCACCCCAGAGTGCAGATATCAGCAGAAGCAATGACAAAGATAAGAGGTTCCTGGGCTGCACGTTCACTCTGGAAGAGGACTTCCGGTCCACATATTTGCCGGGTTTACGGTTTTGGTGTTTAGGGTGTAGGGTTTATGCTACTCTTGCATGTGTTGGAAGCCCAACTTGCGGCTTCTTCGGAAAGTCTCGAAGAATGCGACAGGGATTACAAGACCCTGGGTGCGTTGACTGGCTTTTGGGTGATTACGGTTGATGATGTGAATCCTGCATGACCTTAAGGACCCTAAACTATGGGAACTATGGGATATTCCTTACTATGGGTAATGCAGAATTTATATCATCAAACGTTAGGGATTGAGTTTTTGGGGTTCGCAGATGCAATTGCAGGCCTTCCCAGACCTTCCAAAATCCCTTAATTAAGGAATAGACCTTAAATCATATTAGGGATCCTACTCTAATTTAGGAAATACTCCCTAAATTATAAGGAATAATCATATTAGGGATCCTACTATAATTTAGGAATATTCCCTAAATTTTAAAGGATTTTGGAAGATCTGGGTTGGGTTTGGCGTGCCAGAGTGAGGCCTGTTTGTTGGGGTCAGTCTGTGGGTCTAGGGGCTTCATGTGCTATGTCCCACATACCCAAGGAAAATCATTGCAATACGGTTGATGATATAAATCCTGCATGACCCATTATAAGGAATATACTTAGTTCCCATAGTTTAGAGTCCTTAGGTCACGCAGGATTTTGTCCATCAGCAGTATGTCCCGCATACCCAAGGAAAATCATTGCAATATTTGTAGGGCTACCCCGAGGAAAACGGCAGCCTCACTATAGAGGTTTGTCTAGGGTGGAAGTTCTGCGGCTTATCGCGCTTGCCAGCCATCATGAAGCAAAATGCTACGAGGCCCAAAAGAAATTTATCAGTAAACCTCAGTATGAGTCTTTTGCCTTCCTCGAACTTGATACCGATATCCCATACAAAAAAAGTAGGGGTTTAATGTGTTGTCTCCCAAACCGCCTGAATGCCGGAACCTAGCAGTTACCTGCAGTAATCCAGGTACCTTGGAACAGATAAAACATGTATACCTATAGGAATTCAAGATTAAGGCAAACCCTAAATGGGTGGTTGTTAAAATTGGTGTCCCGCTTTGGTGCCCTTTATATTAAGTGCCGTATTATAATAAGGACCCAACAAGGGACCCTAGTATGGACAACCACCCAAGTGTCATGCTCCTGCGTGCTGGGTCAGTGGCTTGATGAAGATCATGAAGGGTGCAAAAGGCGGCTGTCGACCTGGAGCAAGCCTACCTATAGTCTCCATTGTAGTTCCTTTTTCCGGTTTAACTAAAGTTATATCAATGATCATCCTAAAAGGTAACCCCGAAAAGGAACTACAATGGAGACTACAGGTAAACCCTAAACCCTAAAGCCTATACCTCAAAACGCGCCAAAATCCTTAAAGCTGAAAATACCCCAAACCCTAAACCCCTTACAACCCATATCCCTTAAACTCTCAAACCCTAAAGCCCTAAAGCCTATACCTCAAAACGCGCCAAGATCCTTAAAGCTGAAAACCCCAAACCCTAAACCCCTTCGAAACCCATATCCCTTAAACTCTCAAACCCTAAACCCAAAAGCCCAAACCCTAAACCTCTTAAAACTCATATCCCTTAAACTCTCAAACCTAACAACCCTGCAACCGAAGCCTTGAAAAACCAAACCTAAGTCCCAAACCCTAAACTCTTGAAACTTACCCTAAGGGTCCAACGGCTGATGATATAAATCCTAGGGTTCCTTTAAAGGGAGCTACAAGGGTACCTTGTAGGGGTTCCTGTTAAGGGATCCATAGGGTTTTGGGGTTTTGGGATATAAATCCTGCAAAACCCATAATAAGGAATATCATAGTTTAGGGTTCTTGAGGTAATGCAGGATTTATATCTTCAACCGTATGCATAAGCCGTCCCCAAAGTGCCTGCACGGGGATACTTTCCCGAATCATAGTAGCAATTCCCCTTGTAGGAACCTGACTTTCTACTGTATATGTGATGAGGACCCTTTCAAAAAACTTCGCTTACTCTCCCAAACACGAGTTCCGCAAGCATACCCCATTTTGCGGTGGTGCCGACTTACTCACAGCTACACCCGAAGATCGCTATGTACATCTGAGATCTGTATATCTACGTAGAGAGAGAGAGAGAGTTAGATGCTTCAAGCATATCTGTGCACATCTACATATATGCAAATGTAAGTATGTGAACGCCTATGCGAATATGTATATGTACATGTGCAGCCTATGTGTGAATATAACTGTGACTCTTTATACGTAAGTATCTGAATACGTATATGGAAATGCACACATACGTAAAAAGTATATATATATATATATTTATTTATTTATTTATTTATTTATTTATTTATATATTATACCTCAACACATACAGGCACGTATGCATACATGCAAGTATGATTTCATGTCCAAGCATTACTTAGAGGGTGATACCCTACCCCTGTGTTAGGTTACCCAGATTTATGGTTAGGATCTCCTATATAGAAAAGTAGGCACCTTAAAAAAAGGGGTGGGGTACGAGGCCTATAGTGATGGGAAGCCAAAAGGGGCCTTTACGATTCTTGGGGTGGGATTCCTTAATATGAACCCTATTATGGGAACCCTAATCCCTACTAAACCCCCATAGGCTAAAACCCCTTTTGACCTCCTACACTAAACTCTTATAGATCCCTTATCTTAACCCTATAGACCCCTTTAAAGGGAACCCTTCAAAAGGAACCCTATTCTAGCTAAAACCCCAGGTAAGTCATGGGAGCCCTAACAGCCAGGGCACCCTGGACAGCTTTGGTCTCACGCTCCCAGTTCGCGAGCCTGGGAGCTACCCAGAGACTCCAATACCCCTTAATTCAGGAGTATACCTTAAATTATAGTAGGATCCTTAATCTGATTTAAGGAATATTCCTTAATTAAGGGGTATTGGAGTCTCTGGGTACCCATAGGCTCCGTAGCATTTTTTTCGTGGCTAGGATCCTAGAAAGGGGACTTAGTAAGTAAGGTTCAGGGTTCTAGAATAGGGTTCCTTAAAGGGATCTATAGGGGTTCTAGAATGGGGATCATGGGACTTAGTAAGTAAGGTTCTAAGTACCTTAATTGGGGCTATAAGTAGTTATAAGTATAGTTACCCTAAGTATAACTCTAGTTACTAAGTCCCATGATCCTTTAAGTAGGCTCCGCAGTAATTTTTTTGTGGTTAGGAACCTATAAAGGCAATCCCAAAAAGGAACTACTATGGAGCCCATGGGTACGGGTGCAGTCGAGGGTTTAGGGTCTGTGGCTTTGGGTTTGCGGTAGGGAGAGGTTAAGATTTAGGGTTTATAAGGTTGTGGCTGCAGGGGTTTAGGGCTTTTTGGGGGCTTGCAGAAGGTCTAGGATTGCAGGTTTTCGGGCAGCCAAGGGTTGTTACCAGACTCTGTAAAGCCTACTGGTCGGGTATCATGGGGAACTACAGGTTAACCTTTTTGGGTATAAAGGGGTTATATAGGGACTCTACTGCCCAAAGAAGGTTAAAGGTTACTTACTCTACTACTAGGAAGGGATCCCAAAATTTGAGACCTGACACGGGCGGGGTTTAGGGCTGGCCATAAACCTGGTCAACCGAGAAAGGATCTACACCCAAACCCGCGGGAGGATCTAGAAAGTAGATCCCCTGATTTGGGGCCCTATACTACTAAGGATACTTTAAAGGAACCCCCATTAAGGGATCTACTTTTTGAATCCTCCCTGGGGTCTGGGCAAAGGAGCTTGTAGGTAGCGGCTTAAGGCTTCCTTTGAGTCATCAAAGCTTTCTGGCGTGAGTCCTCTCTTGGAGGAGGGCGGAGGCCGCCCAAGTCCAAACAGGACAAGCCGAGCATCCTAAATCGCCAACACAAACCCCAAGGGTCCAAAGGACCCAATAATCAGGTACTCGGTTTTAGGATACAGTAGTAGTTATGTAGGTTAGGATTTCGGTGAGTATATGATTATGAAATACTTGGACCCTTGGGGAAAAGCATCACACAAAAGCAAAGACAAACGCACAGTGCCTGGTTCTCGCAAAGGCCAGCATCTGATCCCAAGCATTGAAGGAAAATCGGTGACAAAATGGAACCCAGCGAGTCATTTGCCGAAACGAAAGGTCATTTCGACAGATCCCTTACTAACACTAATCACGACAATAACAGTAGTAATCATAACAATAATAGTAATAATAATAGTAGTAAGACTAAGGATAAGAATAACAATAATAATAACCAGACTACGAACAAAACTAGTAAGAATCCGAATAAGAGTAAGAATAAAACTGAGAAGAAACATAATACGAATGATAACACCTATTGTAATAAAAACCAATGCGAATAGAGATAAGAAAAGTAGTAATAGACTAATTTAAGCACCAGAACTTCAAACCCTGTACCAAAGAGCCAAATCCCAGAGCCCGAAACACACGGCAGCCCCGACAATCTCTTCAACTGCGCCAAACGCTACCCGGCCCTCAGACAGAAACCGCCTGGATATCTATCTATATATATATATATATATATATATATATATATATGAACCCAAATCTCCATTCCAACACCCGAAACCATAAACTCCTGAATCCTCAGTCTTAACGTAGTATAACGTAGTAACCATATAGTAAACATTACTATAACCTTCATAATAACCCCTATATAGCAGCGCTAGGCACCCGAGAAAGTAAGCCTTACAATAACCTCATTACGACTCCTATACAGCACCCTTTAGCGCTACACTTGCTCAACTTCCGAGCTCGCAACCCGAAGCCCTGAACCCTGAACCTTGTCTAAAACCCTAAACACTAAACTACTAAACCGCTAAAGCCTAAAGCCCTAAACCCTAAACTAGACTCTAAACACTAAACCCTACAACCCTAAATCCCTAAACCCAAATTCCTAAACGCCTGGAACCCTAAACCCCTAAACTCAAAAACCCTAAACCCTACAACCCTAAACCTTAAACCCCTAACCGCTAACCCCAAATCCCTAAAGTCCCAAAACCCTGAACTCAAAAACCCCTCAAGTCCTAATTGGGATGCCAGTGGCAAGCACTTGGAAGACTCGGCGAAGACACACAGCGCAAGGAGCCTTTGGCTTCCACGGTTTAGGGTTTAGGGTTTAGGGGTTTAGGGTTTAGGGGTTTAGGGTTTAGGGTTTAGGGTTTAGGGGTTTAGGGTTTAGGGTTTAGGGTTTAGGGGTTTAGGGTTTAGGGTTTAGGGTTTAGGGCCCCCAAATGGTGTAGAGAAGCCCAGAGCCTCCAAAACCCCTTAATTAAGGAATATACCTTAAAGTATAGTAGGATCCATAATATGATTTAAGGGCTTCCACGCCAAGAGGCTGCACATGATATAGGGGCCTTTATGGATATAGGGCTTAGGGTTTAGGGTATAGGGTTTAGGGTCTTTATGGGTATAATATTAGTATACTGCAGTTATATATAATATGGAGCCCCCCCCAAAATAGTGCAGATGAGACTAAGGCTCCGTGGACCCATATAGTATATACTTAAGCCTCAGAGGGGTTCAATTATGAGGGGCTTCATGTTATGATTTAAGCTATATGGGAGTTTCCGAAAACAGGGGACCGTAACATAGTACCCTAAATAGTAGGACCCATTATGTAAGGACCCCCTAATTATCGGAAACTGCCAAATGGCTTTTGTGCTTGGGCTTTCAATGTCCTATGCTCCTTGAGAAAATGTCAGATTACGCGCAATAACGTTAAGTCGTACACCCTGACCTAACCCTGAAACCCTAAACCTTGATGACACGAATAGAAAACCATGATGAATCATAAATAAATAACCCTAAATCCTCAACCTGAAACCATGACCCCATACGCCTCTGAGCCCTAAACCTTACCAGAACGCCTAAACCCTCTTCAGGGTTTAGGGTTCACATTATCCCAAACTAACCACTTTATCAAGATATCTTTATATAAACAGGTCCTTCAGAAAATCTGTTTTACGGGGTCAAGGGTATGTTTGGGAACCCCTTGAATATTCTCTCTAAGAACCGGGCCCAAAAGTGCAAGACAGACAAAAATTAGATAAAGCCATGAAGTTTAAAGGTTGCCCATAGGCTATCTAAAATGTAAGGGAACCCTTTAAAGCTTCGCGGGGTCTCTAATGGAACCTTGTAAAGGAACCCTGTAAAGAAACTCTTAGAGAAACCTTTGAAGCCTGTAAGTGCTCCCTTTGGCCTAAAGGAACCCTGGAAAGGAACGCCCGTTAAGGGGCTCTGGAAGGCACCCTTTAAAGGAACCCTTAGGGGTTTAGGGGTTTAGGGTTTAGGGTTTAGGGGTTTAGGGTATAGGGTTTGGGGGTTAGGGTTTAGGGTTTAGGGTTCTTTCAGGCAACCCAATGAAGTCCCACTTTCGCTCAGGTCGTGGCCCCAGCATCGGGAGGCTCAGTCCCGTCAGGGAGCTGACGGCCGACCTTGGCGCCGTGAACAAATGGAAGGGTTCCTTGAAGGCGGAGACCTTCCAAGATCTCTCAACTGAGGAATACATTTACTGTAAATTGTAGTAGGGATCCCTTTATATATATATATATATACATATACACGGTATCATTTTTTTCGATTTTGGAACGTCTGGGCAAAGGGTTCCTTCAACACTGTCCCTTAGGCTCTTTGAGGCTTTGGGTTTTGGGGCTTAGGTCCTTTAGGGTTTGGGGTTTTAGGGTTAAGAGGCACAGCAGCTTAGCTTTACGGTTTGGAAGAGCAGGTAGACCGACCTAGATTGCAGAATCATGCTGCTCGTATGATTTTGATGGTACTAAGCACATAGAAGCTTTGAGCCACACTAAGTATGTAGCCTGTCATACCCATCACCCCTTCTAGGATTGAGGCGCTTGAAACAGCTATCTTCGCACTTACACCTGCACGCGAATCCCTGAACCCCTAACCCTAAGAACATGCAAGGACCGATCAAATCTTGTGGATGTTCGCATAAAAAACACTAACACCCCCAATGCCAGCTATCTGTTTAAGAGAGTGTCTCGCTGGCCGCAACTGCATCCTCGAAGCCGTGGCGAAGCCCTGGGTAGGACGCACAGGGCTTCCTTAACAGATGCAACCTATCTGGGCTCCAGTGCAATCATCGTCTAGGATGCCCAATAACCTGGGAATAAAAAGTGCTCCCTCTTTGGTATTGGGTAACTTTATAAGGAACCTAGGACTACAAAAAGGGAATAAGGGTACGCCTGGGCATCCTAGTTGTCTGTACTGGGCGAATAATGGGTTTACAACAGGGCTATATATTAGAAGCCGCCCCCCATCCTGTTATAGTGACTATAAGGATTATACTAGGGCCCTATTATATTCCTATTATACAACTATTACAGGGTGGGGGACCCTCCTAAGCTATATACAAGGGTCTCTTGAAGCGGTCGTTTAAGGAGGCCTCGCTATGATTGTAGAGGCTTCGGGGGCTTGATGGTACTACGCAAATAGTACGGTTCAAGGCTCGTGGAATCTGTACTGTCCCAGGCTCCGTAATTGAATACTGTAAATAGTAGGGTTTCAGGTGTCAGGAAAAATCCAGAGCAATACGCCGACACTAATTATTGTAGTTGATACAACAGAGTTTGATAACATTTGAATGTCAAGCGGTGCAGGATCTGGGAATGCTCTTAGCAAACATGCAGGCCCCTACAACATAACGCGGCCATTACGGCGGGCTAAGCACGCAAACCCTGACCCAACATCCTAAACCCTAAAGCCTACCCCGAGGCCCCATAGCAGTTCCTTTCTGTGGTTCATATTTCGAACACTATAAGGTAATCCCAAAAAAGGAACGACCATGGGCCTTGGGATACCCTACAGACACAGCCCCGAACTCCCAAAAGGATAAAAGATGGCAAGTGCTGGTTGATTTCCCCAAAGGGTCCTCTGTACCGATATAGTAGAATGTCGGGCTTCCATACTAGGAATTAATATTATGACTTAGGGAGGTATTCCCCATAACAGTACGTAGGACCCTTTGATTTCTGGTCATTGGCCCAACGGCGCGAAAGCAAAATCCTCTGGGTTCTGAAGCACCGAAATAGCCGAGCGAAGATCGGGACTTCACTGATTAGAAGCATTAGCAAAAAGTCTTGGGGATCTACTCATTAAAGTATAATTGTAGGGCTGGTACTATTACAGTACTAGAATCATTAGAAAAAGCTTTTGGGATCTACCAAAGGATAGACGGTACGATCACAATACTAACTCTTCCAACCCTCTATTACTCTCTGTGCCAAGCGGCGCAAAATCTCTGGCCTCGTTCAGCGAAGTTTAGGGGTGGCCCTTAACCTTACTTGTGGAGTATCCAAGGGGGAATAATGGTTAGCCTTAGTACCCGAGAAAAGGTGACGAGGCTGCCTACCCTAGTCCAAACCTGAGTACAGGATAGCTGTCGTTCTTCTCTCCCAAACCCTAAAGGTAAATAATAATTGCGTGCGTAGTTCTCGTTCTCTAAACTCGGTTTGCTTCTTGTGTCTCCCAAAATATATATATATATATATATATATATATTTCTGCAGCATTTTGACAAGAATCATAGAAGGTCATGCTGTCATACCCTACTCGTTTCTTAGGGCACCAAGCTTAATGGTCAGGACCTGATATATAGAAAGGTACCGTAACAAACGGACAGACCATGACTCCAAAAGGCTTCCCACTAACACTTGAAGCCCTTTTCGGGGGCTCAGCGGTTCTGAAGGTTGAGGGTTGGGGTTTGCTGTCGGGACAGTTTCTGTAAGTCAGGAAACATCATAATACAATAATGTCATAAAGCTGATTAAATGCAATATACATCAATCAGAACACCTTACAAATCCAAAGAAGCCCTTAAGCCCTAAACCCTGAACTCTGAACCTTAAACCCGCAAGCATAGGCGCTAAACCCTAGCCCTTAAAAATCCAAACCTAACCCCAACCCCCTAAACCACAAACCTCGTACAGCCAAATTAAGCGCCTTTCGAATTCCCTGGGACATGTCGCGCCGATGTGCGGTTGCGAAGAGGACGGCAAGGAAGACTGGGTGGCGGCACCAGGCAGTGTCGCCGAGGCGATCGACTCGCAGAAGAAGCAAGCGAGCCCAAGCAGCGAAGGAAATGTTTGCAACGCGCATCTCGCCGTGCCCTCCCAGGCCCCAAGGAAACAGCGTTGGAAAGCAGCAGCTCCAAAAGGCAGGGTCGTACGTGCTCAGTGGGTCTCTCCCGTGTGGAATCTGGCGTAGGACAGATACGGATACGGCGGGAGAGGCCAAGGGTGGCTCGCCAGCGGCAGCAGGCTGGTTTGAGGCATGCGCAGTTTTGTACTATATAGATGGGCATTTTGATGTGCACATGCATCCTTAAGGCAGCTCTTGGCGAATATAGGTGCCTTAATAATTAGCTTGATTAGAGCTTCAGTGGATAACGGGGCATGGTATGCTATAAGTTAAGAACCCCGCAAAAAAACACTATATCTATATATCTATATATATATATATATGATAACAATAATAAGAACACCGCCTCGAAAAATATAGATACATGATGCCTTAGAGTTATAGTTCTTGGCGAAGCGCCTTTGAAAGTTCCTGGGCACCACTTGACTTCGAAGAAACCACGGAGGAACAACCATGGAGCCTTACTTAAAGGATCATGGGGCTTAGTAACTAGGGTTATAATTAGGGTAACTATACTTATAACTACTTATAACCCCATCTGAGGTACTTCTAACCTTACTTACTAAGTCCCATGATCCTCCATTCTAGAACCCCTATAGATCCCTTTAAGGAACCCTATTATAGAACCCTATAGTACCCTTCTTGAAAGGAACCCTAAACCTTACTTACTAAGTCCCATGATCCTCCAAGTAGGGGTCCGGGATCCTCCAACCCTGGATCTCCAAAACTTGCGGCCCGGCCCCTTGTTTCAATCCCGAACCCTAAACGGTTAAGGTTTAGGGGTTTAGGGGTTTAGGGGTTTAGGGTTTAGGGGTTTAGGGTTTAGGGTTTAGGGGTTTAGGGTTTAGGGTTAAAGCTTTAACAAGGATGCCGAGTAGCCTAGGAATGAAAAGGGCTCCCTTTTCGGTATTGGGTAACTTGATAAGGAAATTAGGACTACAAAAAGGGAATAAGGGTATTACGGGGCATCCTAGTAACCTAGACCCAGAGGGTCTATGTACACTACTATTATGGAATCAGGCCCCCCAAAACCGAAACCATAATGGAGATCGTCTTTTGGGACCTAATTCCATAATGGTAGTATACATGGACCCTCTGGGATAGGCTTTTGTTTCCTACTGGTTCCTTTCAGGAACAGGTCCCCATCAAAGACACATATTTGAGCATGGTACCAGCTCCATGGGGGTTCCTTTAATGAAGAGGTCCCAGGCTCTTATTTCATAGTGAGTCTGTTAAGGAAGAGGTCCCGATAACCCTAGACCCTAAACCCCTAACCCCAAAATCCCCAAAACCCTAAAACTCTACTACCCTAAACCCCTAAACCCCGAAACCCCTAAACCCTAAACCCCTAAACCCCTATAGACCCTAAACCCCTAAACCCTAAGTATGGTACACCAGACCTAGACCCAAGAGTAACCTAGGAATAGAAAGGGTGCCCTTTTTGGTTTAATGGGGGTTATAAGGGAACCTGAACCCCCCAAAAAAAGGGAATAAGGGCCTACTCTGCGTCCTAGCTAAGTGGGAGTTTCCGAAAATTAGGGGTACCTTATTTGGGGTCCTCATAATAAGGATCCTAGTATTTAGGGTACTATATTCGGGGCCCCTATTTTCGGAAACTTCCAAGTAAGGTACACCAGAACCCATAACGAACCCTATAGATCCTTTTAAGGAGCCCTTTAAGAGCCCTTGGTCCCAAAGAGTGGTACACCAGAACCCTGGGCCTAAAACCCCTATAGAGATCCCTTTAAGGAGCCCTATAGAGATCCCTTAACGGAACCCCTATAGAGATCCCTTAAAGGAACCCCTATAGAACCCTAAACCCCAAATTGAACCCCTGGGCGCCAGGCCTGCGGAGGATGGTCGAGAGCTCCAGCGGACTTTCTCCGGCGATTGTTTCCTGAAAGCTCAAGGTTCCCTTAAGGGTTTGGAGTCTTGCAGGGTTTAGGGGTTTAGGGTTTTGGGGTTTAGGGGTTTTGGGTTTTGGG
Organism: Symbiodinium sp. CCMP2592; assembly: GCA_905221615.1. NCBI lineage: Eukaryota > Dinophyceae > Suessiales > Symbiodiniaceae > Symbiodinium > Symbiodinium sp. CCMP2592. The sequence goes on along the minus strand of CAJNDT010005556.1, from coordinate 2,121,155 downwards.
GTTTTAGGGATAGGGTCTAGCCCCTTAAGGGATTTCAAGGGATCCTTTCAAGGGTATTTTTTGAGGGATCCTTTTAAGAGGTCCTATTGGGGCATCCTTTAAGGGTTCCTTTTGAGGGATCCTCTAGGAGCGCTCAAGGGTTCCTTTAAGGGGATCCTCTAAGGGTACTGAAGGGTTCGTTTAAGGGATCTTACAAGGGTACTATAGGGCTCCTTCAAGGGATCCCTTTAAGGGATCCTTTTGGGGCTTTCTTTGAGGGGCTGCCTACCAAGGATATTCTAAGGGGTGAAAGCTTCAAGGCTTACGGCTCTTTTAAGGGTACCAGAGACCTCCCTTGGAGGAGACCCAAACGGGCCCACTTACAGGAATTCATAGAGGGACCTTCAAAGGGACCCTGAAAGGACCCCTTCAAAGGGAAACTGTGAAGGAGCCTTTAATAAGGAACCCTTGAGGGATCCACAAAGAGTCCTAGCATAGGAGAGTTTAAGGTTTGGGAAAGTGTTGGATTGTTTGTGTGCGGTTCTATGGCGGCAGAAAGTCTTCTAGGTTTTAAGCGGGCAGTTGCTTTAAGGGGGTCTCTCAAGAGCTATGTGTAGCATTGTTGCTGCGGCTTTAGGGGTTTAGGGTTCGCCGGTTCAGAGGGGAGGTTAGGCTTTGGCGCCGAGGAGTTCCCGTATTTGTCTGAGGTTTGCAGTCTCGGGCTAAATGTTCTGCCTTTGTGGCTGAGTTCAATTGCTGACTCAGGCAGTCCGCAACGATCGGAGAGGTGTTACGGGGATTCCAAGGACAGCAAGACTAGCATCAGTAAGTTAGCTTAGGGTCCTGATAATTTAATTACTAGGCACTCTACTAACTAGCGGAAGTCTATGCTAGAGTCCCGAATTGTCTGAAACGCCTCAATTAACGCCTTAGAATCTACTTAGAAACTGCTTGCCTCGATGGTTCAAGAGGATAGAGTATATAACGCTCTACAAGGCATAAACCGGCATACATCTATGTCCGGAGGTCATACCACTGATTCCAAAAGCAACTACATGCTAAGTTATCTGAGCCTTACTCTTAACACGGCCACAAAGCCAATGTAAACAGCCCATCCAACCTGCCTCAATAACCCTGTGCCCCTGTAGAAGCCTATACAAAGCCTTATAGAAGAAACCCTGAGGCCCTGTAACACACAACCCTAAACCCTAAGCCCCATATAGCAAAAGAAACTGAGCTGAGGCTCCATTCGCATTGGCGAAGGCTTCTGCATCTCCTGTCTGGTTCTTACTAGGGAATGGGGGACTTATTGGGGGTAATATAGGGGCTACTAAATGGGACTACTAAACGGGACTACTATAGGGGACTACTAAAGGTGACGATTAAAGGGGACTACTATCGGGGACTACTAAAGGTGACGACTAAAGGGGACTACTATCGGGATCCATTCCCCCATTCCACCAGGGTCCAAAGGACCCAATAATCAGGTACTCGGTTTTTGGATAGTAGTTATGTAGGTTAGGATTTTGGAGAGTATATGATTATTGGGTACTTGGATCCTTGGGGTACTAAGCACCAGCCAGTCCTTCTTCAGCGTATGCACGGTCGCGCAGATGGGCTTCATCATGCCGGCACCTGAAGTTTGGGTTTGAGGGCTTGGCTTTCTTGTTTTGTTTTTGAGGGCCCTTTTCCTCCCTGCTACAGTCGGGGTTTAGGGTTTCCCAGATCTTCCAAAATGTTTTAATTAAGGAATATTCCCTAAATTATCGCATCATCCCTAATGTGATTTAAGGTATATTCCTTAGTTGCGTAAGCGATTTCGGACCCTATAGCAGCAGGACCCCTCAAACTCAGAAACCCTAAACCACACACCCAACCCTAAACTCTGAATCCCTAAACACAAACCCAACCCTAAGCTCAGAAACCCTCCGCAAACCCAGCCCTAAACTCAGAAACCCCAAACCCTAAACTCAGAAACCCTAAACCCTAAACCCCGGATGCTGAGTGCAGGGCTGCAGTATGGTGGCGGCGCAGCGAAGGAGGCCATGGCTAAAGCTACGGTAGAAATGCCCAAGACAGGATCCTTCATATGAGAGTTTCCGAAAACAGGGGACCTAATAACTGAATAGTAGGATCCTTACCTTCGCCCAATACCTGGACCCTAAAACCGTTTAGGGTTTAGGGGTTTAGGGTTTTTTGGGTTTGGGGTATAGGGTTTTAGGATTTTCAAACACTTCTACAAGAAAACCACCATGAACAAGCGCGGTTCCCGGTATGTGGAGTTCAGATCAAGTTTGCGGCTTAGGAAGGCTAAACAGCTGCTCGGATGCCCAAACCTGCGATTTCAACCTGGTGGGGTTTCAGGCAGTATCTTCCCGATATGAAGGATACGCAACAATAGAGTTTCACAAGTCTTGTTCTGCTGGTCTCGGATATACAGTTGATGCCCCCGAAACCCACCCTCAAGACCTGAACCGCGTGATTGAGGGAATGTCGACCCTCCTTGCGGTGTCTTCCGCTACTTGGGCAGAGACGGGCGTGGATTGACATCTCAACCGTGAAGCTTTCGGAACTGGAGCTGTGAAGCGCCTTCAGGACACAGCTACTGTCCCAAAGGCTCCATGTACCCATATAGTAGGTACTTAGGCCTTAAAGAAGTCCCTAATTGGGTGCTTTGGGGCCAAAGTATCCCTTGTTTGGGTACATGGACCCTTAGGAAGGGGTTTTTGTCAGGCGAAGCGCTACAAACATAGCAAACTTCCGTGACAGACAGTGATGGTCTGGTTTAAAATCTTCACAACTGCCTACTTAGAGGCCCGGGGGACGTAGTAAGTAGGTTATACGTAAAGTTATAAGTCCCCTAAATGGAGTTACCCCAATTCTAACCCTACTTATTACCGACTTACTAAGTCCCCTGGGCCTCTAAGTATTCAAACTGGGGCATCGGGGGGGCTGGGTGTATAGGGCTCTGGGGTTTGGCGATTCAGGGTTGTTTTTGGGCGGGGCTCGAAGGTTTTTGGCTTGGGGACTTCATTGTTTGGTTGTGGAAACCTTGTGGAATCTGGAGCTTTTTCGGCTTGGGCCTTCATGATGCCAGGGCCGCGCAAGCCTTTTGGTCCGAAAGCTCAAAGCCTCTAAACGCCCACTGAAACTCTAAACACCCAAAACTCGTACAGTCCTCAAAGCCCCGATAAGCCCGAAGCACAAAAACCGAGGAAACACCCCCTGCAAACAATTGAAGCCCTACCCCAAGGGTCCAAGTGCCTAATAATCATATAAGGCTACATAACAACTACCCTAAACCCAAGTACCTCATTATCGGGTGGTAATAAACGAAAAAACCGAAGAGCACACTGACACGCCAAGCGGGGACCCAACTCCGCCCCAAACGCCGAAGCGACTCGCAGAAAGCGTGCCTTGGATGCTCGAAGTCTAGCGGGGCTTTGAAGTGACCTGAATCCTGTTGAAGGGCTCGGGTTCAAGTACCTATAGGCTCATACCCTACCCCTTTTTTTGCTGGGGGGTACCTACTTTTCTATATACGAGATCCTATATAACCATAGAACTAGGTACCCTAAAAATGGGGTGGGGCATGAGCCTCTAGGTGCAGCTATTACCTAGCAACCATATGCTTATACTCTCCCAAAAACTATTTTGCAAAGCCATCCTAAACACTGGTAACTACCTGAATATTGGTTACTTTGAACCCAGCAAAAACCCCTTGAACCCCTAAAACCCTGAATAGACCAGCGTCACCACGCGCAAAACTCTGAGTGTTGGGTATGAATGCTGTCTTCAGAAGAAATGACGGCGTGTGTCTTAACCTAGACCCAAGAATAACCTAGGAATAGAAAGGGTGCCCTTTTTGGGTTTAAAGAGGGTTATAAGGGAACCTGAACCCTAACAAAGGGAATAAGGACCTGCTCGCTGTCGGCACAATCAATCGTCAAACGAATGTTCCCAGTGCTGTGTCGACTCCTTTCGTCGCATACTTGCGTACCAGGAATTCCTTTGTCTCTCTCCCGGCAAGCCGTCGCCGATGCGGGGTCCTAGTAACTGGATGCAAGTCTCAGACTGAATCCGGAAGAGAAGATTGCTAACTCAGTGGGCGTCGAGTGTTTTTTCATCGTCAAAACGGGTGGTTCACAAAGCCGCCAAGCTTTCCGCATTCAGGGAGCAGAGAGCAGGAACTCTTGACGAGGAGCATGTGGTTTGTAGAGTCTGCAACCCTCTATGTAAATGTAAATATATACAGACCCCATGACACCTCAGGGTATAAATCTGTCTACCCAGACCCCCGGGAGGATCCAAAAAGAAGATCCCTTCATGGGGGTTCCTATACAGTACCCTTAGTAGTATAGGGCCCCAAATTAGGGGATCTGCTTTCTAGATCCTAAACCCTAAACCCCAAACCCCTAATCCCTAAACCCCTAAACCCTAAACCTCTAAACCCTAAACCCTTAGATCCTGCACAAATTATAATAAATACAATTCGAAATTAGGCCGGTGACGTCTCGGATAATTTCCGTTGCGGTCGCTATTTAATTTCACACCCGAAATTAGCGGGCTGAGGGCTGTGTGTCCAAGAGTAGTAGCAGAAGTGGTAAGGCGTCGTGGTAGAGGAAGTAAACGTAATAGCAGTCGTCGTATTAGTAGTAGTAGTAGCAGTAGTAGTAGTCGTAGCAGCAGCAGTAGTGGTACTACTAGTAGTAATAGTAGTAGTAGTAGTAGTAGTAGTAGTAGTAGTAGTAGTAGTAGTAGTAGTAGTAGCAGTAGTAGTAGCAGTAGTAGTGTCGTAGTCGTAGTAGCAGTAGTAGTCGTCGTCGTGGTAGCAATAAAAGTAGTAGCAGCAATAGTAGTCGTCGTCGTAGTAGTAGTAGTAGTAGTGGTGGTAGAGTAGTAGTTGTTGCTGTCGTAGCAGTAGCAGTAGCAGTAGTAGCAGTAGTAGCAGCAGTAGTAGTAGTAGTAGTAGTACTAGTAGTACTAGTGGTAGTGGTAGTCGTAGTAGCAGCAGAAGCAGCAATAGCTAGTGGCGTGTTTTCAGGTTTTTGGCTTGTGGGACCCCCCCAAAAAAGCACTATCTGGCTCAGATAGGCTCGTTTTCCTCTTTTTGGCTTGTAAGATCCTCAAAAAGCACTATCTGGTTCAGATAGGCTCGTTTTCTGTTTGTTGGCTTGTGGGCCCACTAAAAAAGCACTATCTGGCTCAGATACGCTCGTTTTCAGCTTTTTGGCTTGTGGGACTCAACATTAAAAGCAGTAATATTATAGTGGTAGCAGTTGGCAGTGTAGGTGGTACTGGTAATTACCGGTAGTCAATTTGGACTGACACTCAAGACAGCAATGTCAAGGATCCGGCAGTCCATCTTTCATTTTTCTTAGGCGGAGAAAAGGAGCCTATCTGAGCCAAATAGTGCTGTTTTGGGGGGGTCCCTCAAGCCAAAAAGCGGAAAACGAGCCTATCTGGGCCAGATAGTGCTTTGTTGGTGTCCCACAAGCTAAAAAGCAGAAAACGAGCCTATCTGGGCCAGATAGTGCTTTTTGTGGGATCCCACAAGCCAAAAAGCGGAAAGCGAGCCGTCCTGAGCCAAATAGTGCTGTTTTGGGAGGGGTCCCACAAGCCAAAAAGCGGAAAACGAACCTGTCTGGGCCAGATAGTGCTTTGTTGGTGTCCCACAAGCTAAAAAGCAGAAAACGAGCCTATCTGGGCCAGATAGTGCTTTTTGTGGGATCCCACAAGCCAAAAAGCGGAAAGCGAGCCGTCCTGAGCCAAATAATGCTCAAGCCGACAAGCAGAAATCGCAGCAGAAATCGAGCGATATCGTTGTTTAAATTTTGTGCCAACCAGCAGAAATCCTGCCTGTCTCGGCCCAATGGGTCAGAGGGCTGGGTCGCTAATTTCGCTTAATTTGGGAAGACTGCGGTCGCTAATTTTGGAGATTTTCAGGGTGACGTCGCGTGACGTCGCTATAATTTGTACAGTTAGATCCCTTTAAAGGATCCTCCCGAAACTTCTGGGAAGTCCCTGCCTTGCATCAAAGGCACGTTGCAGGGCCGCCTGCCGAAACCACACCAACCCTAAGGGTCCATGTACCCAAATAGTATATACTGTGGCCTTAAAGTAATCCCTGTTGGGGCACTTTGGGGCCAAAGTATCCATTATGTGGGTACATGGACCATTAGGGAAAGGGTGTTGAGCCCGAAGACATCGGGGTTACCGGGTTAGGTTTGAAAGTTTAAGGGATATGGGTTTTAAGGGGTTTAGGGTTTGGGGCTTTCCGCTTTAAGGATTTTGGGGCGCGTTTTAAGGTATGGGCTTTAGGGTTTAGGGGTAGGGTTTACCTGTAGTCTCCATTGTAGTTCCTTGTTGGGGGTACCTTTTAAGATCCTTAGTATAAATTTGGTTAAACCAGAAAAAGGAACTACAATAGAGACTCTAGGTAGGGTCTGGAGTTTGGGGCATTATGTAGGAACCTGATTAAGAAGCCTGGGGCCTTTATTAGGGTTCCTTGTATGAATCCTACTATTTTGGGGTTATAGACCTAGGGTTTCTTAATTCGGTTCCTACATTAGGGTTCTTTGGGCTTTGGGTTTTGTAAGTTGCGCAGCGTTCTGTAATTAAAGGTTTTACAGGGTGTTACTGTGTGTTAGAGTTCCTTGATCAGGGTTCTGAACAAGGAACGTTGGGCTTGTTTAAGGGTTTGGGTTTGGCCCTAACAGTCTAACGTGTTCTCTTTGTGCGGTCGCATTGCAGTTATGCTATACCATTCAGTCAGATGGCGAATAACTCTAAAGCTACGGCCCTAGGCAACCTTTAAAGTTGGTGGGCTGCTTTGCATTCACGGACCTGGTGATACCACTGGTGGGAAGGGAGCCGTTATGAACGCCGGATTACTACACTAACCTTCTTTAGATTGTAGTAAGGAACCGAGTGGGAATCCTAGACACATGAGGGATCGATTAAAGGGCTCTACGTGTGATTCCCTAAAGCCCCAACTGTGAACCCCACCATCCTCAAAAACCCGGAATACCCTAAGGCCCCAAAGTAGTTCCTTTTTGGGGTTCATACTTAGAATCCGATAAGGTAATCCCAAAAAAGGGACTACTTTGGGGCCTGTGGGTAGACTCGGCAGCTTCTGGTAGAAACAGAACCTACTGTTTTGCAACACACAGACCGCATAAGCATCAGGACAACACAAATACAATCTACTGGGCCTGAATAGTCAGTGTGCTGTTTTGGGTTATGTTTAATTAACTGCGACGAGTTGTTCCGACCCCTTGTAAGCCCCCCGAATGACGGGCACCCTTTGACCTACTGGTTCCCCAGTACCCCCTAAGAGTAATGGCTGTCTCCTATGATTATTCTGTTGAAGTTAAAAAAAACAAAGCTTGAACCCTCACCCTAGAACCCTGAATCGTAAACCCGAAAGCCGTAAGCCCTAGAACCCTGAACCGTAAACTCGAAACCCGAAAACCGTAAGCCCTAAACCCTAGAACCCTGCAGCCCTAAACTTTTAAACCGTGAACTCGAAAGCCCTAAACCCTACAACCCTATATAGAGCCTTAAACCTTACACCCGAAAGGCCTAAACCCTGGAACCCTGTAACCCGAGATCGGAAGCCCTGATGGCATCGCTGGGGAACTGAGCATAGATGCCTTGTGCAATCTTGGCAGAACACACACACACACACCCACACCCAGACATTCCAAAAATCCCTTACTTAAGGAGTATACCTTAAAATTTGAACTGTATTAGGGATCCTACCTTTACTTCAGGAATATTCCTTAATCTATGGGTTTTGAAATGTCTGGGCACTGCAACACTCAGTGCCCGATCTTCCAAGATCCCTTAAGTATGATAAACAGGTATATATACTTTTTCCAACCATATCAGGGGTGCCACCATAATTCCAGGTATGCTCCTTAAGGCATATGAAGGATTGCTGCTATAATTAAAGGTATAACAGTACAACCCTTACAGCAGACTACGGATCCTGCCAGAAGTTGCCCAATGTTCTAGAAGAGCCGGGTCTTGCGTTCCAATCGGTGAAGCCTTCTGGATACCTGATAAGCCATCCTAGACCGCAAGCTGCAAACCACCCATCCTACAACAAAAAAACAAACACAGAACATCATTCGCCACTCTACCCCCTAATCGATATAACCCCCCGAGCTGCCTACAGCCCTACCTCCTAAACCTTGAAGCCCTAAAAACCTAAGCCGCCTGGGATTTGCCGGTCGAGGGCGTCGCAGTTCCATCGGAGTAGGCGGATCTTCTCGCGATGACTGGCAGGAGGGATTCAGCAAAAAGACGGTCGAGGGTTTTGGGGTTCAGGACTTAGGGGTTTAGGGCTTAGGGCTTTAGGGTTTTGGGGTTTAGGGCTTCGGGATTTAGGGTTTTCAGGTTTTAGGGGTTCAGGACTTAGGGGTTTAGGGTTTAGGGAGTTTAGGGCTTTAGGGTTTAAGGTTTCGGGTTTTGGGGCTTAGGGTTTTGGGGTGTAGGGTATTCCGGGTTCAGGTTTTCCCCGAACCCATATAGAAGCTAGTTTGATCTACGTTTTCAAAGACTTCTAGAAGGAGATCAGAATAAAGAACCCGAAAAGGGCAGGTTACTTAGGGTCCAGGCCAGGCATGGGCTGTAGGGCATTAGGCTGTAGGTCTTGCGGTTTGAGGGTAGGGACTTTCGGGCTTTCCTAAAGGAGGGGTTGTTGCAAGCTCGAGAGAAATTTGCGCCGCCCTCAGAGCCTAAGACATAACATCTGTATATAGGGGCCCTGAGTAATTAGAACACGCTGTTGAGGCATGTAATTGCGAACAGTATATAACTAAGTAAGAAACACGTGAGTGCTGAATATATATGAAAATAACCTGTTGTGCCGGACATGTTTACAAGGGTTGTCGTTCGGATTCCGCCAGAGATTCGGAGGGACGTCCATGAAGGGTTCTATAAGGGGCGAGTTCCCTTCATGCACGGGCTTCGAGGGCATTTCCCAGGAGTAAGTTGTGGGTTTGGCATTTATAAACTCGAGGTCTGAGAAAGCCCTGAGTACAGCCCCAAAGCCCTTCAGGCTTTCGGGCTCCAGCTTTCAGGCTAAAGACCTGGATGCTCTTTGGCGAAGTGGCCGCGGCTAGCTTGGAGGAAGTGTCGACCGTTTACACATCACCTTAACCCAGAACATGAAACCCAACACCCTAAACCCTTAACGTCAAACCCCTCGACCCGAGACCCTAAACACAAAACCCGAAACCCTGAACCCTAAACCCCGATTCAGTGCTTCGAGATGCTTTGAGGAAGGGGCCGTGCAAGGAAGCCACCCTTCCCAAAGAAACAAGCCTGATGTCAAACACGAAGCCAGCCCCAAGGAGCTATGAAGTCATCTCGACATGCCCTCCACTGCACTCCAAGCTGCTAAACTGTAAATTTTGGGGTTGCCGAAAATAGGGGAGCCTAATAAAGTCTCCTAATAGTAGGATCCTGAATATCAGTACCCCCAAAATAAGGTACCCTAATTTTCGGAAACTCCCATCATATCTGTGGACCGACTAGGCATCGCCGCTCCCTCTGCCGCCTCTCGTACTCGCGCCAGACCTTCAGGGGGGCAAAGTATTCCGGAACTTGTTTCCCCAAAGGGTCCTATATAGTAAACAGGGGACCCTAATATGGTACCCTAAATAGTAGGATCCTTATTATAGGGACTCCCAAATAAGGTACGTACCCCTACTTTGCCAAGTTTCTTAGAAATTCTCGGAACTATAATTCAAAGGGGATTCGGAAGGGACCCTTAATGGGGACCCCTACCGTATAATGGGCTATATCATGGGTATATAATGGCTATATTAAGGGTTATATACTCAATTCCCCAAAGGATCCAAAGTACCTATATAGTAGAATGTAGGGTTTTTATATCAGGAAGTACTATTATGGTTTAGGGAAGTATCCCCCATAACGGAACCTAGGACCCTTTGGGCTCTTAGGGATTATCGGAACCATAATTATAAATTCGCCTCGGCCAAGGCCGAAGCGGTCAGAGGTTCCTATTCGGATTCTCCTATTCCCCACCTCTTAATCCCCTCCCCAGTGACCCACCCCCTCCCCCCCCCCTCCCCCCCCCTTCCCCCTTCCCTCCCGCCCCTCCTCCGCTCGCTGACAGGTGCGAGCTTTCTGGAGTTTTCGACGACACGGGACTGCAATGTAGCATCTTTATGTGCGTCTCAGGCTTGTTTTAGACGCCCTTTCGTTGGGATAGGCGGAGTAACGTGGTTGAAAAGGCTGTGATGCTTCCCTAATCCAAGACGCCCACGAAATACACAGCCTCAACGGCCCATACTTAAGGCATCCCGCCGCTTGCGAGAGTCTTGGTATCCAGTGTTTCGGAATGACGACACCAAAATTCGTACTGATACTACCACTACTAATACTACTCACAATTATCCTGCTTCGTGTTGCTATGAACATTACTTTTACTATAAGTGCGATTCCAACTGTTACTTTTCCTACAAGAGCTTGCTGCAGATAGTAGCCACTCGCCGCATGCGCGTACAGCCGGGCCGAGGCGGACGACGCGCAGCGTTTCAAATTGTTTTCCAAGCACCCCTAACAATCTAGTGGATCCAGGTCTTCTTGATTAGTGAATCAGGTTTTACACTTCGGCGAAACTTAAGCCGGAAGGTAGCCAGACCTTCCGCAAACCCAAACACGGAATTTTATACCTACTAAAGATCCACTACAATTCGAGGTATATTTCTAAAACAACTAAAGATTTTGTTTTGGAAGGTCTGGGGTAGCTTTCCCTCTCAGACGCCGAACCTCAGGCAGATCTACGCTGGCTCCCTCTGCTTCTTTTGCAGCTTTCTGCTGCTCTGAAGAAGCTTTCTGGCATTCCGCATCCGCTTCGCATGCAGCGCAACGGCTGCAGATCGTCGTGCACATGGACAGCATGCTCTTGGCATACCGGTCCTAGCGCTGGTGCAAACGATCAGGCTGAGTGAACTCAAAACCTTCGCTAACCACAGGAAGATTCTCAACTGTGGCCCAAATTCATAGGCAGGCTTCTGTGTTTCTGATGCCGCTGCAGCCTGATGTTGGCCGTGATTCCCAAGCCCTTGTACCTGCCCTTTGCACTCTCGCAGGGGAGCGACCTGGAGGCCCCACCAGTCAGAGTTCAGGCCACCTCGCTCCCGCTCTCTGATGGTGTTGATGGCTGTGAACTCCGCCTTGGTGAGATCATTTCCATCTTCAACCTCAGCGGCAAGGCCAGGAACGGCAGCCCCCAAAAAAACGCAGTTGACCCAACCAGCCAAGCTCGATTCGGCAACTGCTCAGCGACTCGACCTGAATCCTGGAATTCCTTCTGCGCCCGGCTGTGGATGTGCGCTGCTAAGCAGGCACGTGAACATGAGCCGTGATTTGTAGATATACTACTGTAAGCTGGCTCAAACCCTGGCATTACCCAGACCTTCCAATATCCTTTGCTTAAGGAATATACCTTCATCATTTCATACATTAGGATCCCACTGCAATGTAAAGTCTATCTCTTTGTTTAAGGGATTGTGGAATGTCTGGGGAGGGGATCTCGAAAAAGGTTTAGGGTTTAAGAGGGCAGGTAGCTTTAGAGCGGATATTAAGGAGAGCTGGGGATGACTACTGGGTTCCTCGGAGGCCTCACAAGGTGGGATGAAGGTAGGTGGGATTAAGGATCCCTGATATAAGGACTCTTATTGGGAATATCCCACCTACCTTCATCCTACCTTTTGAGGGCCCCGGGGTTCCTGCCGCCTTTGACTAGTGGGTTCCATGCCGCCTTGAAGCAGCTGAGAATGCGAACAGAGTCCAAAGCGCTGATACAGAGAAACCTACCACCCCTGAATGCCCCCAACATCCTAAAAGCCCTGCAGCTGCGAAGCAGCAGTTGATACTCCACCCTCAACCCAACCCCCCCCCTCTCCAAAAAACTAATGACACATATGCCTCTAACGATCGACATCCTACAGCTCAGAAATTTGGGGTTTGAGGTATAGAGTGCTGAAACATGAGTAACACTATGCAAAGCTATTCCTCCAAAATTCTCGCTATCATCATAGCATATTGATAATCCGCCCCGAGCCCCATCGCCCCTGCACGAAGCCCTGAACCCAAACGCTTGCGGAGCCCCTGAAAGGAACCCTGAAGGGAACCGTGTAACCTATCTTTTTAAGGACTTAAGAGGGTTTAGGGTTTAGGGTTTAGGGTATAACGAAACGATAGATAGGGAGCCCTAAACAGGGTAGGTTTTATAGGGTCAAGGTGTTGGCTTTGCACGCCAGCCTGGTCGTTGAGCACTCCTGGGCAACGACAACAGAGCAGGTGGAGGAGGGGGCTTAGGGTATAGGGTTTTAGGTTTATGAGGTTAAGGGCTTAGGGTGGAGGCGTTTGGGTTTAGGGTTATGGGGTTTTGGGGTTGAGGGTGGGGAGTGTTTACGGGTTCAGGGTTCTTTGGGCAGGTTTTACCAGTGTTGCTCACTCTTGACAATGCGCTCACCCTGTTGTTCAAACAAGGACGAAGCAGACCAACAAGCACTCTTAGCCACTTAGAAGCAGCCATAACCCTAAGGGTCCAAAGGATACAATACATGGGTACTCGGTATTAGGATGGTAGTTATGGAGGTTAGCGTTCGGGAGAGTATGTGCTCCTGGTTATTAGCCCAAAGGCTCCCTGCACCCTTATAGTAGATACTTAAGCCTTAAAGAGGTCCCTATAATATAGGTACTTTAAGGCCTAAGTCTCTCTACTATAAGTGTACATGGAGCCTTAGGGTAGGTATTTGGACCCAAAGAGCAACAAAGCTGAGAAGCCCAGGCTTTCCCCTGGAACCTGCGGGCGACGAGGTGATCCCTAAGGCTCCATGTACCCTTATAGTATATACCTTGGCCTTAAAGTACCTATATAGGGACCCCTTTAAGGCTTAAGTATCTACCATAAAGATACATGGAGCCTGTGGGGATGGCAGTAGAGAACCCCGAACCCCAAAACACAGACCTTCGTCTGCTATTCAATGACTCGATGTAGCTCCTTTTTTGGTTTATTGGCTTTTTTTAGGGCTTAGGATATACTTGGAGGGGCAGGGGGCTTAGTAAGTCGTTCGTATGTAGGGTTAGAATCAGGGCATCTCCATCTAGAGTACTTATATAGCTCTGCTTATAATAACCTACTTACTAAGTCCCCCGCCCCTCCAAGTATACTAGGATACCCAGTAGCCTAAGAATAAAAAGGCCTCTCTTTTTGGTATTGGGTAACTTTATAAGGAACCTAGGACTACAAAAAGGGAATAAGGGTACTACTGGGCATCCTAGTATAAGAGGGTCTTTGTCATAAAGCTTTACACCCCGTGCATTGGAGTACCTGCAGTAGACCTCAAAATCTAAAAGCCTGAAGACTGACCAATACTGCTGATGGACAAAATCCTGCATTCGGTATTATGATTTCCTTATCTAATCCTTAAAAAGGTAAGCTATCTGGGGCCCAGGTATGAAACTCCAAGCTCCTGAACCCTAAGGCCCTATGAATGAAGAAAAGCTTCGATAGACCTGCTGGACGTGAAAACGATCTGCGATGGGAGCACCCCGGCGGTCGCGGGTGTAAATCTTTCGGAACGTGGCATCCTCGGAGCACAAGGCGTTGAGAGTACTAAAGGGGCCTTAATAAGTCGAATAAGGTTCCTTTAAGGGTTCCTTTGAAAGGTGTCCATAAGGATTTTACTATAAAGGCTATTATGGGGGTTTAGTACAGGGGCCGAGAATAAGGTTTTGGGGCCACTATACTATACTTCTAGTCAGGAACCACCCAACAAATAGTATTGGTAATTTCTTCGGCCCCTATAGTGTTTGAGGTTCCCTTCATAGGGTTGGGATTTGGGGTTCCCTCAAGGGTTTAGGGTAGGGATTGACCTCGCTGGGATGTGGGTCTTCCCTGAAGGGTTTGTGGTACACGGAGCGAAGGCTTGGATGTTTGGGGTTCCCTTAAACTAGGATGCCCAGTAACCTAGGAATAAAAAGGGCTCCCTTTTGGGTATTGGGTAACTTAATAAGGAACCTAGGACTACGAAAAGGGAATAAGGGTACTACTGGGCATCCTAGTTTCGGCTGCATGAACTGCTGTATGTCTTACCTAAGCCCTAATCCCTAAACCCTAAACCCTGAACCCTAAACCCTAAACCCTAAACCCTGAACCCTGAACCCTGAACCCTGAACCCTAGACCCTAAACCCTTAACCCTAGACCCTAAACCCTGAACCCTGAACCCTAAACCCTTAACCCTAAACCCTTAACCCTACATAGACCCTAAACCCTAAACCCTGAACCCTAAAGCGCGTCTTACAGTCAGGGGCTTGCAGGGTTTCCTGCGGGCTTAGGGCTTGTGGTTCAGGGCTGGGTCGCGGCTCTATAGCTTTTAAGCTCGCTGGGTTTAGGGTTTAGGATTTAGGGATTAGGGTTTAGGGAGTAGGGTTTAGGGTTTAGGGATTAGGGCTTAGGGATTAGGGTTTAGGGTTCAGGGTTTAGGGTAAAAGTTGAAACTTTCAGAACCGACTACCTTACAAGAACCCCCAGAAAGCTGAAAAGTTGAGTCTACAGCCAATAAGTAAGGAGGCATTGCCCCCAGGCTAGGCGTCTATAATTTCCTGAAAATCGGCAACATCGGATAGAGTGACCGTAGTAATCAGAATAGGGCTTGGCGGTATGCTATAGTGTTAAATCGCGTAATGATTGGATAAGAGCTCATGATAAGAACCCTATGTTTTAGGGTGCATCTCGTCTTGTATGTTGATGGTTTAAAGGACCCTATGCCCCAAAACCGAACCCTGGATCTGAACCAAGAACCCCTTAACCAGGAAACCCACCAAAACGAGAAGGTCAGTCCGGTACCCCTGAGGGGTGTTTAGGGGTTTAGGGGTTTAGGGTTGTATAAAGGATTCCGGCTTTTCGACTCAGGCTGGGACGAAGAGGCCTTGCATCTCTGGGATCATCTCCTTCGTGGCTTTGGGGGTTTAGGGTTTAGGGCTTATAGAGTTTAGGGTATAGGGTATAGGGTTCAGGGTTGAAGCTTTGGGGCACAGGGCTTAAGGGGCTGTGGCTTCAGGGATGATGGGTTCCTGTCGTAGTAGGTAGAATTTGGGGACAACTGGGGCATAGTATAGCATAGTTGTAAGGACGATAAGCGCATGCCTATCCTGACCATTCAGACCCTGCAGTACAAGGCAACGGAGCCTAAAGGCTTGTGAGTTTGAACGTGGAGTTTAGGAGTCTAGATTTTCTACGAGGCTGAAAGTTTGGGGTGCAGGCTGTATGGGCTTAAAATTCGTTTCAGGACTCAAAAGGGGCATTTGCGAAGGCAAAGTCCTGCTGCTCACTAAGTAGAGGTCTGCGAACTAATCAGAGTTTCATTCAAGTTTATCCGTGTGGCCGCTTTATTATACACGTCTGATGCACCCCGAAGCCCAAGGCTCCTGTTAAGGCCTCTGTTAAATTCCGGAGTGCGGTGTGTAGGTTGCAGGGAGCTAAGGCTCGGGTGTCTCAACTGCATAGGTCGTGGTCTTCTAAGGAAGGGTTCAAGTTTTTAGGGTCTCGGCCCAAGGGCACCAGGACTGTTTGGGGTGTATTACTTAGTTGCTGAGTTCATAAGCCCCCGAAACTGTACACGTTTAGCTGTATAGTGGGTAATATTAGTCCCAAAAGCGTAAAGTGTATCCACTCAGCTACCAAGATTAGCTTTGTAAAACCTCAAACCATCACTGCCATATGGGTAACACGAAGTACAGCGGAATGATACAAAGGCTTTAATGATTGAAAGGGGGCGTTTGGTGTCCGGGTAGAGAAAAGTAGAACTTCATAGGCAGCACAAGGGCAAACCATTACTAACTATCCCGACCCCAATATCAGGTATGTACGGCCCAAAGTCTAATACGTAAGTATAGCCAGCTGGTTCACCCTCCACCATAAACCCTCGGCAGTAAACCCTAAATCGTAACTTTAAGCCTAAACCCTAGATCGATCTTAAATTTTATTAAACTAACCGTAAACCCCAAACCTCAAACTTCAACCCTAAACCCAAACTGAAACCCTGGCCGTAAACCTTATACGCTAACCCCAACTGTAAACCCGACACTCCAGAACCTAGCGCAGTCACCAGCCCTACAAACTTTTATCCCCGAAACCTTAAGCCTCTCCAAACCTTGAAGGGCACCCTCCATTTAGACACCAAAGGATCGGGCGGCTTAGAAAGTAGCATGAGAAGTCAGGTGCCCATGGTTCATACATACATACATACATACGCGCGTACGTATGTACATGCAAGGCCTATAGCGACATGTCAATGTGAAGAGACAGGCGTTGTGGCGTGTCTTTGACACTCTCTCGCAATGGGGGAAGCCGCGCCCCGTAGTGCCCGCTGCCTCTTAATGCCGGTGCGTATGACAGAACCACAAACGAGCTAATGGAATGGTCGACATCTGGACTGATGTCATCCACACATTTGCGAAGAAGCAGATAGCCAGAATGGCATAAACGCGAGGTATATTTTGTGCAGTTGGCAACCTGATCATCATCAGCTAGGAACCCATCGCCAGTGTCAGCCAATAGCAAGGTCTGGTGGGGACCACTTGTCGCAAGCTCGCCCTTGTGCAGGCAGATCGATCGCAACCCATCCTCGAGTGCATGGGTATCCAGGGTGCAACTGTCTGTCATACATACACACTTACATACATGCACACATACATAGGCGACAATTAACGCACCCGAAGCTCGCGACAAAGAACAACTAGCATTATAACAACTATGGTACCTGTAGCCCGAATCTTTTCTCAGCTTGCTTACTAAGACCCCGGATCAAGCGGTCCCTGATCGCATCGCTCAAAGGAGCCCCTATAAGGAACCCTGGTGCAGCTTCCACCTTAAACCCACACCGCAAACTTAACACACCTTCAAGAGCCCTGGAAGGTTCTTATACCATAAGGCTTCCTATTTCAGGGTTACCCTATTTGGGTGATTATAAATATTGCTACAAGGGCTACTATATAGGGGTTACTATAAGAGTTCCAACCGCAAGGATCCCATGGAGAAACTCTTATATAATCTAACAGGATCCCTCACAGGATCCCTTCAGGGATCCTTTAAGTGTCGTATAGGAACCCGATCCTAAACCCTAAACCCTAAATCCCCCATAGATCCCTTAAAAGGAAGCCCAAGAGATCCCTTAGAAGGGCTGCTTTAAAGGAGCCCTACCTTTCGGACCCTTTCTGGGGCCCGAACCGGGCATCGCTGCTTCGCGCAGACGCCGCTGGCGCCGCGCCCGCCACTGCGACCTTCAAAGCCCAAAGGCTCCTAGGGTTTACCTTAAGCCGGAATAACCTACCTTTTTAGGGTTCCCTATTATGACTTAAATCATAACATGAAGCCCTATATAATTTAAGCCATATTCCTGGGCGGGTTACCCAAAGGGTCCTTTGTACTGTTATGGGGGATACTTCCCTAAATCATAATAGTAATTCCTAATATGGAAACCCTACATTCTACTATATCGGTACATTGGACCCTTCGGGTTAGGGTTTAGGGATCGTCTAGGGTTTCGAGTTTAGGGGTCTATAGAGGTTCCTTTAAGGGATCTATGGGGGGTTTAGGATTTAGGGTTTAGGGATCCAGAAGGGTTCCTTTAAGGGATCTATAGGGGGGGTGTAGGATTTAGGGTTTAGGGATCTAGAGGGGTTCCTTTAAGGGATCTATGGGGGGATTGGGGTTTAGGGATCTATAGGGGTTCCTTTAAGGGATCTATGGGGGGTTTAGGATTTAGGGTGCAGTGTAGGGTTTAGGGATCTATAGGATTTCCTTTAAGGGGTCCTTTACCCCTTAAAAAGCGCCTCATGAAGATTCCTTGTTGGGTTCCCCTAAGAGGTCCTTTTAAGGTTTCGTTTGCGGTCCCCTCTGTCATGGGGCCTATGAAGGAAGGGATAGGGTTTGGACTTCAGGCTTCTGTTAAGGGTTCCTCTACGGGTTTCTATAAGGGTTTCTGTTTGGCTTCCTTAAAAGGGCTCCTCCATAACAGTAAGGGATTCTCAAAATCGGGTTCCTATAAGGGTCATGCACCTATGTAATATCTATGTATGCCTTCAAGGGGGTTCGAGATAGATATTCTAAGGCCTATCAGAATATATGCTGCAACGTGGTGCGGACACGGGTTGGGGCTGGGTTTAAGGCTTCGCGATTGGAGTTTCAGCGGTTATCGGGTTTGAAAAGGGCCCTAAACCCTAAACCCTGCACCCTAAACCCTAAACCCTGAACCCTACAAACCCTAAACCCTACAAACCCTAAACCCTATAAACCCTAAACCCTACAAACCCTAAACCCTACAAACCCTAAACCCTACAAACCCTAAACCCTATAAACCCTGAACCCTACAAACCCTAAACCCTATACACCCTAAACCCTATAAACCCTGAACCCTACAAACCCTAAACCCTATACACCCTAAACCCTATAAACCCTTAAGGATTAGGGCTTCTTCGGATTGACGGCTTAAGTCTAAAGGGCTGAGGGCCTGTAGTGTTCCGGGTTTGAGGATGTCGGAGGCCTCAAAAGGTGGGATGAAGGTAGGTGGGATATTCCCAAATAAGAGTCCTTATATAAGGGTTTAGGGTTTAGGTTTTGGGATCCTTAATCCTACCTACCTTCATCCCGCCTTTTGAGGCCTCCGAAGGATGAAGGCTCAGGGCGCCCAAGCGCAATTCCAGAGGGCTTTCTGGGGGTTTCCGAAAACAGGGGACCCAAATATAGTACTAATTATAAGGCCCCTATAGTACCTAGCATATGGGAGTTTCCGAAAATTAGGGGGACCCTTATTTTGGGGTCCTTATGATAAGGATCCTATTATTTAGGGTACCATATTCGGATCCCCTATTTTCGGAAACTCCCATATGCTAGGTACTATAGGGCCCTTAATGATCAGAATAGGGTATTGTTTAACTTCATAAGGAACCTAGTACTACAAAAAGGACATAAGGGTACTACTGGGCAACCTAGTAAAATTCCATATTCAGATTGATAAGTTCACGGGACCATTCAAAGTAAAGAAGGCCATGGTAAGTTGAGGCAGATATCACTTAACCACAACATCCTGCTAACTTGCCAGCAACCCTCACCCCCTAAACCCCCAAGAGCCCTAAACAAAACCCCTAAACACTACCATAACAATGAATAACCTACCTTGTTAGCGTTCCCTATTATGATTTCCTTATATAAGTCCTTAAACAGGTAGGTCCTTCAGGGCTCAGGTAGGCCCTAAACCCCAAAGCCTGGACCAGCATGTGCCTTCAAGGCGACGTCCGCGGCAGAACGCCAAAACGTCCTGGAGGATCGGATCAGACACTGCCCAGATCTTCCAAAATCCCTTTAATACTAAAATGTAGTAGGATCCCGAATATGATTTCAGGTATACTCCTTAATTAAGGGATTTTGGAAGGTCTGGGTAAGCTTGGGTAGTCTGAGTTTGGGGTGTGAACCAGAAACTTTGCTCCCGACTTTCGCAGTGGGTGGGTATCCTGTATCTGAACCTATGAAACCGTCCCGCTCAACCCTCGCTGAGTCGTCTGCCCGGATGCCGACGCGCTGAACCCCTGAGCCTTAAAGTATGTCTGTGTCCGTAAGCGCTTCGGGATGGTAGGTTGGTAGGTTATCCAGTATCGCAGCCGTCGGACCCTAGATAGGGTGGGTAAGCTACCAAGCTCACAAGACTAACCCCCGAACCTGCATCACTAGAATCGGGTTTTCTGGAGGAATGAGGTACTTAGATTCAGGATGGTAGTTGTGTAGCTTAATATTTCGGAAAGTATATGACTATGAGGTACTGGGAACCTTAGTGTAAACCTTGAACCCCTAAACCCTAATGTATGAGCCTTAACAACTTGACCCTCGGGCTCGGGATTATTAAAGTATAATTATAATTCATCGGGACCACAAGGAAATGGTGTTGACAACTATTCCGACCCTTCAATTCTACTAAACCCTAAAACTTAAACTGACACGTGAGCGCGTCGTGCTTTGGCCCCTGGATTGAGCTCTTCTGCGAACATAGAGGTCTTTAAAACATGTTCGTGCTAATGAGCTGCTACTACCAGCACTTTCGCCGGAAGCCGGAGGACAACAACGCAACATAGCAAATGTTCACTGGGGGGGGGGGTCGAATACTCGGCCTATTGAACTTTAGGGGGCTACTGGGAGGGGCCGGGGACTTAGTAAGTCGTCTATAAGTAGGGTCATAATTGGGGTAGCTCCATTTAGGGTACTTAGAACTCTACTTAAAACCTACTTACTGAGTGCCCTGCCCCGCCAAGTAGGGTTTCGGGGTTTGGACATTTAAGGCAGGTCTTTATAGGGCTTTGGGTTTAGGGTTCGGGAAACTAGGCTCAGCTGTCCAGTATCCTAGGACAACTACAGATTGACCTTTGGGACGATATAGGGTTTACAGTACCTCGAAAAGGTTAAAGGTTACCTACTCTACTCGAAAGACTATCTGGCGATAGCCTAAAACTTTTCGTATACATATATATATATATATATAAATATATATATGTATATGTATATGTATACATACCCAGACGCTCCACGCATATTACCATTATGGAATGAAGTCCCTAAAACCACAGTAAGAGTGGTCTATTGGGACCTATTTCCATACTGGTAGTATATATGGAGCCTCTTGGATTACGATAGATCAACTTGAGACCCTACAGTGCGAGCACTATTTGCATGCGCAGTCTGCGGGGTTGACCTAGTAAAACTACATGTCTAAAGTTCCCAGGAGTTGTGCCAAAACCCGATTTGAATTCTCTACAGCTGTCATAAGAACCTAAGTTAGGGTCACTGGTGTTGTCTCCAGGAATCCGGCTCTTCGGCATACTGCGTAGAGCCCTCAGGCAGCACGTGCAGGCAAATGACACTCATCCCTGGCGCTTGGAGTTTGGGTGTACGAATTTTGAGGTGTGATAAGGATATGTAGGCGGTCGCAAACTGGCTGCGCGTTGCCTTATAAGTCTTCGTAGGGTCGAAAATGCGCGTATAGCAAGCTCTGTCCGTGATGCTTGGAGTTTGGGCTTATCAGTTTGCAGGACATTCAGACAGCCCTGAAGGCTGTGTATAGCAACGCACAAGATAATCACTTTTGGGGTGAGGAGCCGGATTTCGGGATCCATGTATGATCGAAGGTTGAGGATCAAAGATTGACGGAGCTTCGGTCCTTCATCTACAAGCCTGAAAGCATAGTCGTACGACTTCTGGGGTTCCTTAAGATACGTAAAAATACGATGCACAATACCCAAAAGTTTCTAAGAATTACTAAGGCCTCCATACGAGGGTGGTTGCGACCTCACTGTATTGATTTCGAAGGAGCTTGGGGTCAACGGGCTTCTGGAGTCGCGAGGCAGGGCTTTAAGGCTTCACAGCGCCTGAAGTTTAACTGGGGAGTGCCAGACTACAGTCATGTTGAAAGAGACTAACTACAGTAGAAGCCAGAAAGTTGGGAATATCATTATCCTAACCCCTTTAAGGTAAATTATAGGGGATCCTATCATTAATCCATATTCCAACTTTCTGGAGTTCCCTTTAAGGAGCTACGTTAAAGGGTTCGAGGTTCAAAGGGGCTTGGAGTACAGATCAAAGTGGTGGGGAAGGAATCCGGGACTCAATTCAGAACTGTGACTTGCTAAGTTGCGAACGAACAAACTTGCCAGGTTCGGGATCGCTTCAAACTTGAAAAGGGTTCCCTTACCGATGAGGCTACTTCTCAACTACTGCGCCGATACCCTGAAGCTGTAACCTCCAAAGCCCCGTTCCCGAAAGTCCAAACTCACACTAATCTGTTCCAAACTCCAAAAAAACAATCGCCCTAAACCCTAAACCCTAAACCCCAAAACCCTAAACCCTAAACCCTAAACCCTAAACCCCAAAACCCCAAAACCCTAAACCCTAAACCGTGCCAAAAGCCTTCGGGTCCTGGGTGAAGTAGACTCGTAGACTCTATCACTCTGTGGCAAGACACCCCAACCTCCAACCCCATCACTTAGAAGCTGCCTCCACCCTGTAATAGTGACCATAAGGACTATATAGGATTATATTAGGGCCCTCTTATATTCCTATTATACCACTATTACAGGGTGGGGGCAGCTTCTTACCCATCACCTTAACACCACAGAAACAACCTAGGCGGCCCTAAGCAGCCTTTAGCCTCCCTCCTCTTCCACTTCAATTTAGGGGCCTTAACCATTAGACTAAGATTGCTTTTTGGGGGGGATTTAAAAAATTACAATAGGAAGCCCCAGGGCCCTAAGGAAGAATGGAGCAAATAACTCCAGCTCCTACAATATCTAGGATACCCAGTAACCTAAGTATAAAAAGGCCTGTCTCTTTGGAATTGGGTAACTTTATAATTTATAAGGAACCTAGGACTACAAAAAGGGAATAAGGGTACTACTGGGCATCCTAGATATACAACATCCTTCAAATCAGCACAAGGTCGCCTTCATGTTTATCCAGAGCGGGACCATGAGGCCTCAAGCCTGACGCTTAGTGTTTAGAGTTTAGGGCTTAGGGGTCCAGTCCTACACCCTAAGTGCAATCTCTCAAAACTTGCTGTACCAAGGAAGCTTCCCTGAAATTTCACGTCCCAGCTGCCCTTCTCCGTATCTGCAAACTCTGGCGCGAAGCGGACGCGCTTCCTTGGGTCTCTTGCTACGGGTCCATCCAAGAGCCCCAACAGCCGTCCTTATTGCGGATCTTGGGGACCTAATATAGGGGCTTTAATAATTCGCAGATGGTTCCTTTTTGAGGGGTCTATACGGGCCACGATAAGGGGTATTAGTATTGGTAATTGTTTTGGCCACCAAAATTGATTTCAAATTGGCAGTATATCTGGACACGTTGGGTTTAGATCCAAACATGCGTTGGTTAAATCTGCTAGGCAAAGTCTATGACGTACCAACTCATCTGTCGTTGAACTATCTACCGACCTTGATTGCCTAAACTCTCCATCTCAGAATACACTGAACGACTAGCTCCAAATCCTAAACAGCATGGACTCTCGTGAAGAACAAGAAGTCTGAAACTTCTTCGCAGCCCGAAGCAGATCTTTGACCAACAACCCGACCACTTCAAACCACCACGGATGCAAACAACAATCAATATCTTATGAACACTCGTCAACACCCAAAGTGCGCTAAACCATCCATTCCGAGCCTTGTAATTCGAAACGGTCACAACCAACAAAAAACAATTGATATAGGTGCCCATCCAAATACCCATCCCATAACACGAGCAGGAAAGGCATAGGCGATGTCCAATCTATGATGTATGTGCCTGAATAAACGCCTGAATCGCTTATAGAGCCGTGACCATGAGGCTCTAAGGGGTTCAAGGCTGTTGGTCCCACAGACCACAACACATCAGGCGTCCTTAGACTCAGGGTTACAGACGGGTTGAACAAATTGTCTGGGGTTTCGGAGTATACTTTTATAAGAGCCGTACCATCATAAGGATTCCTTCATGTCCAGTGTCCTTGGAAACTACCTATGATCTCCATTGTAGTTCCTTTGTTTGGTTTAACCAACTATGTATTAAGGGTCCGAAACGGTAACCCCCAAAAGGAACTACAATGGAGACTACAGGTAAAGGTTAACCTTTGGGAGTATATTGGGATTATATAGGGATTATCCCCCACTCTCCTACAGTAGCAACCAGAAAGTTGGAATATCATTATCGTAACCCCTTTAAGGTAAATTATAAGGGATCCTACCATTAATCCATATTTCAACTTTCTGGAGTTCCCTATACTGGGGAACCCCAGGGAATAAGGCCATCTTAGCCCGGACTCTGGTCGGAGAGGAGGAATTGACTTGCCAGGAACAGCGACTTCACAGCCATAAACACCTTACTGGGGGTCCCACCCTAAACCCTAAACCCTAAACCGTGGGTTTTGGGCCTTCGAGGTTTGGGGTTCGGGGCCTTCGGGTTTATTGGGGCTTAGGCCCCCTGTTTTGGCGCACCTACTTTTCTACAAAACCAGGACCTAACCATAAAGCTGGAGGTACCTGAAAAAGAATAGTTTAGGACCATACGTAGAATCATTGTGCCACGGGGTTGGGGATGTAGGGCTTTTAAGATGAAGCTTCCTGGGGTTTTGGCGTTTAGAGCCTTGGGGCTTTGGTGTTTGGCAGGCTCTTTGCCTTCCCTGAGGGTCCAAAGGACCCAAGAATAAGGTACTCGGGTTTAGGATACTGTAGTAGTTATGTAGGTTAGCAATTTTGGGAGAGTATGTATGGTCCCTTTTTGGGTCCTTAATATATTACAGCACCTACATAATACAAAAGCAACCCCAATTTTGACAACCACCCATATGGCTATTGGTTACTTGGACCTTTACATTTCCTTGGAGGGATCTGAAGGCTCGGGCCCTTCCAGACGGGTCGATTGGGGACTCTTTCGAGGATCTGGGGCTTCCCGGGGGTTTCGTGTCCTTTTGCGGTTTAAAGATTTTGGTTTTAGGGGTTTATGGGTTTGGGGTTTTAGGGGTTTAAGGCTTAGGGGTTTGGGGGTTTCGGGGTTTAGGGCTCAGGGGTTTGGGGGTTTAGAGATTTGGGGTTGGGGTTTGAGGTTTCGGGTGTACGGGCATGGCTTTTCGATTCAGGCCCAGCGCCTCAGACAAGGCCTGAATGCCCATGAGTCACAACCACTCATAGGACGATTTAGTAGAGCTCAAATACTTGGAGGATAAGGAAACTCAGCAAGTATGGATATAAGTATATATACTCCAAATGGATAATCCCCGCAAAGCAGCTAACCTACTGAGTTATTAGTCCCACAATCCTGGACGTAGGGGCCCCAAAAGGTTCAGAGTCTGTCAACACTAGCCTTGCCTTGACTGCCAGCTATCTACCAAGCAGGATATTCTCGCATATGGCGCCCATATCGCACCAACCCAAGGTAGTCACCCTAGTGATCATACTAAGGCTCAGAGTTACAGATTGCTACATACATAGTAGGGTGTGTTATTTGATGCTGTTTCTAATTATTTCGATCCCCATGTAGCACGGGTACTCGACTCTCGAGATATCTGTCGCCCAAGGTGCACAGTAGGGACCCATCGCCGCAAGAAACATCTGGCAAGGAGGTTCAGTTCTTTCGAGTTTGACCATGTAGGGTATACGTAGGTATAGGACTCTGGAATATTTGTCCGAGGGACTTTCTATGGAGTTATGTTACAGGGTATCTGTAAGCACCTCCAAGTGCAAGTGACCTGCTAGGCCGTGTCGCATTTGCTAACATCCCACCCTTGGGGTAGGGTTCGCTCCGAAACCCTACAGTAGAAGCCAGAAAGTTGGAATATCATTATCGTAACCCCTTTAAGGCAAATTATAGGGGATCCTACCATTAATCCATATTCCAACTTTCTGGAGTTCCCTTTAAAGCCCTGACCTAGCCATAGCCTCAGCCACCAATCCCCAGGCCTGATCTCCAACCTACGGAAGACCCTAAACCCTTCCTTAACCCTGAAGGACCTAGATTTTTAAGGACTTGTATAAGGAAATCATAGTAGGGAACCCTAGAAAGGTAGGTTATTCAGGGTTAGGGTAAACCCTGAACCCTCGTAGAGACCCTCTACTTAGGGCCTGCAGACCCTGGGAAAAAGAAGGCTTATGACAAGTACATAAGGGAGTTTCCGAACATAGGGGACCCTAATTGGGTACCCTAAATTGTAGGCTCCCTATTACAAGAACCCCCCAAAATAAGGCACCCCTAATGTTCGGAAACTCCCATAAGGATCCAATAAGGATCCGGTGCCTGATCGTCAGACCGCTTCGGTGGTTCGGTGTGAGAGGCTCCGGAACTGAGGTCGGCTTCGTCGTTTAGGGCTGAATATAGGAGCCTTTATACCTTAGAATGGGGCTTTAGAGTATATATATATATATATAAACAATCGCAGAGGAAAACATGAGTAGTTATTCCGGCTTATATACTACGGCTTTAGGTTTTGAGCTTTGGGGTTTTGGTGTAGGGTTTCTGGTTCTGGGGTCGGGGCTTTGGGGGTTTAAAGGCTGTACGGTTTCGGGTCATGGCTTATTGGGTTTGGGGTTCCCGTATAGGTTCACGGTCTTGGGTTCATGGCTTTGGGTCCAGAGTTCAGGGACTTGGGCTTTGG
The DNA here is from genome assembly GCA_905221615.1 of Symbiodinium sp. CCMP2592. Classification (NCBI taxonomy): domain Eukaryota; class Dinophyceae; order Suessiales; family Symbiodiniaceae; genus Symbiodinium; species Symbiodinium sp. CCMP2592. The sequence goes on along the minus strand of CAJNDT010005556.1, from coordinate 2,094,968 downwards.
GTCTTGGGTCTTGGGCTTACGGCGTTTACGGTGGAGTTGACAAGCTGCAATGTGCAGGGCTGCTGCAGCGCCTGCGGAGGCCAGGAGCTCTTAAAGGCCCTGCACCAGCTCCTGCGCTTTCCATGACGGCTCCCACGGCACTTGCGCCTGTCTTTGGGCTCACCAGGGCGGCACCGTGCTCACGTCCACATCGTCGAGCTCCTCCTCAAACAGACGCTTAGCGCGAAAGACCGCGCCCGCGGCGCCCACGCTAACCAGACGGAACACTTGACCAGCGTGGTCCTTGTGAGTGTACCGCTCTCCAACGACGGCCCGGACGGCCAGAGCCGAAGCCAAGGGCAAGGAGTCGTACACGGCGATTGCCGTGAGGTGCCCCGGCCATTCGCGGTCCCAGGCATCAGGCATCGCTGAAGATTCGTGCTGTGTGGGTCGGGTCCAAACGCACGGGGATGCAAGCGTCCGATGCGACGAGTTGTTACTGATCTTGCAGGTTTCTTTAATAATGTTTAGGGTTTACAGTTGTTGTTTTAAAGAGTTTGCAGAGTGTTCAGGGCTTTGCAGCTTTGCGACCTGTACACAGGCTCTGGGCTTGGCGGGGTTAGAGCGTGAGGTTTCTAGAGGGTTTATTTCAAGATTTACTGCCATGCGACGCCCCATGCAAAAGATGCAAAATAAAAGCCTATCTACAACAATGAACGCCCCATAAAGAACCCAACGAACGCATGTAGCATTGTGTATGATTATGAAGCAAACCTAGCCCATAACCTTAAACCAATTTGAACCCTAAGCCCCTAAACCCTGTACGGCCTAGCCATACCTGGCCCATAACCCCAGCCCTCGCCCACCTCCCCTTCCCCAAAGACTCCAATATCCCTTAATCACGGAATATTGTTTACATCATGTTAGGGATCCTGCTATAAGCTAAGGAATATTCCGAATAATTGGGGGATATGGAGTTTCCGAAAATAGGGGACCCCGAAAGAGCACCTGCAGCAGTAGGATCCTTATTACAAGGGCCCCAAAATAAGGTACCCCAAATTTTTCGGAAACTCCAAGCCCTAAACCTTTTATAGAACCCTTATAGATCCCTTTAAGGAGCCCTGAAAGGATCCCTTTAAAGGTATCCCTAATTTTGGGAAACTCTAAACCCTAAACCTTAAACCTTTTTATTGGAGCCTGGGCCCAACATAGGGCCCCAAAAAAGCACATAAGCAAAAATTAGGATAGGGACATCCCATATAAACCCCCGTATAATGAAGCCCAATAAGGCAGGGACATCCCCATATAATGCTTATGCTTTTGTGCTTTTTGGGTCCCTAACAACAACAAAAAACAGCAAAGCACCGCCGGCGACCGACCTGACGACCCTCGCGGACGCCGTTGGCGACGGCACCTGCTACCTGCGCATGAGGGAATCTGCTATATCTTAGAAGGTGCCCCCACCCTGTAATGGTGACTATAAGGATTAAATATGATTATATTAGGGCCCTATTATATTCCTAATATACCACTATTACAGGGTGGGGGCAGCTTCTAAGCTATATCATGTAGGAACCTGATTAAGCATATAGGGTTCCCTTAAAGGGATCCTTAAAGGGGCCTATAAGGGATCTATAGTAGGGCTCTTTAAAGAGAGTGGCCTTAATGTAGGATCCCAAAGGCTCCATGTACATTTATAGTAGATACTTCAGCCTTAAAGGGGTCCTTTAAAGGGATCCTTAAAAGGGATCTATAGTAGGGTTCTTTAAAAATACCTTTATAGTAGATACTTCAGCCCTAAAGGGGTCCCTATATAGGTACTTTAAGGCTACATGGAGCCTTAGGCTATAATCTGCTTGACCAGGACTACTGCTCAGGATATAAGCTGCAGAATCTCAGACAGAAACTATGTGGAGGGTTAGCTGCAGCAGGCTAAGTTCAAAACGCTTCTTCGAGAGGCTATCGAACACTGTTAGCGTTTGGGGCCTCTTGTTTCAAATTAGGGCTTAGGGTGCTCTTTACAAGTTTGGGGGCACAGAATGGGGCCCGAATCTAGGGCACCAGCTTCCTTGTGAGCCTGAGGGGACTTCGCAACATGACGGGTCTGCAAGGGTCTCGATGATATCCGAACGCCTAATGATGTTCCCTTATCCTTTCCTCTTGAAGCTGCTAATACACCTTCTACTAATTACCATGGCAGGACGTGCCATAGAAAAACCCTCGAGTGCCCAAGACATCGGTACGATTTAAACGCCCCGGTGAGCCGGTGGCTAAGGTCTTGAAAGGTCTTCGGGAGAGGTAATGTAGGGGCCTCAATAATTAGAATCGGCTTCCGGGCCTAAACCCTAAACCCTCAATCCCTAAACCCTAAATTATTAGAATAGGCTTTCGGGCTCCTTTATAGTATAATTCTAAAAGTTTCCAAAAGGGGAGCTCTAAGGAATACTAATCATGTAGACCCCTAGAGTGGTCATCACAGAACGATGCGTTCACCAGGTGCAGCGATCTCCAACCCCAAAAGGGTCCAAAGTAGTTAAGCAGTCCGTTTTTTTAGGTTTTCGGACCTAAACGGCCCAAAAGTCCTATGATAGGAAGAAGACATGACCATACGGAACGGAGATATACGGTTCTTAACTCCAGGGTTCAGGGACGAATGCATGGATGAGGTGTTGAGTTTCTGGTGACGCGGTGACGGGTGAGGGTTTAGGGTTTAGGGTTTAGGGTTTAGGATCACCGCAATATGTGGAGATGCTGGAACATGCACGCAGGAGAACAGTTCAAGTCAAGTGATGAAGAACCAATAATAATTATACTTAAGTAATTATAACAAAATTTCGGTGGAAGGGCAATGAATCTCGACCCAAAACCAAAAAACCTGCAAGCCCCAAACCCTCAACAATAAGACATAATCCTAAAGGGGCCACTTGCCTTCTCTGGCGAAGAGTTGGAAGACACATAGCAAGGCATGGCATCCTGTGCTTTCGGACACAGTGATCCGCTTCGGGTTTGGGGGGGGGGGGGGGGATTATGTTGGGGCCTGAATAATTCGAAGGGGGTTTCGCTTTATAAAATGCCATAATTCTACTAATAAGGAACCCCAAGGACTAGACCTAAGAGTAACCCTAGGAATAAAAAGGGCGCCCTTTTTGGGGGTAAAGGGGGTTGTAAGGGAACCTAAACCATAAAAAAGGGAATAAGGGCCTACTCTGGGTCCTGGAGGAATAATATATATGGAACTTGTGAGGCCCTATGATTAAGGTGAATGTTCCACAGCTGGGGGTTTACCCCAAAGCACGAGCATGTCTTCACGACTTTTGCCTCAAATTAATGGAACGTGAGCGCCGACAGCCTGACCCAACAGCCGCTTGAATAGGAGCATACTCTTCAGTTAAAGAGTCTTAAGCCTCGAAATCCCTAAATATCCCAGTATACCTTACTTAAGGACTATGCCTCAGCTTAGTCCATAATTAAGGGGCGCGCTGTAGGTAGCACTGTAGAGTTCGACAGGGCAGTAGTCTTGAAGGCAGTAACGTACGTGGGAGAGTATACGATAATGAAGTATTCGAACCTTTAGGGAAACCCTAAACTCCCAAAACCACTAAGATCCGAGACACGACTAAGCAAGGGGTACTACGAACCGAGAAAAATCGAGTTTTGCTCACTCCTTGCAAGCCGTTGTGAAACCCTCAAAGCGCTCTGATTGAACTCCTTCAATGCCGTATGCCGTTAAAGGTCTCACAGAACTCTATATCATCCAACACATCCATCATGGAAGTCTTTCTCCAAACCTGAGTGTCCAAGTCCAAGTACACACAAGGTATGATGCTAGCTGCATAGCTGCACCAAAAACCTTTCAAAGCATGGTCCGAGACCCGAAGCCCCACTGTTTGGGGCAACTGGACCCTTCGGGTAATGTTCTCATTCCAACTTCCCTACCACAAACCCTAAACCCCAAACCTGCAGCCTTAAACTCAAACCTTCAACCTTAACCTTAACCCTGGGTTCCCTATTGTACATAATAAGTCCTTAAAACGGTAGGTTCTTCAGGGTTGGGGAAGCCCCTGGAGGGATCCTCTCCTTGCACTCGATGAACTTGTCCAATTCTCCATTCCCTGCAGCAGAGAGCCTGGGCTGTGAAGCAACCAGGCGGAAAAAAGCAGAGACTTTTATTTCCTAAGGGTTTAAGGTTTAGGGTTTAGGGTGTTACTTCATAGTCGTTCCCTTTAGGCAGCAGGTCCCCCCCAAAAAGTATAAAAGTATGGTACTCAAAAGCCCAGGAGCGTGAGCTTCACCCGAGCGGTCTCGGTGTTCCAGTAGTACCTCAGATACACAGGGTCTGGTGGGTTTTGGTTTAGGGTTTGGGTTTAGAGTCTAGGGGTTCGAGATATTTGAGGGTCCGGGGCTCAAGGTTCTATTACGAATCAGGCCGGGGAGGTATCATGTAGGAACCTGATTAAGAAACCCTGGGCCTGTAACCCTTAAATAGTAGGATTCATCTAAGGAACCAAGGTTTCTTAATCAGGTTCCTACATTACCCAAAACGCTGCTCGAACTACGGTTGATGATATAAATCCTGCATGACCCATAACAGGCAATGGACCCTATTTCCCATAGTTTAGGGTCCTTAAGGTAATGCAGGATTTATATCATCAACCTTCAACCCTAAACCCTTTGGGTCCCTTAAAGGAAGCCCTTAAAGGGACCCCTAGAGATCCCTTTGAAGGAGCCCTAGGGATTATGAAGGCCCCCGGTACTCTTTGTAGACTTGGAGTCCGAAGGTGGGCCTTGGGGGTTGGTTCTTAGGAGTTTACCTAGATTCCCCAAAGCCCCGGGGTCGTAGCCCCTGAGTGAAATGTATTAGGGCCCTTTAAAGGGTACTTGGGGTAGGGCTTAGGCGTGAGGGTTAGGGCCGGCTAGGGCTTAGGCGTTAGGGCTTAGCGTTTAGGGCCATCTGCAGAGTTTTAAACTCATGTCATCCCAAAGCCCAATGTGATTTCTTAAACACTCCGGGCCATTGTACACAAAATTGAAAAGTGTTTCGGCGTTTTGGCGTTTGCTGCAACAAAGCTGAGACTAGAGTCTTGCCTCGAGTGCTGCAGTGTATTAACAGAGGCAAGCGCGGTTCTCCTTCATAGGACCCCCGCAAAAGCACATAAGCAAAACTTAGGATAGGGATATCCCATATAAAGCTCCTTATAAATGAAGAAAATGCTTATGCTTATGTCCTTTTTGGGTCCCTATAACTTCAGGAATGCCGTCAGTTGCCTTGATGTCAATGGCTTCCTTCAGGAACTCATCTGCCATCGTCTTTAGGAAAGTATCAGGCAAACACGTCTTGGTGAAGAGGAGCTTGGTGGATGTTGAAATGCTCCAAGACGCCAGCGAGCCGAAGCGCACAAGGGCGGATATTGCGCCCAGGCTCAGATCAGAATTTCAGCAGTCGGCTGAGATCCATCAGACATTTATGCTTCTGATGTCTGCCGACTCTCACTCGGCTCAAGCAGGTCAGTGCTCCGAGTCACGGTCTCAAAATAAACTACAAAGCAAGCTCTCCTTCAAGCTGGCGAACGAGCAAGCAAACACACCGACACTAGGGGACTTCATAGTAAGAACAGGATTTTGGGGCGACATTAGACCATAATAATAATAAGGATTGCCCAGCAAAATGGTCTTGGTCCTGGTAATTGTTTAGGCTCCTACCCTAAGGCTCCATGTACCCATATAGTATATATGGCTACATGGAGCCTTGAGGCTACAGTACAGCCTTGGCTCTCAAAGCTCTCAAACGACACGCACACAAACAAACAACAAGTTTCTTCTGCTGCTCGGGTGCTCAGGGAAGTCAGCGCGAACGGCCACATCCTCAGCAGCGAGATCTCTTCTTTCTAAAGCACATGTGACGACTCATAGAAGGGTTCCTGAAGGCTTAGAGGAGCCTCTAAACCCTAAACCACTAAACCCTAAATCCTCAACCCCTACACCCAGTACCCTAAACCCTAAACCCTAAGGGCATAAACGTTCGTATGTGGCTCTCCTGGGCCTGCGTTTAGGGCTGCGCTGCAGCCCTCAAGGTGCCTTGTAAGCGTGCATCCCTAATATAGGGGACTTAAGACTTTGAAAAGTGTTCCTTTAAAGGGGTCTATGAGGGCTACTATAAGGGCGATTATGGGGGTGTAGTATGGGGGCCTTACGAATTTGGAAGGGGTTCTGGGGGGATATTGGAGGATTAGGCTAAGGAACCACCAGAACAGCATAGGTAGTTTTTAAACCCCATCCCACACTCTGCCGGCGAGTGTTGGGGCGGGGGGCATAGTGATGAGGTGTAAAGTCCTTTACATAAGGGGTTTCAGGGCTTGAGATTGTCGTGCTCCGGTCGCGGCACACCTTCACCTAATAGTGGCGCCTTGCTAATTCCTAGACCCAAGAGTAACCTAGGAATAGAAAGGCTGCCCTTTTTGATTTAAAGGCTTATAAGGGAATCTAAACCCTAAAAAGGAAATAAGGGCCTACTCTGGGTTCTAGACAAGTTTTTGAGGATATATCAGAATACACCGTTGATAGAGAAGCCTTATAAATGGGGGCTTGAATACACCGAATTCAGAGTTTAGGGCCTACCTTAACCCTAAAGAGCCTACCTGTTTAAGGACGTATATGAGGAAATCATGATAGGAAACCCTAGAAGGTAGCTTATTCAGGGTAAGTTAAGGTAGGGTCTGGGGTTTAGGGTTTGCAAAACCTTATATAACCTTAAGCCCTGATCCACGAAGTCCTGAACAGAATGACCGGGAAGAGAGTTCAAAGGCTTCTTCATTCGTGGGTTTCAGGGGTTTCAAAGGTTTCAGGGTTTAGGGTTTCAGATTTAATGGTTTAGGGTTCCAGTTTTAATGGTTTAGGGTTTCAGATTTAATGGTTAAAGGTTTCAGACTTAATGGATATAAGAGACCATCTCATATGTGGGAAGGAAGCACTGGTAGAACATTAAGTTATCACAACAGGTGTTTCTACGGTGAATATGCATCATCAACCGTAGGAGCCCCAGCAGGAAAAATATATCTGAGTCGATGAGCCCAATCTTCAGTCCCAACTCTAAACCCCGAACCATACGCCGCTAAGCCATAAGCCATAATCCCCGAAGCCTAACTTCATAAGGACCCTTAGGCGGGTAGGGGGAGGGGGCCATACCTCCTTAAATTGGCGTTATTTGGTCCTTATTAAACTTGTTAAGCGTAATAAGGCCCCCTACCCCTCTCCCCCGTACCCCCTAAGGGCCCCTGTAATGTCTATAATGACTCCAAACCCAAAAGAACGAGCCGCAACCCATGGCCCTGGTAAAACAAATCACGCGAAACCCGATACAACAAAGAAAACATCCCAAAATTAGGGGTACCTTGAAAGGGATCCTTGAAGGGATCCTTAAAGGGATCTATAAGGGTTCTATAAAGGGTTTAGGGTTTAGAGTTTCCGAAAATTAGGGGTACCTTATTTTGGGGTCCTTATAATAAGGGTCCTACTATTTAGGGTGCTATATTACGGCCCCCTGTTTTCGGAAACTCCCATATAAGCCCTGAGCTGTAAACTGCCGAGGCAGCCACCCAATGTTCTTTCTGGATGAAGTTTCGCGCGAGCGCAATGGCCTTCCTGGTTAGTGATGGCACTATACTGAATCTAGACCCCTAGCAAAATCATACTTTTAGCTGTTTCTTAGGGGTTATAAGGACCAAAAATGAAAATCAACACACAACTCTAAGTATACTTTAAGCTGAGGTGCTTCTCGCTTGGGCTCTGGTTGTAGGACGACTCTAAAACTCTAGACCAAAAACACACCAAAAACAAGCCCCTAAACCCCTACACAAAACCGAAACACAGTGGGGTTCGCTCCACTGGTTTCTTTGGAGGTTCCGAGGTGCGGCATACTGAAATCGGGGCCTGAACATGTGGAATAGGATCCTGGGGTTTCTTATAGTGTACAGGGAACTCCAGAAAGTTGGAATTAAGGATTTGGGAGTTTCCGAAAATAGGGGACCCTTATATAGTACCCTAAATGGTAGGATCCTTATTATAAGGACCCCAAAATAAGGTAAAGGGAACTCCAGAAAGTTGGAATATGTTTTCATGGTAGGATACCGTTTAGTTTACCATAGAAGGGTTAGGATAATCATATTCCAACTTTCTGGCTTTTACCTTAATTGCTTCTGTTTGGACAGGGGCCTGTGGATTTATCAAGTTTCGCTACTTTCTTCATGTTGAAGGTCAGGTTTAAGAACACGCTCGAAGATGTCCCCTGCTCGGTTTCCAGAGCCCCCACTTGCAACAAGCGCTATAACGACTACAAGTAGACCCAAAATCCCTTCCTAGGACATCCGAGATGCACGGCTTGGTTCACGTTCGGGATGGAGATGGCAGAAACCTCGAAAAAAATCTGCGGCGATCTCAAGCATATGTTGTAGACATGTTGGTTTACGCTGTACATTTCCTGGGGCCCTTCGTTAGGGCTTAGGGCTTTAAGCACTCCGAATTCCTCAGCGTAAGCTTCATTTCTTCAAGCTTCTCAACTACAGGGACCCCCAAAAAGAAACCTGAAGCTTGTCAATGAGAACCGACCACCGCGCAAAGCCCCTGCTGGCTGTCTCGCTTCTCCAGAAGGGTTCAAAGCTTAGCATAATCCAACACAGTCCTAAAATACTGTAGAAATACTTAAGGGCCCCCATAAAGGACACGTAGGTGCTTGAGACCACAAAACCCGAAACACTAACCAGCAAAACCACAAAGAGCAAACAGTTAGGTGTTGAAGATGGTCCAGGTTCGTTCGAGTCCTTCAACATGCGCCTGGTTACGGAGAGAGTGGAAGAGAGTTTGTATGCGTATATGTCTGTATATGTACACAGGTAAAACCGCTTATGATGATGGTGGCGGTGATCATGGCTGGTAAAGCTGACATGAGAAAACGGAAGCTCATCAACGCATAGAACACAAAACCCAAAGCCCTGTAACCCAATAACCCTCAACCCTATAATCCAATCACTCTCAACCCTATAACCCTAAACACTACACCTTAAACCCTAAACCGAGGCTCTGATCCCTTTCAGGAACTTTTTAAAGAAACTGTTTAAGGAAACAAATTCCCAAACCCGGCCGGGGTCGGTACGACTGGAGGCCGGGATTCCCGGACGCCTGCGGCGATGTAGCCGGCAAGCTGGTGGATGTCCTTTGCATTAAGAGGGTTTAGGGGGATTAGGGGTTTAGGTTCCCTAACCCCTAGGGTCCCTTGCTTCGAGGACTTCGAGGTCTAGGGGTCTTAGGGTGTAGAGGATTTGGGAAATAGGGCTAAGATGCTGTGGTGGTTTAAGTATTTGCTGAGTCTTAGGCATTATAGGATTTAGGGCTTTAGCGTGTTATGGCTCTTAGGATGTAGGGTTTGCGGAGCTTAAGGGGTTCAGGGCTTGAAGTGGTGTTGAGAGTTTAGGGGTGTGGGGTTAAGTTTTGGGTCGAGGAATCTGGGAGTGTACTGGGAAGGTTCGGAGGCCTCACAAGGTGGGATGCAGGTAGGTGGGATTAAGGATCCCCTATATAAGAACTCTTATTTGGGAATATCCCACCTACCTTCATCCTACCTTTTGAGGACCCTGATCAGGACTCTGGGGGTGTAGAGATTAGGGATTCGCCTCTGCAAAAGTCCACTGGCCCACACCGAACACAGGGGCCTGAATAATTAGAACAGGGCTTTTGGAGTAGGTTGTAAGTGGTTATGCTGCGGAACCGTGAGGAATATTCCATAGGTCGTCAAGACATCAGGTTCGGAATCATCTCTGTTTAGGGCCTTGGGTTTGGGGGCTTGGGTATGTCGGCTTTTACGTCTGTTTCCTTGTTCCTTTTTCAAACACCTGATGGCAGCAACCCGAAACACTCGTTCTAGATCCCTGCAAGGACTCCTAAACCCTATAAACCCTGAATCCTCAACGTGCTACACCCTAAATTTAAAATCCTAACCCCTCAGCCCCAAACCCTAAATCCGCAACCTTTCCGGAATCGTGCCCCTTTTACCATCTTCCGCGAAGGAGCCGACTCGCTTCGGACCTGGCGTGGCACTTGCGACGGCTTCAACTTTGCTGACATAGGCCCCGCTTTACCCAAAGGGTCCTTTGTACTGTTATGGGGGATACTTCCATAAGTTATAATAGTAATTCCTGATATGGAAACCTTACATTCTGCTATATCGGTACATAGGACCCTTCGGGTTAGGACTTTGGAGCTTTAGGGCTTTAGGGCTGTAACGGATTAGGGTCATGGGTTTCTGGTTTTCGGGGGGGGGGGGGTACTTCCGTAAGTCACAATAGTAATTCCTAATATGGAAACCGTACATTCTACTATATCGGCACATAAGAGCCTTTGGGATTTCAGGATATTGCAGGCCCTGGGGCTCACTTGCAGCGTGTTCTATCGAGTTGGGATACTTTTCTGCGGGCATCATCATCAGCATAATCGGCATCCTCTTTTGTGTCATCACCATCATCACCAGACCCTAAACCCTAAACCCTAAACCCTATACCCTAAACCCTAAACCCTAAATTCATCGTCTACACGAGTCTACACCAAGGCTTGGGTTCCATGTGTTATCGTCGCCTTACTCTCACCACCAAGACCCCTATGAAGCCCTAAGGGCCCAGGTATCCGAATAGTATTATACTTTGCCCTTAAAATACTCCCTATATAGGTACTTTGGGCCCGCAGTTTTTGTTTAATACTATTTGGGTACATGGACCCTGAAGGAAGAGGAGATGCTTGAAACAACTGAGGCAAACTGAGGCAAGGGCTTTGGCACACTTGAACGTGCGGAAGCAGTAGATGTACCTTTGCAGAGACCATGAACGCCTCTTCCCAACCCGCTGCTGGCAACTAGTGTTTCTAGTGATTCTGCTCCCTACTTAGAGGCCCGGGGAACTTAACTAGTAAGTAGGTTATAAGTGGAGTTATAAGTCCCCAAAATGGAGTTACCCCAACTCTAACCCTACTGATAACCGACTTAGTAAGTCCCATGGGCCTCCAAGTAAACCCTAAAACTCCTAAACCCCATAGATCCCTTTAAGGAACCCTTTAATTGGATCCTTTTAAGGAACCCTAGGGCAAAGCTCCCCTTCCTCGGCAGGGGGTCAGGTTTAGGGATCCCTGCCGCTTACTCGCTCACTTATTACCCAAACTACCAGGAGGATCTAGAAAGTAGAACCACCGTTTTGGGACCCTATACTACTAAGGGTACTTGATAAGAATCCCCCATTAAGGGATCTACTTTGTAGATCCTCCCGGTGGTCTGAGTAGTTGCCTCGCGCGAGCTTGGGGGAGGGCAGGGGCTTTCAGCTCATTTGGACTGGCGCTGCCCCCGCTGCTGAAGGCCCTAAACCCTAACCCTAAGGGTCCATGTACCCAAATAGCAAAATATACTTTGGGCCTTAAAGTAATCCCTATTGGGGTACTTTGGGGCCAAAGTAAGTATCCATTATTTGGGTACATGGACCCATAGGGTAGCACATGCAGGGTTCTCAATGGCCAGCCCGACGTCCCAAACCTTTGGGGACCAATTGACCCTTATAAGTTGGAGCGCTATAGCCTTCAACTATAACTCCCTATATGGTATATGAACCTGAAGCCCTTGTAGGTTCATTTCGTCGAGGACCACGAACACCAGTCCGAATCATCTGCCGTTCGTTCTAAGAGGACTTCAGAGCTACCTTTACAGGGAGCCTGTAAGGGTTCCTTAAGGGATCTAGAAAGGGTTTAGGGTTTAGGACCCAGACTTTCCAATATCCTTTAATTCAGGAAGATACCTGAAATCATATTAGGGATCCCACTATACTTTAGGGATAATATTCCTTATTTAAGGGATTTTGGAAGATCTGGGTACCGCTCAACCTGGAGCTCTGATACAATAGGGATTTCAAATAGCCCAAAAGCCTTTAGGGTTTAGGGTTTAGGGGGCCCAAAGACCAAAGCCTTAGTACATGAGTCCTTAGATCTCCAGGGATAGAAACCATCACGAAACCTCATGAAACATAAAAAACATCCCTGGAAGAAGCCCTCATAGAACCTCTACAGAGACCTTCTGCGATCCCATATTACGTAAACTACGTACGTGCTCTTTTTGAAACGTCACATACTCAGAGTACACGGCCAACCGTTTCTTAAAACCGAATCTCGAACCAAACTCTAAACCCGGAGCCTTAGCTGAATTGAATCCTAAGCCCCCGCCCTGAGGCTTGGGGCCCTCAAACTGAGATCCCAGGATGGTGATTAGGAGGCACCGGACCCCGTTTGGGAGGTTCGTTAGAGTAAAGGGAACTCCAGAAAGTTGGAATATGGACTAATGGTAGGATCCCCTATAATTTAGCTTAAAGGGGTTACGATAATGATATTCCAACTTTCTGGCTTTTACTTTAAAGCCTTAAGGCAGAATAATGAACAAGCCTGAAATACACTAAACCCTATAAGCCTATAAGCAGTAAACCCTATAACCCTTGACCCGAGAAGCCCTAAACACTTACAGAGCCCGTGCAGGAACCCTTTACGAGATCTTTCCAAGGAAAACAACCCTAAAGTCTGTAAAACCCGAAGCCCTGTTCTATTACCGAGCCGGGTACCCCAAAGTCTGTAAAACCCGAAGCCCTGATTTGTTTTACCGAGCCGGGTCGCAAGAGGCTGTTAACCTGATTGGTTTTGCCGAACTCCAGCGAAAACTGGAGATCACCTTACTGTGCGGGGTGTCTACACTGGAGGCCGGGAGAGTCGACTGCAAAGAAGTAAAGCTTTCCCAGAGCGTTTATTAGCAAGGATCCAAGATATAACAGCACCAAAGTACATCCTAGCATAATATGGTGGGTTATTAGTAGAACACCCACAAAACATCCCAGTGTCTGAAAATCCTAAACCCGCAACCCTATTAAGAGGCCATCATCATTCGAAAAGGAGTTGTAGAACCCTGAGCCGTTTTAGTTCTTTTTGAAGCCCCTCACCCTGAACGCGACAAGTGTCCATCTATTGGACCCTTCAAAAACCCTAGGTTCAAAGAGGAAAAGGAGGGACCCTTAATGGGGACCCCTACCCCGCAATGGGCTACACAATGGGTATATAATGGGTATATTAAGGGTATATACCTAGGGGTCCTTATTACGGTTCCCTCCTTTTACCCTTGGATAGGTTGAGTTTCGACGGTTCGCGTTGTGCAGAAGTTGGGAGACGGCGTGAAAGCTGCTTAAGGTTTTTCGGGGCCGTAGGTGAGGGTGTTTTGGTTTTATACGGGTTTTACGGTAGGCTTGTTAATGCAGGAAGTTTAGGGTTATAGCCGTCCGGAGTTAGAGGTTATGACTCATCACTTCTCCGGAGTTTAGAGCTTAGAGCTTAGGGCTTTCAATTTGCTAGGCCTATCGAGCAGGGAGACACTCGCTGCTGAAGAGATGTCGCCTCGGATGTTGCCTCCGCTAGGTAAAACCCCAAAACACCCTAAACCTGTATAAACCTTAAACCCAAACCCCGAACCCTCATGTCATATCCACAAATGCCAAGGCCACTGCCAAATTCTAAACTCTTCATTCGAAAAACCAACCTCAACCAGAATCTCTGATCGTAAAAACCATAATCTCCCCAAATAACCCTACAACCACTGAAAACGCCTACACACCAAAAAAGACCCGTCTAGATCAAACACAGCCCTAAAGCTAAGCTCCTGACGGCCTTCACTATCAAGGTAGAACTTGGCCTCCAATGAAGTTGAGTGAAAGCTCCAGATGTACTACCATGACGGGAGCAAAGACGACCTACTCTAGGGGCCTTATCAGGATAAGGCTTTGCGGTATTGTACCAGAACTATCATAAGGAACCCTCAGGAATAACATGGGGAATTGTTTCATCCTTCCTATACTTCTTGGTATTGTGCCAGAACTATCATAAGGAAATCTCAGGAATAATGTGGGGAATTGTTTCATCCTTCCTATACTTCTTGGGACCTGAGCCTGGAACCTTCAGGCTCAACAGTACCCAAAAGCCCTATAGAGCATTGTCTCAAAGGCGAAAAGGAGGGACCCTTAATGGGGACCCCTAGCCTATAATGGGCTATATAATGGGTATATAATAGCTATATTTGAGGGTATATACCTAGGGGTCCTTATTAAGGCTCCCTCCTTTTACCCTTGGAATATAGAGTCTTGTCTGCGGCCCCTAAGCCTGGACATATGAGTCCTTACCTGGACACTGAATGACCTACCCTTTTCAGGACTTATATATGAGGAAATCGGAATAGGGAGCTTTTGAAAAGGTAGGTTCTTTAGGGTCCAGGTTAAACTTAAGAGTAGTGGTCGTACTCGGCATTGCTTTGGATTAGTACGGTTGATGATATAAATCCTGCATTACCCATAATAAGGATTATACCATAATTCCCATAGCTTAGGGTCATTAAGGTAATGCAGGATTTGTAACATCAACCGTAGGGCTCGGGGGCGTTGGGGGTTGAAGGTTTAGCGCCGAATAGTGCCAGGGTGAAGGGTCTAAGGTGGAGGGTGTACTAAAGCCCTAAACCCTAAACCCTAAACCCCTAAACCCCTAAACAGCGCCCCAGGGATCAGAACAGGGTTTGGGGGGGTACATTATACTTTAGCTACTATAAAAAGGCAAAAGATGCCATTGTCTGATGTTTAGGCGTGTATGTTACGGTTGAGAGGGCTTAGCGATAACCCCCCTGAGACAAGCTGGCTATGCTTGTGAATTGAAGGTGTCTGGATCAGACCGACTTGCAAAATCACGGAAACATCATGAGACCTATATACAGTCTGCAGGAAATAGCTGGCGAAACCCAATCCTGCTCTCTCTCTCTGGATGTTTCTTTGAATTCGAGAATCAAGAACCATCTGAAAACCACATCGCAAAAATGAGCCAAATCCATAAACCCTCAACCAAAAATCTCAACAAAACCCTACACAGCCCTGAAACGAACAGGAACCCTTTTCTGAAACCCCGAAACCGAATCCATAGCCTAAACCCTTATATCCAAGGGGAAGAGGAGGGACCCTTAATGGGGACCCCTAGGTATATACCCCTTAATATAGCTATTATATAGCCCATTATAGGGTAGGGGTCCCCATTAAGGGTCCCTCCTTTTTCCCTTTGATTAGACGGCTCCTTAAGGAACTCTTGCCTTCGAGACATCCGTTAAAGGAGCCCATCTTAAACAGCCATTAGCCTTAGAAGCTGCCCCCACCCAGTAATAGTGACTATAAGGATTATATTAGGGCCCCATTAAATATTCCTATTATACCACTATTACAGGGTGGGGGCCGTACCTAAGCCATGAGCTCCAAAACCTGAACCCCATTTATGAGCCCTCAACCTCAACCCCTTAAACAGTGAGAAGCTCTAAACCCAAACCCTAGTATAAACCCTTAATCTTAAACCCTAAACCCCTAAACCCCGAAACCCTGACCCTAAAACCCCTAAACCCCTAGACCCTAAACCCTACAACCCTTCACCCCCAGACCCTAAACCCTGAACCCCTAAAACCCCGCGCCTTCTTGAGGCTTTCCACCGTCCGCTTCGCCGCCTCGGGCCCCATGAAGCTGATCACGAAGTCCTTCCAATTTCGGACCTGGAACCCAGAGACTCCAAAACCATTTGCTTAGGGTTTAGGGTTTAGGGTTTAGGGTTTGGAAAGAAATATACATATTTTATTCCTTCTTGGGTTCAAGTACCCCCGTAAAGAAGTCCTTCCAATTTCGGACCTGGGAATAGAGGGATTGACTCGTGCGTGGAGGTCATCATTTCCGTGGAGTTAGCATACCGAAGCTGAGTCGAAAAGGGTTTAGGGTTTAGGATTCAAGACGAGTCGTGCGTGGAGGTCAGCGCGAAAAGGCTTCCACAACGAGTCCATAAGTGTTCCATAAGGGCTCTATGATGTTCTATAAAGGGTCCAGGAGGTTTAGGATTCAGGGGTTTATAGGTTTCAGGGCTTTAGGACTTCGGACCTGGGACAGGTGGGGGTCTGAAGATGTTAACAGTTTAGGGTTACTGTGGGTTGTAGTTTTGGGGCTCTGAAAAGTATTTATGAATAGGCCCCTCTATAGGAACCATAAGGGAAATTACAAAGTTTCCCAAATTGCCACCTAGGTTAGGTAGTTTGGGATTGGGATAACGGTTTTGTAGGTTGCAGCGGAAGTATTGCTTTAGAATTCATTGCTTAAGAACTTGAGGGGCTGAATTTCGACGCACAGAGTGATAATTCACCCATGGGTGGTGTGCCTTTGACTTAAGAATTTGAGCCCCCCCTGAAATCTGGACCCAGATTCTTATCTCCTAGGGCTGTGCACAAGCAGGTCCTGGTGTTGGAAACCTCCAAATTAAGAACCTGAGCCCTCAGATTCTTAGCCCCTACACCTGGAAACCTCCAAATTAAGAACCTGAGCCCTCAGATTCTTAGCTCTTAGTAGGACTGTACACAAGCAGGTCCCGGTGTGGAAACCTACACCTGTACACAAGCAGGTCCCGGCGTACAAACCTCCAAATTAAGAATCTGAGCCCTCAGATTCTTAGCCCCTACACCTGTGCACATGGAAACCTGAGTGTATGGCTTTTAGGCACTTAGACGCTCCAGGGGATTAGGATCTAGCTGTAGGCTTCAGAGTCATACGCTACGCTCTTTTCGGGTGCCTACTTTTCTATGCAACACTTCCTGGTCCAATCCATAAAGCTTTCCAGGGTTAGGTTTTAGGGTTTAACACTACTTCCTAGGTTAAGGGGTTTACTTTCAAATCTCGGACCTCGAATAAAGCTGCAAAGCACAGGAGCGTTAAATATTGTCAAGAATACGCTTCGAATTCGTAAACATGTTGAAACAAATATACTCTTTTCACAATGAGAAATGAGGAACACCGAAAAATAATGCTGGTCATGATCACACCCTCTACTTTACCAGTATCTGTAAGCCAATTTTACCGGCACGGGGGACTTAGTAAGTAGGTTATAAGTAGAGTTGTAGGTACCCTAAATGGAGTTGCCCCAATTATAACCCAACTTATAAACGACTTACTAAGTCCCCTGCTCCTCCAAGTAGGTGCTCTTAGCGGGTTGTATGAGGGTTCCAAATACAGCGACCTGAACAATCAGAGTTTGGTTTCGGAGTAGATCATGGCATGACCGTAGAGTAGAAGCCAGAAAGTTGGAATATGATTATCCTAAATCCTTTATGGTAAATTATAGAGTATCCTACCCTGAAACCATATTCCAACTTTCTGGAGTTCCCTTTATATCATGACATGACCGTAGAGAGATACTATTCCTAAGGCTTAAGTCTCTAGGATACCCAGTATAAGTCTCTAGGATACCCAATAACCTAAGAATAAAAAGGCCTCTCTTTTTGGTATTGGGTAACTTTATAAGGAACCTAGGACTACAAAAAGGGAATAAGGGTACTTCTGGGCATCCCAGTCTCTATGCAGCCATGGTGGCGAGGTTGGCCATGGCCCCAGCGACTTTGGGAGGGTCGGAGCTGGTAGAGACGTAGATATTCTGACCTCGCTCAGGCGCGGAGGAACTTAATGCAGGGTTTAGGGCTTAGGGCTTTTAGGGCTTGGGGCTTAAGGGGTTTAGGGCCTTGAAGGCTTGTTAATTGCGATTAGAATGGGATTTTGGCTCTGAGGATTTAGGGTTTGGAGAAGTAAAGGTTTGGAGACTTGGAACGTAGGATGGTGTAGGACCGTGGGGATTACTTGGAGGGCCAGGGGACTTAGTAAGTCGGTTATAAGTAGAGTTTCAAATGGAGTTACCCCAAAAATAACCCTACTTATAAACGACTTACTAAGTCCCCCGCCCCTCCAAGTAGGGAGGTAGGGTGCTGGGGTAGTTTCTGGCTTTCGGGCGTTCACATCGGCTCCCTTGGGTTGGGGATTAGGATTTTGGGGGTTGATTAAGTCCGCTTTGGGGAGTTTCCGAAAACTATGATTAAATCCCCTTTTGGAAGTTTCCGAAGATCAGGCGTACCTCATTTGAGGTCCCTACGATAACCATCCTACCATTTAGGGTACTATGTTGGGGTCCACTGTTTTCGGAAACTCGCATGTGCAGTATTCCTACTTGTTTTTTGTGAAATTATTCCTGAGGTGGGGCCTGCACTCTGGAGACCATAGATCCTAGCCATCTGCCGTCTCCCACCAGCAATTATGGCTGGATGCGGCGCACTGTAGTGTATGGGGTGAAACCGCTAAAACTGTTCCGGCTCAGCCTGGCAAGGCCTGGTGAAACAGCATCATAAGCAAGGCACAACAACAAGCTTTTGCAGAATTCGTGTAAACCTTCAATTAAGAACCTAAGCTTCTAAACACTAAAACCCCAGGGCACCTTAGCAAAAACGTCTCAACTGTTCAAGAACTGCGTGCAAAGCTGCTAAACCCTTGTAGGGCCCCCTTATCGAACCGCGAAAAAACGCCGATGCACACTCTTGTGCAAACTCTTAGAAACCCCATAACTCCGATGAGACCTTGCAGCAAAAAAAGCCTGTAGAACCTGTAGACTGTCCACTCTTAGGTATTCAGCCTCGGTACTATATCAGCCCTAAACCCTGAAACCAAAACAAAACAACACCCTATAAGCCCAGACCCTTAATCCCTACCTTAACCCTGAATAACCTACCTTTCTAGGGTTCCTTATTATGATTTCTTTATATGAGTCCTTAAAAAGGTAGGTTATTCCGGGTGAAGGGAAACTATACTGAACTTAGAACCCTAGAAAAAATTCACAATTTTAGCTATTTCTTATTAGGGAGTATAATAACCCAAAATTTAAAAATGTCTTCTAAGTACCCCTAAGTAAACCCCAAGCCTGGACCCAAAACCCGCAGAACCTGAACCCTAGACGCACGGCGTCGGGGCGCCTTCCGTCTCATCTTGGCAAGAGCCGATCCAGCCTTGCTGTGTAGAGCGTTCCAAGCAAGCTTCTATAAGGGTGCCTGGTAAAAGTTAAGCTTAAGGGTTCTACCTATAGTCTCCATTGTAGTTCCTTTTTTTGGTTTAACCACATATAGAGTTAGGATCCTATAAGGTAACCCCAAAAAGGAACTACAATGTAGACTATAGGTATTAAATCATTCTGATGTCCAACAAGGTTTGACTTCGAGACGGGTTTAGTGTGTGAGGCTCCTATCAAGGTTCTATTTCCGAGGGTCTCCTTTTCCCAAAGGGTCCTATGTACTGATATGGGGAATACTTACCTAAGTCATAATAGTAATTCCTAGTATGGAAGCCCTACATTCTACTATATCGGTACATAGGACCCTTTGGGTTTCCAAGGGTTCTAAGCCTTGCAACTTTTTTGGGGTATAAATGCAATCTTAAATTTAATACGGATTAGGATTTAGGGTTGCGTTTAGAGGGTGCGTGAAAGGGCTCTATACAAGGTTGCTGTATAGAACAAGATTCTATAAAGCCTTCCGGTTTCAGGGTTCCTTTCTTTCAAAGGTTCTATACATGCTATCTCAGAGGGTTTAGGGAATTCAACAGGTAGGCTTGCGCCCTCAACCGGATACCAAACCATGCGCCGGCAAAGTTCAAGGCCTTCTTTCAACGCCTACCGACATCGTTAAGGACGAAGGGTTTTTTGTTTAGGGGCTTGGGGTTAGGGGTTTAGGGGTATAAGGGTTTAGGGGTTTAAGGGTTTAGGGTTTAGGGGCTAGGAGTTGGGGGGTCTAGGGGTTTAAGGGCTTGGGGGGTTTGGGGTGGTTAGGGTTCCTGGTTTGGGGCTTAGGTAGAAGAGGTTAGAGATCAGGTGTAAGGGTTTCTATGACCTTTATGTATATAGATTTGGGGGGGTTGTAGGGTCATATAGGAGTTTCCGAAAACAGGGGGATCCTATTATAGTACCCGAAATGGTAGGATCCTTATTAGAAGGACCCCAAAACTAAGGTACCCCATAGCATGTTAGATCATACTTTATCTTGCGCATCACGAAGGATCAGGAGCTTCGGCCTGAAGGGTCGAAGGACCTTAGAACCCCAAACCCAAAGAACCCCAAACCCAAAGAGCCCTAAACCCCAAAGAGCCCTACACCCCCAAAGAGCCCTAAACCCCTAAACCCCTAAACCCTAAGCCCCTGAACCCTAAGCCTCCGAACCCTAAACCCTAAACCACTTAAGTTGCTCAGGGGTGTGGCTTGGGCTTTCCGGCGATTCTAGGTATTAGGGCTCTACTTGGACGCCCAGGGGATGTATCGAGTCGGTTACAAGTAGGGATATACTGTAACTGGGGCAACTCCATATAATACAAGGTATGTATAACTCCACTTATAACCTACTCACTAAGTCCACTCGTTCAGTGTCTCGTCATGTCAGAAGACAGGTTTGCGACAGCCATATGTGGCGTCACACAAACCCGCCAGTGGTGTTACCCCCTTCACAATCTGGGTTCTTGTTAAGGAACTTAATTTAAGTTACCATAATAAGGAAACCCTATTATTTACGATAGATCACTATTATGGTAACTGAAATTAAGTTCCTTAACAAGAACCCAGCAATTGTGAACCCCGGAGCCCTAAACTCTGACCCTAAGCCCTAAACCTGACCGCGAAAACCCCAAACGCCCGAACCCAAC
Organism: Symbiodinium sp. CCMP2592; assembly: GCA_905221615.1. Taxonomy (NCBI): domain Eukaryota; class Dinophyceae; order Suessiales; family Symbiodiniaceae; genus Symbiodinium; species Symbiodinium sp. CCMP2592. The sequence goes on along the minus strand of CAJNDT010005556.1, from coordinate 2,074,380 downwards.
AAATCTTGAGCAGTGCGTCCATTTTTTTTAGGGGTTTAGGGGTTAGGGTTTAGGGTTTAGGGTTCCCGGCCCCTGTATGAGGGCTGAAGACGGGGCTTGGTTCAGGGTGTAGTTTAGGATTTAGACTTCAGTGATTAGCAATTGCGTACTGAGGTTACCGGGCGGTCAAGACGGAGCAGGGCTTAGTACTAGTAGCAACCCAAGTGCTATGTCGCTCAGCTGGGTAGCAGTTATCTAGCTGTGTCCCTAAACCCTAAACCTCAAACCCTAAACCCTAGAACCCTAAACCCTAAAACCCAAACCCTAGAACCCTAAACCCTAAAACCCTAAACCCCGACACAAGCCGACAGTCTTCGGGTCCCTGGCTAGGCCCAGACCGTCCAAAATCCCTTAATTAAGGAATATATACCTTAAATCTTATTAGGGATCCTATTATAATTTAATGTATATTCCTTAATTAAGGGGTTTTGGAAGGTCTGGGGGGTTCCTGAAGACAAGCATCCTTGGGGACCAAACGGCCCTTAACTGTAGGAGTCCTATACCTTTTAGGTTTAGGGTTTAGGGTTTAGGGTTTAGGGGTTCAGGGTTTAGGGTTTAGAGTTTAGGGTTTAGGGTTTAGGGTTTAGGATTTTATGCTACATTCAACCCTTAATGGGGACCCTTACCCTATAATGGGCTATATAATGGGTATATAATAGCTATATTAAGGGTATATACCTTGGGGTCCTCATTCAGGGTCCCTCCCTTTGCCCTTGGGTACATGGTGTTTGAACCGTTCACCTGAAACCCCATGTAGGGTATATCCTTATACCATAAACTCCAAACCTCTAAACCCTAAACCCCTAAACCCTAATAGGGCCCCACAAAAGCACATAAGCAAAAATTAGGATAGGGATATCCCATATAAACCCCGTTCATACTGAAGCCCTTTTTTGGTAGGGATATCCCCAAGAAGGCGTATGCTTATGTCCTTTTTGGGCCCCTAAACCCTAAGTGTTTAGGCGAGCGGCCGTCGGTATCGATGTACAACTCAAAGCTGACTCCGTCCCCGTCATGCCTGACGGTTTACTGGACTTGAAGGGCTATTATTAGGGTGACTATACTTAGACTACCTATAACCCCGAGTAAAGTACTTATAACCTTACTTCCTAAGTCCCATGATCCTCCAGGGAGAAAAAGTATAGACTTTTATTTCATAATGGTTCCTTTAAGGAACAGGCACCAAATCAAGTATTCAAGCATGCTACTCCAAACCCAGGTTTAGGACTTAGGGATGTTAAGGGCCCAGGGCCACAGTTTGTAGGAATTCCTTTCAAGGGCTCATTCAAGGGTTTTTGTAGAAGTCACCGAAACGCGCCTTTTAAAGCCCTTAGTCTGGTGCCTTCATGAGTAGAATAAGGCCTTGGGTGATGTATTATGGTATGGACACATTACAGTAAACCCCATCAAGTTGAGCCGAATAATGCTGGGATTCCTATACATCACTCTTCAGGATCGAGGCTATTGGGTTTCCAATTTGTGGGCTTCCTGGATTCTTTGGGGTCAAAAACCATTTTGGACGCTTGTCTCTGAGGTCAGCGTACCTCATGCACAAAGTTGAGCCGCACATGCGCCAGAACCTTTAAAGGCTCACTGCGCTCATGTTGGCACAGGGCTCTTGTCAGGTCATGTTAGTGTTTCAGGTTTAGGGTTGAGAAGGTCCAGGGAGCCAAGTTTAGGGCATAAGCCTTGCTATGAAGGTGATCAAGTTGCCCATGACACCAAGGCTGGCTGAACCACGCGCGCAATCAAGTACGCAGGGTGAACTTTTGTGTTCCTTGACACGCATCGCAATGATTTACCCGCTGTGTCGTGAGAATGTAGCGACCATCGTTGTATTGCTCATAGCCTTCAGGCAGGGAATGATCTTTCTTCAGTTGGGACAGAACCAGCAATCGCTCCAGCAAATCGCGAGGATGCTTGATTGCTGTACTCAGGTTGGCCTCGAGAGAGATCCAATCGGCCAGCAACTGAGGCCTCGTGGCGAGCACAACGTTGATAATGAAAGCCGCCAGGCCAAAATGGCGATACATGCGCTTCATGTTGTTCACCATAACGAGACATTGTCTTGCAAAAGGGCAAATGTCCTTCTCAACATCATGTAGCCGGACTATCTGCGAAAGTGTGCGGAAGGAAAAGCCGTTCTCAAAAAACGAGTTCCTGGTGGTAGTTCTCCCCAGCCCTGGATAAGTTACTTGTCGAGCATGCTGTGGAACTAAAGGTAAACCTTTCGGGGTATATTGGGAAATATAGAGATTACAGTACCCGAGAAGGGTTAAAGGTCACCTTCTCTACTACGCCTTGTAGAACATGTACCCCTTATAAATCCCTATAGACCCCTTGTAAAACCCTTCTAGAACTCTTTATTATTACTAAGACTGGTCTTGGATAAGGCTTACTTGTCCTACACTACTAAACCCTAGACCCTGAACCCTAGACCCGAAACCCTAGAGCCTAAACCCTAAACCCCTAGAGCCTAAACCGTAAACCCGAAACCCTCGAGCCTAAACCCAAACCCTAAACCTAGGATAAGGCTTACTTGAAGGGCGGCGTTTCTGCTCGAAGGGCTTCGATGGCTTGAGAAGAGCTTTCGGGGTAGACGATGTCGGGGTCTTCATGTTATCATAAGGATTTGCTGTATATAATAAGCTTGATTCCAAAATGAAAAGGGCCCTATCATAAGGATTTGCAGTATATAATAGTATGATTCCAAACTGAAAAGGGCCCTATCATAAGGATTTGTGGATGTTTATGGTATGATTCCAAAATAAAGAGGGCACCCCCCCAAAGTAAGGAATAATGAATAGTATCCTTGGATATGAATAATAAGAGGCATTGGCCTGCTGTCACGCTAAATGATGCTAAACAGAGAGGATGGCATTACGAGCTTTACGGTAAGCGCCTGGTTATGTTAGGGTTTAGGGCTTATAAGGGTGGGTTTCAAGCTTTGCGGCCTGTTTGGGGCTTAGGCTTGTTCGGCTGCAATGTCAATGTTGTCCTTTCTGAAGCATCGCTTACTTGTCCAGTATCCAAGGGGAGCGAAAGGCAACCCTGCGAGCTTATATAAGGGTTACAGTGACCCAAGAGAGTAAAAGATTGCCTACACATTATTCCCCGGATGTGACCTTTTGAAAGTTACCACGTGCCTGGTGTAGTGCCAGCTGTCCTCCCACATCTCTTCTGGCAGGATGTCCACATGAAAGTCCTTCGATCATTCGCCATGAGGTTTCAGAACTCCTATACGTTGTTCAGGGGTCCACAAGATATTCCTCATAAGCACCAGAATTCCTGCGGCTCAGGTTTGAAGAATGCTTGCAAAGGCATGTTTGGAGATTAAGATCAGGAATACACGCGCCTAACTAGGGATTCATGCGAAAAAGAGTTTGTCGGGTTCAATGGGGCTTGGGGGTGTATGTTGTTTGGTAGTATAACTTACCCAGACCCCCGGGAGGATCTAGAAAGTAGATCCCCTAGTTTGGGGCCCTATACTACTAAGGGTACATAATGGGACCCCCCGTTAAGGGATCTACTTTTTGGATCCTCCCGGCGGTCTGGGTAGTTACACTCTAGGGTTTCGCAGGGGTTTGAGAGCTTGGGGTCTTCCGGGTTTTAAAAGTTTTGGCTTGAGACGGCTTCCATATGTAAGTAGTTACCAAAATTAGTGTCCCCTTTTGGGTACCTTATATATCAGGTGCCGTATTCTAATCGGGACCCAAAAAGGACCATGGTTTTGACAACCACCCATATGTAGTGCTTTAGCCTCCAGGGCTGTGGGCGGTCTAGAATCAGATTCCACACCCCAGGACCTAAACTATACCCGGCTTAGAACAATGATAACAATAGTAATTTCAATGTTCTCATGGGTCTTATATGAACAAAAATCCTACGGAAACTAAACCCTAAACCCTAAACCCTGTGCCGCAAGCCCTGGAGCCCGACATCGCCCCCAACAAAACCATAGAGCGACCTCTAGTCCAATTACCTACCTTAACCTACCAAAACCTACTTTTTTCTAGGGTCCCTATAAATTGCATATTAGGGCTTATAATAAGAACCTACAAAAAAGTAGGGTTTGGTAGTTTTAGGTAGAGTCTCCATAGTACCTGGAGGGTTATACCCTACCCCTTGTTTAGGATACCTAGTTTTATGGTTAGAATCTCATATATATATATATATATATATATATATAGAAAAGTAGGTACCTTAAAAAGGGGGTAGGGTATGAGACTATAGGTAGTTCCTTTTTTAAGGTATCCCATTAAGGTAATCCCAAAAAGGGAGCTACTATGGATCCTATGGGTAGGCAACCTTCTTAAGGACATCAACAACTCTGAAACCTATAGACACTGGAGGGAAACCAACAGAAGAATGACCTGGTGCTTTGGGCTACAACTAGACAGCTTGGGGTGTCCGGTTCAGAGTTTCCCAAAGGGTCCTATGTACCGATATAGTAGAATGTAGGCTTTCCATATTATAGCAATTACTATTATGACTTAGGGAGGTAGTCCCCATAACAGTACATAGGACCCTTTGGGTGTAAGGTAGGCGGATTACAGGGTTTAGGCTTGGTGCTAGGAGTTTGGCATCAAAGACTCAGGGCTTAAGGTGATTTCGAGGCGCAGGCTGTACCTTAACCGGGTTAGGATTTAGGGTTTAAGGGATTGGGGTTTAGGGTTTAGGGGTTTAGGGTTTAGGAGTTTCGGGTTTAGGGCTTAACCTAAATCTACTGGTCTGGTGACTAAAAGATATAGAAATCAGACACGAAGCTTTATACGGGCACTATAAAGCCCTAAGCCCTTGCAAACTCGTCCGAGGTGCGAGGCCATCTTCCAACAGATACGACCTTGCGATGGCCATCGCCTTGCAACGTTATAGAGAAAACGGTTCTCGTTGGTTGCCCTCTTAAAGCTGCCATAGTTAAAATATTTTGTTGCAGGTTCTTATTGCGCAAACGCTGCATACGAAACCCTGCTTTCTACTGTGTCGGTAACGGCTTAACTTCGAACTGTACCTGGAGGTATTAAGGGGGGTCTACACGCCAAATCCCCAACCTCTGCGATCATATACGATCATGCTACTTCCGAAAACCCAAACCGTAGAAAGATCCCCGTAGAGGCAGATCGTTTGGGCTCTATCATGGTTCGGTAGGAGTCCAATTCGGGAATCCCCAACCAGCTATAGACCCTACATTGCAATGCGTACCCGTTTCGGCCAGATTGCTGTCTTGTTTTTGGGAGCTTCTCCCAAAAAGTACAGCAATACAGGCTCTGGGGTGAGTGTAACTTCTGACAACCTGAGCCCAGCCCTAAACACTCTTAAAACCTCAAAGCCCTCTGTGCCGCAAATTTACAGGGCCTTGGCGACGGGAGTGGGGACGATCGACTTCTTACAGCAACTTACTTACTTCCACTGCTGTATACTTAGACCTGACCCGAACTTAGCCGACTTAAACCTTACACGGCCCTAGCCCCTAAACCCTAAACCCTAAACCGCCCTAAACCCTAAATCCTAAACCCTATAAACCCTAAATCCTACACCCTACACCGCCCCAAACCCCAACCTCTAAGCCCCGTAAGCTCTGAGAAGCCTTCGGAGGCAAGCCTCAAATGAAATCGACCTTGGAGTTTCAGGGTGTGCTCTTAAAGAGCGTAAACCCAGAGACTCCAATATCCCTTAATTAAAAAATTAGTATTACTTAAATCATAGTAAGGATCCTACTATAATTTGAGGTATATTCCTTGATTAAGGGGTATCGGAGTCTCTGGGAAGTTCAGATTCCATAAAGAAAATATCGTGTAGAGCCTTCCAGCAAGGTTGCACCCCGGTCGCCAATATGATAGATCTAAGCCCGAATCTGCAGCACAGTATAGGGGTCTTCAATATACATTCAGAGCAGGGAAAAGCAGGGGTATCTTTTAGCCTACTTGAACCCAGCAAACCCTTGAAAACCCTAAACCGCGCCTTCAGAGCTGTCCAGATGCTGTCAGCAGTTGCCGCGGTCACGCCACTGGGGAACAGAGGGGTTTCAGATTACACACACAAAAGGTCCTATAATGTACCGATATAGTAGAATGTAGGGTTTCCATATTAGGAATAATTATTATGACTTAGGGTAGTATCCCCCGTCCCCCATAACAGCACAGGGTCCCTTTAAAACAGCGACTATAGGGCCTTACAAATAAACTAGGGTGTCGCAGAGCACAAAAGCAAAACGATTGTTCTCATGAAAGAAGCGCACATCTTCAAGGGCTAGAATTGTTCGCCATTGTAGGGGTTTTGCCTTGTACGAAATAAAGAAGGATCAATGCGTAGTTATACTAATATATTGGGACTGCAAAGAGATGATGCTTTCACCCACGGCTCACACCCAAGTGTTCGTAAGGGGCTAAACCCAAGAGAATACACAAATTGAAAAGAAACCCTCAACCCGCTAAGGTTGAAACATGGGCGGTAGCGATGAAGGCGAAGCGCCCTGCCATTCCCAAAACCCTCTAAACCCTAAACCCTAACCCTAAACCCTAAGCCCTAAACCCTAAACCCGACTCAACCCCTGAATCCTCAGCTTTTCCACCCCAACCTTGTAAACTACTACCACGATTGACGCGGTGACGCCCAACCCAAAACATCGGAGTCTCTGAAGCAGCCCTACTTGGAGAGGCAGGGGACTTAGTAAGTAGGTTACAAGTAGAGTTATAAGTACCCTGAATGGAGTTCCCCCAATTATAGCCCTATTTATAAACGACTTACAAAGCCCCCTGCACCTCCAAGTAGCTTCGTCCTTCAGGGGTTTCGGGCCTATAAACCGCTCAACTGAACCCGAATCTTCTAAGAACCAAGAGTTGAGGGTGGTTTTGGGGCACTCTGCAGAAGGCACCCGTAATTTTCGGAAACTCACATACGGGGTTTAGGTTACCCTAAACCCTAAACGCATAGTCTCCTCTTTACAGGAACCCTAAGCCCAAAACCCCTATAAACGCTCCTTTGACAGGGACAGGGCTAGGGCTTATCGCTGAGGGACTTTCATAGACGTCCAGGTAGGCAAAAACAGGAAGCTCCAAGGTTGAGCACTACCAGGACCCCCCCCCACATGGTCATTTACTGGAACCCTTAAGGCCCTTAGGTGGGTCTTCAGGGTACATTAGAGGGTAGTTGGGGGGTCTAAGTAAGCATCGAACCCGGTGAAAGCCGTATCTTCAAGCATTAAGTATGCACAAAACCCGAGGAAATTCCATTACGACCTTGTAAGTCCCACATTTTCTTGAAAGGGTAGTACCTGCCCCCACCCTCACAACCAGCGTATGAAGTCCAGTACCTCAACTGATAAAGCTTGATTGCTCTGCGTTAAAGCCGCTAACCGAAAACGGCACTGCTGCATTGACAGGGCACTAGGAGGGACGATTGCGGAGACCATGCGCGATTCTCCCACCCACTCGATTCCTTTGAAGCATTTCGGATTTGGGGTAGAGTGTCTGGCGTTGACGCCTTCCTGAACCTTCAACCCTGAAGCAAGCTTGGGGGCCTTGTTGGCCTTGGTAACTTGTCAACTTGCTGCAAGACCAAAAATCGAAGGCTCCTTGTAATGTGTACTATTTACTGTCGCGTCCCCGAGGTACTGCCGAACCTGCGCCGAACCCCATAACTCTGTAGAGGACTTTACGTGCCACGGTTTAGGGCTTAGGGTGGGTGTCTTGGTGAAGTCTTGGAGACTTGGTGCTTGCGAAACGGCGTTTCTGTGACTGGGTGAGAGGGAGCGTCGGGTTAAGGACTTATGGGGTCACGTCCATAGGTTCATAGATAACGGAATTGGCTTCCCCCAAAAAACCACGACTGGAATGGTTGTCTGGCAAATCGCATGGCAATAATCTATTTCAACAGGAACCCGAAGGAATAGTGCTGGTACTTACTCAGGCTTCTATCTTATACTTGTTCATGATCTTGGGATACGGGGCATGGCTGGCACAACTGTGAGTGAATGCAACAGTGCTTCTTGCGGTGGTGTTGACGATGATGACGAGGGAGGGGAAGGTGATGTCATGATAACGGTTCACACGGATTGCTGAGCACATCACTGCTAAATCTTAGTTGTTCTTTCGTCTCCCGTTCGAATCAAGGGTCCAAGGACCTATCCACCGTGTCGTGTTTTCGGGATCTATACCTGTAGTCTCCAAGGCAGTTCCTTCTAGATTCTCGGATTAGGCTGTTGAAGAAGAAACTACATCGCCCACACCGTCCCAAGCACCTAATATGGGCGATACTTCCCCAAACCATCACAGTAATTGCTACATATAGAATGAATCCCCATGATCGTCCCTTCAGGTCCCTCATTCCCTACTACGAACCAGAAAGTAGTCAGTGTGCATGAGGTGGAGTCTTTGCTCTTCTTAGAACCCAAGCCCCATCCACTGAATCCTGAACACCAATTAGGGTTTAGGGTTTAGGGTTTCGGGTTCAGGGTTTCAGTTCCTAATCCCACACCCCGTAAATTTGAAACCTGCGCAAAAAAAACCCATACACCCTGAAAGGAGCTCTTCGCAAGCCCCGAATACCTGCGGTTTGCCAAGCGTCACATCCGCGTCGGTGGCGACGCGGCACCACTCGTCCCGGAAGTGGCTCCAACGATCCGTCTGCCATAAGGGGCCCCATGCTTGTTTAGAGGGTCCACAGGGTGAAAGAAAAGTCGGGGAACCAAAGTCGGAAACAAGCAGGCAAGAGTCGGGAAACAAGCAGGCAGCAGTCAGGAAACAGGACACGAGTCGGGAAACAACCGGGGCGGAAGTCAGGAATCAAGCATGCAAGGAATTACGAAGCCGTGATATTATTGTAAAATACGCATTTTAACCTCACACACGCGCTGCGCGCAAATAGCAAAACCGTGGCTATGAGGTGTTGGGGCTTCTTTTTGATGCAGAGGCGACAATGGTTCGGTCAACAGGACATGCTACGTGCAACTTTGCTTATGTCGTGGTGGTGGTTGTAGTGGTGGTGGTGACGATGGTGGCGGTGATCACTCAGCCACCCTTGGGCACTAGGGCTAGCTTCTTGTGGCATAGCATCTTCCATCGCATCCCCCGTGGCGGGGGCAAGTTTGGGTGCGGGTAAAAGTACCGGAGAACGGTTGACAGCTCGGGCGCTCTGCACAGCACCGCTGTGAAGTGGCACACGCTGTTAGACAAGTCAACTCTTCAACTGTGTTCCCAGCACTAAGATCGATAAGATCGTAAACCCACCCATGAACAGGATCGGCGCTCGACGCAAAGCCAACAGGGGAATCGAACCTGAAGCGTGCAGGACGACCCAGCACAAATGAAGCCCAAGGCACGCAAGGAATGCCTTCCTGGCAAAACAGCATAGCTCGATTCCACAGAGTCGTCACATATTCATGTTCGTTGGACGGACATACCTCTGGCGGCCTTTTTTATTGCGCCGCCTGGACACAAAACATAAGGGTATAGGGACACGGGGGTACCTGGTGGATAGCAGCCCCGCCTTTTCCATTGCTCCTCGGCCGAAGGGTTTTAGGGGCTGTAGAGTGTTAGGGTTGCAGGCGTGGAGTTTCGGGTTTTGGGTGCGGGCCGAGGCGCTCTGCGTCACGGCCGTGAACCTCGGCAACAGGGCCCAGCATAACCAGGGCCTTGCACAGCCTTTTCGAAGTTCAGTGTGGGCTGAAAGTCTCGCCTCGAATGGACAACTGGTAATTTGGGTTGAGGGGATCTGCAGTTTGGGTAACTATGGGTCCGAGGGTTTTTGGCTCCGAGCCTGAGGGTTTACTGTACGATGTTCGGGTTTAGGATATAGGAATTTTTGACGTTCAGGGTGCGGGGTTTGAGGTTAGGGTTTAATCGTCGATCCTGCAAGTACTTGAAAAGCAGAGTTTAGTGTTCTTTCGGGCAGGCTTGCCTGTGGACCGCAAAAATCGACTGGCTACAGGGGGTTATACTAAATACCTTGTAACTGGGGGTCTCAGAAGCTGGGGGTCCTAGGGGCTCTGCTGTTTAGAGGCTCAAGGATGAAGGCGGGTTTAGGGTTTAGGGTGAAGCGTTTAGGGTTTAGGGGTTGGGGATGCTTGCAAACAAGTTTTGGCAGGGGTTGCCAGTTTTGAAACAGCAGAAGATGTTGGTCATAACACACTAGGTCAAAAAGTCTGAGCGGCAGCGCTTCGGTCGAAGGCGTCTCCGTCATACCCAAACACTTTCTAACTTCTGGTCGACCTAACCTTCTTGCCTAAACCCGAGACCCTGACACCTAAAACCATCAGAGCCAGCAGAGATCTACTACTTAAAGGTTCAGGATGTACAATCTAATTGAACCCTTTATGCTTATCAAGAGAGGGGATGGAGTGACCGGGAGCTCTACGAACGTACAGTGCGTTATGACCCGACTTTAAGTCATCTTTGGCCCAAACGAAACAAGTGAAAGTCCCGACGTTGTGAGAATTCGGACATGTTTCAGGATCCCAAATTACTTAAGGAAGGACTCCCAAATCAGTGTTCAAACAAAATGGAGCAAACCCAAGTCTGACCCCGCAGCCCTGTGCTAAACCTCCAAGCCCCAGCCCTTCAACGCGAATCGAAAACCTGCAAACAGAACCGCGGCGGCTTTACAAGGGCATTAGGAGGTTCAGGTGGATTACATTTATCGCCACAAAATCGTCAGGAGCTTCAAAACAAGTACAAGGCACTGCCGGGACTTGTAAACATCCTCTTGGCGCCAAGCCTTATACCCGAAGCCTTGATGAAGCCCCGATGAACAACAAACCTCTACATACATCCTGTATCCTAAACCCAGAAATGCGTGAAAAACCCAGAGCTCTTAGGCACATCAAACAACCGACATTCAGCCAAGGGCGGAACAGAACCAACTACATGTTTTGAATTCTGAAGAAACGGTTTCAAATCTAGTCGTCATGTCGTTAGGCGTTGCGCTCCGAAAATTACGCGAAGCTACGGCCATACATATAAATGCTAGCAATCTTTTTATCTCGCATCGTTGGGTTCAAGTATGTATCGACAGGCGTCTCTATTCGGGACACGTGTTTTGAACAATCACCGCCACCATCGTCACCACCACCACTACAACCACCACCACGACATAAGCAAAGTTGTAAGTAGCATGTCCTGTTGACCGAACCATTGTCGCCTCTGCATTAAAAGAAGCCCCAACACCTCATAGCCACGGTTTTGCAATTGCGCCCAGCGCGTGTGTAAGGTTAAAATGCATATTGTACAATAATATCACGACTTCGTAATTCCTGGCATGCTTGATTCCTGACTTCCGCCCCGGTTGTTTCCCGACTCCTGTCCCTCTGTTTCCTGACTGCTGCCCGCTTGTTTCCCGACACATGGTTCCTGACAATCTCGCATGGTTCCTGAATTAGTTAGCTCCCCCTGCATATATACTTCCAGTATGGATTGGGGTCCCAAAACACCATCTTTTTTTATGGTTTTGGGAACCTAATTCCATAACAGTGGTATACACGGACCCTCTAGGTTTGCTAGGATGAGGCAATATCGGAACCAAAAGTTTAGGGTTCGCGGTTTGAGTGCCTGCCTACTCCGGCCCACAGAACCCATCCATACGCAGGGTATCCCTTTTGCGCATTGCCAAGCTAAGCTGTCCAGTCAGCGACATGCAACATGCATATACTTTTTGAGACTAGATACAGCTTGCTTGATAAGAAACCAGACACAACAAGTACACAAGTGTGCCACCGAACAACCTCGTCAGTCTCAAGAAGGAAACTCCAAACTTCTAAACCAAGCCGATGAGGACCGGCTAAGTGTCTGCTGACTTAGTGCTTCGGTTGGCTTTACGGCGTGGATTCCAGGGATTTACCTTAACCTCCTTTCTTGCGCGTTCTTGTGCACCTATATATATATATATATATATATATGTAGAATCTATGGGACATTACCAAGTATGATTTGGTAGGTTCAGGTAGGGCCAAAGCACATACCATTCCACTATTTGGGCAACTACTGTCAGAAAGCCAGGTACCCAATCCTAATCATGGAGTCCTTTGGACCTTCAGACTTCCCGATTGAGTTTAAGGACAGTGCTTCGGTTCGAGGGCACCTTCATTTCGGCCTGTCCGTTGCAGTGATACCGACACGCGTAATACAGGGGCCTGAATCAATTGCTCTTAAAGGTTTCTGTAACAGGAACTACTGTTGTAGTTTGGGGAAGTATCACCCATTTAAGCAAAATAGTAATATGGGGAAATTAGTGAGTAGAAGGTCACCAAGTGGCCTTTGTAGCAGGAGTACAATAAGGAGCCTAAGGAATAACGTAGGTAAGGTTTGGTCTGTAGGCTGTCGGTTTTTAGGTGTGGAGCTCTACTGAGTTGTCCTCTAAGCCCTTTGAAACTTATCTACTATTATGGTTCTCTACAAAATAGTAGCGGAACTGAAAAAAGATCCCAAAGGACAACTCAGTCTATAACGTGGGGCTGCAGGTTTTCGGCTGGAAACCATAGCCCCCTCCCGGCAGAATAAAGCCAGTAGTTTGGGGTAACGGGCCGCAGGCAGCTGGAGGGCCACTAAAGCATCTGCAAGCTACGGCTTAGGGTGTAGAATGTAGCCAGTAGTAATTAGTAAGATAACCTACTCTCTTACTTCAGCTTTTCGGTACTTCAAGTGTCCAGATACTACAGCACTTCCTTACAGGCATGCGGCCTGCCGCTATCCCAAAGCCCAAAAACATAACCACGTGGCTATCAAACTATTACCCCGAGGGTCCAAGTACCTGGTAATCATATACTCTCCAAAATCCTAACCTACATAACTCCTATCCCAAAACAGAGTTTTCAATTATTGGGTCCTTTGGACCCTTGGGGTTATAGCACTCCTCCAAAAGACCCTTGTCCTGCATAATCCTTATAGACAACTTTAAAAAGGAGCCTTTAAAGGAACCCTTAAATTATTAGCTGCCCAGGCCCCCGGGAGGATCTAGAAAGTAGATCCCCTAACTTGGGGCCCTATACGACTAAGGGTACTTTATAGGAACCCCCATTAAGGGATCTACTTTTTGGATCCTCCCGGGGGTCTGGGCGGGGGGACCTCCAGGGTGCCACAGCTGCAAGCTTCACTGAAGCTTTGCTTCCCTAAGCTCTGACACCGAGACTTGTTAGAAGCTCCGAAACTCTACATTCGTATAGGGCTTAGGGTTTAGGGTTGGGATCCAAAACGAAAACCTAGAAGATCGAAATCCTGAAACCATGAATCCGAAGTCGAAGCTCACAACCCTAATGGCATCAAAAGATGCACCTCCGTCTTGTACGCAGCGCTGTATCCCGCTGTGTACCCACCGGTATAGCTTGCAGCCTGCGTTCAGTCGTTGAGCTCCCTAAACCCTAAACCCTAAACCCTAAACCCTTATGGTTTCTACATTTGCCGTAGGGTAGAAAGCCACAAGCTGGGAGGGGACGTAAAAAGGGATGTGCAAGGGCTTTTCAAAAGGGTACTTCGTCGTTGTCGTCGGGACTCTGATACTTATGACTCGGTACTGTAGGGTGCCTGAATGCATCTATATATATATATATATACACATGTGCATATACATATATATGTATACATATATATATATATATATATAGATATAGAGATGAAACAAACGATATGTGTATATATATATATATAACACTGTATACATCTATATATATATATATATATATATATATATATATGTAGCTAGTTGTAATAAGGAGATACTACTCATTCCGACCCATATACTATTAATCCTGCGATGCGAGTGCTTTTTTGAGGCTAGGTTTTACATGTGCAGTGAACCTGAAAAAGGGGCAAACACCACAGGACCAGCATTCCCGCAAGGCTACCAGTACCTCACCATGGATGCACTATCCAACCCTCCAAGTCTGTATGGGAGTTTCCGAAAATGAGGGGACCCTAAGATAGTACCCTAAATAGTAGGATCCTTCTTATAAGGGCCCCAAAATAAGGTACCCCTCATTTTCGGAAACTCTAAACCCTAAACCCTTTATAGAACCCACCCCTAAAAAAAGAAACTCCCATATGCTTTCGCGCCTTCGCATCCTTAACTACTGGATCGTGGATCGAAGTCGGGGGCACACCCCAAGGGGCCAAGTACCCAACAATCATACACTCTCCAAGTTCCTAACCTACATAACTACTATCCTGAAACCGAGTACCCAATTATCACGTCCTTTGGACCGTTAGGGACACACACGCAAACACATGCAAAAAAAATATCGTCGTCACTGAAGCCCCAAACTTCGCAAACTTGCTTTAAACCCTACAGCAATACCCCCCACCCTAAACACTTTAAACACTAAACCATAACATGACCCCCGCTCCCCCCCTTGCCCCCCCCCTCCTTCCCCAAACCCCAAAAACCTCTCACCCTTCAACTTACCTTTGGTTAGTAGGGAATGGAGGAATGCAATTATAGCCACTATTACTACCATTCTTCCATTCCCTACTAACCAAAGGTAAGTCAAAAACCACCAAAACACACACAAAAAAAAAAGCACAAAAAAACAACAACACCTTCTACCCCTCCAAGGCCTCTTTCTGCGCTTTTGGCTCCCAAGCTCTCTTCTCGGCTTTCCGGGCTTTCGCCTGGATCGGAGGATTCGATTTGGGGCTTAGGGCCTTTAAGGCTTTTAGGGTTTAGGTTTAAAGGGTTCTGTGTGGCTTTTGGTTTGGTGGGCTTAGGGCCTTTAGGGCTTCTAGGGCTTTTAGGGTTTAGGGGGTTCTGTGTGTTTTTTGTTTGGTAGGGTTTGGGTTCTATACGGCTTAATTACAGGGTTCCCATTTGGTGTGTGTGTGTGTGTGTGTTGAAACTTGTCTTGCTTGTCTGGGGGGTTATGTGGGGTTACAGTTCGTTTTTCGTGTGTTTATTCAGGCTCCAAGGTCGAAAAGCTTATGGTTTCGGAGGGAATTGCTTAAGGGTTCAGGTTTCGTAGGCTTGAGGGTCTCCGACGGTTTCGGGCTTAAGGCTGTAAAGGATTCAGGCTTAACCGGGGTGAAGGTGTTAAGGGTTTTTGTGTTTGTGTGTAGGCGTGTGTTTTTGTTTAACCAGAGGGTCCATATATACACTGCCATCATGGAATCGCGTCCCAAAAGACCATCCTGATTATTATTGGTTTTGGAAGCCTAATTCCATTGTTGTAATAATAGATATATATATATATATATATATACATGGACCCTCAACGTGCGGCTTAATGTGGGCATAGGGCCAGGCTTAAACAAGCTTGGATAAGGGGTTGGGAGAGTTTAGGGCTTTAGGGTTCGCTGCTCTAACAGATTCTCCGTTTCTCCACTGAAGCTGGCTACAAGTCGAATCATCGCTGCCTCGTTCCACTTACAATATGGATAGAACTTACATGAATCTCCTGCCGCACAAGACGGTTTTCAAACTGTTATTGGCCAGTGATCCTTTGGGTATGCGGGCTCTCACGCTGCTGGCAAATGATGCCTCCGAAGAGGCGCGCCGGGAAGTTGCCGCGTTCCACATACAATATGGTCACCACTTACATTAGAGTCTCTGCCAGGTACGTTTCTGATTTACGGTACCTTAAGCCGGAAGAACCTACCCTTTTAAAGACTTATATAAGGAAATCATAATAGGGAACCCTAAAAAGGTAGGTTATTCCGGCTTAAAGTATTGATGAGGCGGCTACCAAATCAACGTGCTCACGGGGGTACCTCCTGTCTGGTGCAACTTTGAAGCGACTGTTCGTCTCGCTGCTTTGGAGGGTGTCTCCCTGTGGACCCACGGAGTACACGAAACCCGAACCCCCGATCGGTCCATACCAGCCTGACTGTTTCACTTCGACTAAGAAATCCTCTTCGATTGTTATTGTATATCTAGGTCCTTTATGTTAGCTTCTCAGTTTCCATACCGTCCACCTCCGCAATGGCTGGTGCTGACGGCTCCCGGATAGGAACTTGCGTGTTCAATCAAAACGGGTTCAAACGGGGTTTTGATAAAGGCTGAGGCTGTCTAGTCCTTATGAGAGAAGGCTTATACCAGGCTCTGCTTGGAAGGGCTTTATGAAGGTAATAAATGGGTTCCAAGAGGTGCTGTAACGCTTTGTGAGAGTTTTTCTGCATGTGTAGCTTCCTTTTCATGGTTTCCTGTCCCCCAAACGACTATCCGAAAACGATGCTGCGATTCGGGGCAGGCTTTCGTGCGCTCAAGGATTCGTGTATATCAGGCATTTGAAATTGTAGAGATTGGTGTGTGTGTGTGGGTGGGGGACTTACTATTGGAGGCCTTTTCAAAAGCTGGGATGTGGTAGGTAGAACTAATTAAGCATCATGTATGTGTGTGTATATATATATATATATATACATATTGCATGTGTCTTATTTACATGTTGTATACATGTGTGTATATATATATATATGTATAAGTACATATACATACTCTCAATTTGGGATTACCCCACCTACCCCAAGGGTCCAAAGGACGCAATAACTAGGTACTCGGTTTTAGGATAGCAAATATGTAGGTTAGGATTTTTGAGAGTGTATGACATAGTTATATACTTGGACCCTTGGGGCTACCTTCATCTCACCCTCGGAGCCTATTGATACTACATCGGGAGTTTCTTGGAGGTTCCGAAAGTCAGCGGATGAGTCGTGCCATGTTACATAGTTTAGGGTTTAGGCTTTACGGGGTTAGGGTTTAGCGGTTTAGGGTTTGGGTTATTATTGATGGCGACCTCTACTAATCCAAGAATTTCTGAGGAGCTTCCCAGCATGATCCGAACGTTATTTCGGAAACCCCGAACCCTAAACCCTCAACCGTCTAGTAGTACGACAGGAAGCCCCGATTTGCCTCGTAGTCTCTTTCTGCGCCTTTCGCGCCGACCGGCGTGCCACCTTTGCTGTTGCCTGACTCGGCAGAGATTATGCGCGAAGCATCCTAGGTCCTACACCCAACCCTACACTACATTATGTCCTCTGCCTGTTGCTGTAACCCCAAACCTTAAACACAGTTGGTTGTGAGTTATGACCCCCAAAAAATCAAGCCATATGCTTTGGGACCCCCAGGTAATTCCCGAACCCGATGCAGTAAAAGGTTTAGACTGTATTCGCAATCACATCGGTGCTGCTTACGCCTGTGAAGACTGGAGTCTTACTCGTACCATGCTCCGGTGGGTCACATATAACATATCTGTACAAGCACCACTCAGAGAAGCCCGCCTTGGCCTCCAAAGTATATATCAACGTACATATATATATATATACATACATAATATATATATATATATATATATATATATATATAATATATATATATATAATATGATATAATATAACATTATATATATATATATATATATTGGCTAGATAGCTGGCTGGCTGGCAGCCTGGCCAGCTAGCTCTCTCTCTCTCTCTCTCTCTCTCTCTCTCTCTCTCTCTCTCTGAATATATATATATATATATATATATAGCCTCAGAAAAGCTTCCATATTCACAGACATATCTGTATATGTACATACACATATTTAATCTATACGGATAGATATATGTATATGTGTGTGTATAAACACATACATACGGGGCCCTCCCAGCCACAGGCCCAGGTGTAAATCAAGACAGTCCAGCACTAACTTTCTCAGCCATCCTTGGGGCCCCCAAAAAAGCACATAAGCAAACACAAGGACAGGGATATCGCGTATAAACCCCCTATAATAAACCCCAACAAGGTAGGGATATCTCTGTAAAATGCTGATGCTTATGCCCTCTTAGGGTCCCCAAATCTTTCCTCTGCTTCATGACGGCAAACTTTCCTAAAACCGCAGCACTCCCGCTGCACTCGCTCTGGCCTGTTTGGCGTGTCCATGATGCCAAATTACAGATCATACCATGTACTGTCTGTTTGCGCTTTGCATATGTATATTTGGTAAGTCCATTACATACATTTGGATATATATATATATATATAGAGTATATATAGAGTACGTTACATAATTACACATGTATTATAGAGTTTCCAATATCGCTTATATCTATATTATACTAAATGTGTTATTAAGGCAAGCCACCGCTCTTCCGTTTTCTCTGAGGCTGACTTTGCTCGGCGAGCTCGTCCAAGGTCATGTCCTGAAGACCCATTTAAGGCTTTAGGACTTTAGGGTTTACCTGAACGCCACAGATGGATGAATAGTGGCCGTTTATAAGTGTTGGGCCAACATTTTACCGACTCTGGGGGGAAGCTTATGGTCTAGGCTTCGGAGTTTGCAGTATAGGTGAGCGGTGAATGCTTCTACGGGTTAAGGGAATTAAGTTTGAGAGAGTCGGGCTCGTGTGGCTTAATTATTGGGGATTCAGACTTAGGTTTCGAAGGAGAAGAAGAAACACGAATTCGACTGTTCATACCTGAACGGAGCAATCCAAGCCGAAGATTCAGTTCGGCACACAAGTAAGTCCGGAATGCTGCGTCCCAACATAACTTCCGAATCCCGGCAGCCCAAACGACATCGTTCCGAAAACGTGAACCCTTACTCCTGCAGCTCAATCCCTGCACCCCATACCTGCGGGATCCAAAACAGGTCATAACATACTCATGTGCAGGCTTTTGGCGTTGCAGGTCAGTCCTTTAACCCTGAACCCTTGCATCCCAGACGGTAAGAGTAATCGGGAGCTGGGGCGTGCGCGAGCTTCTTCCCGGTCTTCATCATCATGCTCGCTAGGAGGGAGCAGCCATGAGAAAGCAAGCGAGAGGCTCTTATCGCCCTGGTTCCCTTTGTAGGGTAGGGTCCTGACAATGAGGATGCTACTGGTCGAGCTCTGTTCGAATTAAAGTAGGGTTCGTTTTCCGACAAGTAGGGGTACCTCATTTAAGGGTTCTGTTAACAAGGATCCTACTATTTAGGGTGCCGTATTAGGGTTCTCTATTTTCCGAAATCTCCCATCTCACTCAGAGACTCAGAGCTCAATGTGGATGATGTTGAATGCGGTGCAGCTTACTGAACCGTGTGGCGATGTCTGCATACAAGCTTTCTCACGCGGCAGCAGAAAGACAATTCTAAACCCAAAGCCCTCATGAATTTTTTCACCCAAAACCCCAAACCTTACTGTTACACTCCGGACTCTAGACCCTCTCATGTAGGGGCCTACATAATTACCTATACTATTTTAGGGGTTCCTTATTATAGTTGTAGTCGTCATCTCATGATTTAGGCCCCTATATTAAACTGTCGACCCCCTAATAGCCCTCAGACTCGCAATTATAGACCCCTCTAAAGGAACCCTACCTGTGACCCCAAACCCTACAAAATAGTAGGTTATGACCCCTTAATTAGAGGGTAGAACCCTTAAAACGGTAATTAGGGTTTCGGATCCCATATTAGACCCTATAAAGTAAAAGCCAGAAAGTACGAATATGCTTATCCTAAGCCCTTTATGGTAAACTATAATAAGGTACCCTACCCTGAAACCATATTCCAACTTTCTGGAGTTCCCTTTAGGCCCAAAGGCCATGATCTGCTCGGCTCGGAATGTGACGGCCGAGGACTCTAGCGGATGGACGGCTGCAGATGCAAAGAGAAAGCAGGTCGCACGAAGGGGGATTTGTGGAGTCCCCTTAAAGGGTACTAGAGGGGCGAGTATGCCTTTAAGGAAGGTAGGCGGATTTTGCGTTTAGAACTGAGAGCTCGGTTCAGGGTTTAGGATTTATGGTTAGGCTTGGTGTTTAAGGTTTAGGATTCCAGGCATGACTTCGGGTTTAGGGCCGTTTGGCGCGCAGAGTTTTGGCTTCAGGCTCTCGGATTTACCTGAACACTTTAAGGTTGCATGTCATTGTTTCTGTTTATCAGTCTTTTCAAGGGTTTGGGGGCTTAGGGCTTAGGGGCTGGGGATTTACGACTGGAGGTTTAGGGTGCGACGTTCAGGCTCTAAGCGTCGTTGAAAAAGGGCTACAAAAAAAAGGGTCAATGAGCCCGAAGGCACTCCTAACTCGTACAGCCGTTTCGCTGGCTATGCGCACGAATCGTACAGCGGATGCTGCGGTGTTATATTGGGAACATGTGGGTGATTGTCAAGATTAGGGTCCCTTTTTGGGTCCTTAATATACTGCAGCACCTATTATTTAGGGTGCCCAAAAAGGGACCCTAATTTTGACAACCACCCATGTGTTGTCCAGCAACAAAGTCGTAGCCCGTGCATGGCTATCTGCTGCTGTGCTTCTTCCTGGTGGTTTGCCATGGAGGTCTGTAAAACCCTGAACCCTGAACCCTGAGCCGTAAACCCAATGAACATAAAGCATAAAACCCTTCTGTTGTAAACTCGCAAGTTCCCTCGCCGCCAGAATGCTTGAGTCTGAGGATGGTGGAAGTTGCGGCAGCTTGGATCACAAACGTAGTGCTTTAAACTCCCGTTCCCTTCAAGTCTGTTCTGCTTGCAATTATGTGTTATGTTTTTGAACATCTTATATGTAATTTGATGTAACCCTAAGCCCCAGACATCCAACATGTCACAGAACACATCGAACCCCGAAACGGAGCTGCTGCGGTCCCAGTCGGCAGGCAAAGACAAAGATGACCTTGTGGCACACCATAGCACAATACAGATGATAAGGTAAGGCTTTAGGATTTAAGGTTGGGGTTTGGGGTTTAAAACTACAAAGACATTTGAAAAGCCCTGGAGCAAGATTGAACATTGGGCTTCTGTCAAGCTCAGAGGAAAGCACGATCCGGGTGTGCCAACCAGGAAAAATGAGACCCTGTTGAGGGGGTTCAGGCTTCGATAGTGTTGTCCGGTTCCGGAGACCTTGAAATAATTACTGAAGAAGCCTGAATAACCGACAACAGCACCGTGTAGGGCTTCTGATGCTACTCTGAGTACGTATAGTGGAACCTAAACCCACCCACAGCTTCACTGATGTCCTGCATGCTGCCCAGAGACTCCAGCATCCCTTAATTCAGGAATATACAATAACTTGTCGTAGGAACCCTACTATGATTTAAGGATCCTGATAAGTAAGGGATATTGGAGTCTCTTGGTGCATGACCACACAGTGCAGTGCCATTCGGTCTCGAAGACCTTGTACCCCGTGGCTGAGGGCTTATACAGGTTGTCGCAGGCAGTAAGGCCGTGGCACTTTCCACGTGTTTGACTCTCACGTGCTTAAGGGCGCTCCGGGACGATGGGCCCTTTGGGGAGACATACCCCGGCATGCCGCTAGAACCCCCGGAGTGGTCCCATGACGTCTGAAGTAGTGCCAAGCCGAACTCTGTCAGCTTCTCTCGGCCTTGTGAGAAGACAAGGGCTGAGCATCCTTGGGAAGTAGCCACATCTCCTTGCGGAGAGAAGCTACAACGCGTGTGGAAGTAGGGTTCGGTCCGACGTGGTGGCGCCAGGCGATGGCGGCAAGGAAAAACCATTGGTGACGATGAGGGAGGGGCAGTCGAGCGAGCTTTTTGCACGGTGTTTAAGACATTACGGCTTGGGGATGGGGCTTAAAGGGTATATTGTAGAATTAAAACAATCTGTAAAAGGGATCCTTCTCAATTCCGATTACAAAAAAGCTTTGTGAACAAGACAGGCTTTTCTGCGGTTAATGTACTTGGAGACTAAACGCCGTGGAGAATGCATCGTATTGGGGCCCCTAAATCCGAAAGCCTTCAAAGGTTTTAGGCTTTAGGGTTTAGGCCTTGGGGTGTATGATATAGGGTTTACAGCTTGAGGTTTAGGGCTAGGGTCTAGAGCCACGACAAAACATGCTTCAACTGGGGCTCTAGAATTTCACTACAGCGCAACTATGCAACTCTGATGAATAAGTATGCAGTAGGCAGGCCAATATATTGAACACCCTTAACCCACAACCCTAAACCCCCAACCCCAAACCCTAAGCCCTAAACCCTATAAGCCCTATAAACCCTACACCGCTTTTCTTGTTTGTAGGCCGGTGTGCATGAGTTTCCCTAGGCCCTGAGAACCTGATATAGAGGGCCGGGTACTTTCTAGAGAGTGTCTTAGGGTTTAGGGAGTATAGGGCTTAGGGCCGGGTACTTTCTAGAGAGCCTTTTAGGGTCTAGGGCTTAGGGATTATAGGGCTTAGGGCCGGGTGCTTTCTAGAGAGTCT
This sequence comes from Symbiodinium sp. CCMP2592, assembly GCA_905221615.1. Lineage (NCBI taxonomy): Eukaryota > Dinophyceae > Suessiales > Symbiodiniaceae > Symbiodinium > Symbiodinium sp. CCMP2592. The sequence continues at coordinate 2,052,264 of CAJNDT010005556.1, read as the reverse complement.
CTTACACTGTGTTTAGGGATGCTTTGGAAAGGTTCTAGACTCGGTGTGCTTTGGGGGTTCGGAGCGGTGGTGCTTCAATTCTTGTAGGACATAAGGCTTCGGGCTTCAGGGCTCTAAGCTCAGAGCTCTATGGGTCTTGGGGTTGGGTGGGTAGTGTGTTGATTAAATACCCTAAACCATTAAACCCTAAACCGTAAACACCTAAACCCTAAACACCTAACCCCCTAAACCCTAAACCCGACGAAGATAAGCCCCTGAAACCCATGGGGGTTGAGCTCAGGCCTTCTAGCTCTAGGCCACTGTAGGGGCTTAGTCAGGGGTTTAGCTTGAGGTCGTAGGCTCTACCAGGACCCCAAACAACCTACGCTTTTTCAGGGTTCCCGAATATGATTTCTTTGTATACGTCCTTAAACAGGTAGGTTATTTGGGGGTTAAGGTAGGGTGTAGGGGTTGGGATTCAAAGGCTTCGTGCAAGAGTTGTTGGGCACTTCTGCCAAAGCAACCTACGCCCCTAAACCGCAGCTACTCACATTCGGGCCTAACCTGAACCATGGGTTTCGGTCCTATAACAACAAATATCACACGAAATCCTAAGGAATGCCATGTACTAAGTGCCCAAGTACCCAAAAAATATAGTATACCCTCAGGCACCAAAAGCCAGATATTACAAACACATCTCTTCCATGCTAGGGTTCGTGGCTTAGGGCTTTCGGGTTCTAGAGTACTCGGATCACCTGGGAAGCAAGTAGCAAGAATGCAGGCCGTCATAGAATCCTTCTATGACCTATGACCGTTTGTAGATCCCTTTGTATGTCCTTGTATTGCAGACGCGCCCTCTCTCCAGTCTAGGCGTCTGTTTACACTACATAAGCCCTGCTGCATCCTAAACAGCAGACTTTTGCGCTTTTCGGGTTTCCAAACGGACATCATCATAAGGAGCCCTAAACCCTAATCAACCCCTAAACCCTGAACTCTAAACCCGACAAACCCTAAACCCAAAAACCTAATCAAACCCGGGACCTGAACTCTGAACCCTATAATTAGAAGGGGCCCCCACCCTGTAATAGTGGTATAATAGGAATATAATAGGGCCCGAATATAATCCTTATTGTAGTCACTATTATAGTCACTATTACAGGGTGGGGGCAGCTTCTAACCTATAAACCATAAACCCCGAAACTCTATAGACACCAAACTCCCCCAAACAACACACAAGGTTCTTGAGTAGGCCCTTCATCATAAGGGTACCCTTAAACCTAATATTCAGTTATAATACGGAAACCCCAAACTAAGCAGAGCAAAAGGGCACAACTCAGGAACCTAGAAGCCCTCCCTAAACTACCCAAAATCCCTAAATCCCTAAACCCCCTAAACCCTATAAGCCCTAAGCCCTTTACTAAAACCCTACCTTAAGCCGGAATAACCTACCTTTTTAGGGTCCCTTAGTATGATTTCCTTATATAAATCCTTAAAAAGGTAGGTTATTCCGGCTTAAGGTAACACCTAAACCCCAAACTCCCCTAAACAACAAAGCTCGGCAGGGTCAGGTTGACCAACAGGAGACGGGTCCGGCCTCAGACGCTCAGAAGCGCTTTCCACCAAGTCCTGCCGAGAAGCTAATATCCAGATATGTGTGTATATATATACATATATATATATATATATATATATATATATATATTATGTATATGTATATGTATATGGCGCTATACTGTGTGTATATCTAAAAAAATAACAGGATCAAGTGAAGGGGGTTTTAGGGCTTGTGCAGGGTTTATAGGGCTTATAACAAATTATAAGGGTTAGGAAGGTTCGATCTCTAGGTACTGCCGCGTAGTTAGCACCAAAGCCGTAACCAGGTGCAGGATCAAAGTCTCAAACCTCAAGCCTTTACCCCGACATTTCGCCGCTGCAGAAAACATGCCGCTTGCCCGATAAACCCCAAACCCTACATACAAGCAACAGGCCTGGCTGTTCGGATGCGCAATGAAGATCGCCTGCTGTAGGGTTCAGGGTTGCTATTGCAAAGTGATTTCGGGATTGGAGGCTTCGGGGTGTATGGTTTCCCTTCAAGACGAGATTGCCCTTCAAAGCTTGCTGCTGTATGCAAACCTAATCCTATACCCGCAAACCCAACAGATTTCGGATTGAAGCATGTCTGCGGGAAATATCTGGCCCCTGAAGAGTCTGCGTGGATTTGTTGGTTTGGAGAACAGGGGCGTTTCGGTTCATAGTGTGGGCTCTTCTCATCGGTTTTAAGAAACGAAATTCAGAGCACCCCAAAAGCTAAACCCTAGTTGAACACTAAACCCTCAACCCAGAAATACAATCCCCAAACCTGAAATATAATCCCGCTACCTCATGGACGCGGCCACACGGGACGTCGGGGCGCGAAAAAGCCGCAAGCACCTGGGAATCAAGGATCGGTGCCAGACTTCCCTTAATCATGTCTATAAAGGTTCCTCTAAGGGTTTCTATATGGGCTGTTTGAAGGTTCCATGGAGCTGTTCAGCCAGTCTTACGGAGGGGCTCGATACTGAGAGCAGTCTTGTGATGTATGTCTTATTTAGACTCATACAAGTGATTTTGCCAACCGTTCGTCAGATCTTTTTTAGAGTAGTCGGTCCCAACACTCTTCTTGAACTCCAACCACAAACACGCAGACTTGAAAAGCCAGCAAGTTCTGTCCTTACCTACTTTTTTGGGCCTCCTTATTTTGGTTGTTCGAGGTATACTCCCGAAATAAGGGGTTTCGGAGGCTCTGGGTAAGTCCTTAACAAGGTAAGCTGCTCACAGGTCCAAGTAAAGTCTACCCGGATCATAGCGAAACTGTTCCTTACCCTACACCCTAGAGCCTACTGCAGGGGCCTTAACAATAGTTAGAATTTCATTGGTTGGTATATCATAACCACAAATATCATAAGGAACCCCCCCCAAAAGCCTATTCTCATTATGAAGGCCCTTACATTAACCCCCCCCCCTTATACCCTTTACGCACCCCAATGTACCTAGAACTCTAAGGAGGTTCTTGAGGGGTGCTGGCAGGGTTTACGGTTTATGGCAGGCTTTGGGTTCAGCTTACAATGGCTCGGGGTTAAGGGCCGGTTTAGGGTTTAGGGTTTAGGGGAGTTAAGGGGGTTCAGCTTACAATGGTTCAGGGGTTAAGGGCCGGCTTAGGAGTTTAGGGTTTAGGGGAGTTAAGGGGGTTCAGCTTACAATGGTTCAGGGGTTAAGGGCCGGTTTAGGAGTTTAGGGAGTTAAGGGGTATCTCCGTTTCAATTGAGCGAACGAAGTTAGGATATCCCGCCCTGCAAGTTGATGCGTGGGTGCTTCTTCGATTCTTGGTTAAGGGCTCTGGCAAGTTTAGGGTTCACCTACCCTGCAGGACCTCCCGTTTAAGGACTTACATAAGGAAATCATAATGAGGAGCCCTAAGAAGGTAGGTATTTCAGGGTTAAGGCAGTGTGGGGATACCCTACCTCTTCTATATTCCTTCCATTCTCCAACCGAAATGCTGAAGACCCCCCAACGCAAGCCCTAACATCTAAACCCTCAAGTGGAGCTTCATCCAGACTTACTTAGGATTCCTAAACCCTAAACCCTGACACCCTAAATCGGGATATCCCAAGACATAGGGCTTAATTAGGATCCATCCAGGTACCCAAAGAGCCCCAGAGTACCTGTATAGGGACTACTTCAAGGCCAAAATACATAAATCCTTCGGGATTGGGATATAGCATAATCCGCAAACTGCGGCAGGACGAAAGTTTGACCTACCGCGGTTTCACAGGACGGTGGACCCCATTCCAGAAGAATCCTGACTAGGGGCTTTGGACTTAGGGGCTGTAGGGTTCTTAGGTTTGGGGGTAGCTTTGGGTTCAGGAGTTTAGGGTTTAGGGCTTCAATTGGGTTTAGACAGTCCAGAAATGCCCGGCTGGCTGCTGTACCCGGCGGCGCCGCAAAAGCAAAAGCAGAACCTCCTCTCGGCGGGGCCTTCTCATGCTGTTTCAGTATGCTTTTTTCGGAGTTTTAGAAGGGCTTTCAGGAGGGTTCCATAAGTTTAGGCAGGGGTCTCCTAAACCCTGAGCCCCAAGTCTTCACAAGGTGTGCAGAGCGTTAAGTAGGATAACCCCATATCCCCAAAGACTCCAAAGTACCTATATCGTAGAATGTAGGGATTTTATATGAGTCAAAGGGGAACAGGAGGGACCCTTAATAAGGACCCCTAGGTATATACCCTTAATATAACCATTATATACCCATTATATAGCCCATTATAGGGTAAGGGTCCCCATTAAGGGTCCCTCCTTTTCCCCTTTGAATGAGGAATTACGGGAAGTATCCCCCATAACAGTATCTAGGACCCTTTGGGATCTTGAGAGTTTCTGTAACCAGAGCGACTGTCTACAGTAGAAGCCCAAAAGTTGGAAACCCGATAGCCTCAATCCTTACCTTGACCCCATAAGTATGTAGAATAATAGCCTTTTATAGGTTTTGGGTCATTATTCTACCTACTTTGGGGGGTCTAGGTAAGAGTAATGTATAGGGAAGGAACCTCAGCTCTGTTTGACCTCAACCCGGTTTGCAACTTTATGGGCTTTACTGCATGTGCTCTCTGATTGCTGCAGTCTCAAGTGTCCATTCTATGTCCGCGCTACTAAACTCACTTCCAAGGTAAAAAATAGGGACCCTTAATAATAAGGACCGCTCGGTATATACCCTTAATACAGCCATTATATACCCATTGTATAGCCCATGATGGGGTAGGGTCCCCGTTAAGGGTCCCTCCTTTTTCCTTCGAGGTTGGCATGTCTCCGACAGCTCGAGCTGATAATTAGTAAGTCAACTATAAGTAGGGTTATATTTGTGGTAACTCCACTTAGGGGACTTATAACTTATAACTTATAACCTACTTACCAAGTCCCCTGGGCCTCTAAGTAGGGTAATGTAGAGCTCTGATTCCGAAACCCTCTCTCTTTAAGGGCCTTGATGTGAGGATCCCAAGTACAATTCTTAAATATTAAGTGCAAGGAGTTTTTCGATCACAATACTTCGGGGGATTCTGGTTCGGGAATTTCTTCAGGGCCCGTGAACCCTACTAGTGCGAGGTTCTGGCAACAGCGGAACTGGATCAGTAATTACGTTCTCAACGGTTCCTAACCACCTAAGTAAGGCATACTAGCAACTCCCACTATAATTGAAATTCTACTATGCAGCTACTTTAGTAGCGTTTGGGGATAGATTCTTCGGCGTTGTTCTGGTTCAAGTTCCGGGGTTTAGGGTCTACCTTAACTTATCAAGACCTACCGTTTTTTGTAGAGTCCCTATACATTCCATATTCGGGCTTACAAAAAGAACCTACCTACAAACAAGTAGGTTATGGTAGTTTAAGGTATTGTCCGGTCCAAGATTTCTGTCAATGCCTTACCAAGAGCTTTTGTCTTTGTGGCTAGAGCCTACCCAACTTCCGCCACCACATAAACACTAGAGCTACTAGAATCAGAGCATGCACTGTACAAATGCTGCAAAGCTTAATTCAGCCAAACAGCGTGTTAAGATGTTGTCGTCGTAGTTGGGAGGATTCACGGCACATTTAGCTGCCGAGCTCCAGTGCAAGTAGAAGTGCACGCTAGGTCTCCCATCTCCCAGAGCTGAAAACCCACAAGAGAACCCCTAAGCCCAAACCCTAAGGGTCCAAGGAGTCCTTATTTATGATTTTTGGTACCTAATTCGGCCCTAAAGTCCTAAAACAGTGAGTACTTGGACCCTCTGGGAAAGAAGAACTCTTGAACCTTAGATTCCCTTAGATCCCACCAAAGAAACCCATCAGGGAATCCGCAACACCCGAAGGGGATCCTGAAAAGCATATGGGTGGTTTTCAAAACTATGGTCCCTTTATATTTACCTGTGACCCCAAACCCTACAAAAGAGAAGGTTATGACCCCTTAATTAGAGGGTAGAACCCTTAAAACGGTAGGGTTTCGGATCCCCAGGTAGGTGCCGTATTATAATATGGACCCAAGAAAGGACCACAATTTTTTGACAACTACCCATATACAGTTACAGGGACACCCCCCCGAAAAAACCCTAGCCTGGCCTACTATAGGGGCCTTGATGCTTAGAATAGGGTTTGGGGGCCCATTACACTATAGTTTTAATAAGGAACCTCCCAAAAAAGGTATTAGTAACATTATACTATAGTTTTAATAAGGAACCTCCAAAAAATAGTATTGAAAACTACTAAGGCCCCTTTATTAATTTAAACTCCAAACCCTAAACGTTGAAGAGACGTTCCTGGCTTCCGTAGTCTGGAGAGACACGGCCACGGCTGGTGTGGAAGCGAACGCTCGCCAGAACCTCGATTTGTTGCTTATGGGAAGGGGATGGAGCGGCGCTTTGGAGCTTAGGGAGACGAGTTGGCGGGGGCTGTAAACCGTAAACCCTGTTATTGAGGTTTGTAAGGGGCTTGGTGGGTTTTAGGGAATGGGGGCTTCCGGTTCAGGGCTTCCCCTCTTGGGTCCAAGTACCTAATTATCATAAACTCTCCAAAATTGTAACCTACATAACTACTACCCGAAACCCAAGTACCTGATTATTGGGTCCTTTGGGCCGTTACCCGAAACCCTCCCCCTCTAGAACCCTACAAACCCGTATAAATCCGTGATAGAACCCTTTATTATTGGGTCCTTTGGACCCTTAGGCTTCCCTGTGACCCCAAACCCTACAAAATAGTAGGTTATGACCCCCTAATTAGAGGGTAGAACCCTTAAAACGGTAGGGTTTCGGATCCCAAGGTAGGTCTAAGGGTTCCGTGTTGGAAAGGGTACAGTCGCTGCTTGAAGCACCAGGCGACTTAGTCAGTAGGCCAGTAGGCTCCAGAGCCTCCCAAACCCCTCAGTTAAGGAATCTACCACTATGGGCTATTAGACCTTAAGGGTACCTTAATCTACCCTTAATATGGTCCTAATAGGGATCTTTAGGGTCTAATAGCCCATAGTGGTACCTTAAAGTATTAGTAGGATCCCGAATATGGTTTAAGGTATATTCCTTGATTAAAGGGTTTCTTGGAGGCTTTGGGGCTATAAATGTTAGCTGATTTTTGCATATTCTGAATTCAGCGGGATTTCTGATCATCTACCCTAAGGGTCCATGTACCCAAATACTATGTACTTTGGGCCCAAGGTACCTACATAGGGAGTACTTTAAGGTCAATGTATATACTATATGAGTACATGAACCCTTACGGCTACTTACGACATCTCCCGACTCCCGACCGTTCGAGTTGGGTTTGGGGATTAGGATGTGCCAATCTCAGTAGTGTAGGGTTTCGGAATGATTTTATGGTCGTGTGGCTATGGCAAAGAAATCTTAGGAATATTGTTGGTGAGTAGTCAAGCTATTTGGGGTGTTTTGAATACTTGCACTGTTGAGGATGCGGAGGATCAGGGCGCCAACGGTGCAAGAAGCAGTGAATTTGAACGACACCTGATAAACCAAGTAACCAACACCCTAAACCCTAACCCACCCCTCTCCAAGTTGCCGAAAGCAAGCACTGCTTGATTGCAAACTTCGGGCCCCAAAATATGCCAAAGGCGGCTATAGGATTCTATAATCGGATTCCCTTTGAGGGCCCTCCGAAAGTCAAGCAAGACCTGCAAAACACACGAGCCTCGAAGGCACTCATCAACAACGTTAAACGAATCGGATTTTGGAGCCCGAACATCGGGATCTTAATGCTTAGAACCGGGCTTTGGGAATACATTTTAGTACACTTAAACTAAAATAACATAAGGATCTGAAAGTAACAGTATTTGACAATTATTGAAGCTGCTCCATTACACCTTACGTGTCCAGTATCCTAAGAGAAGCGAAGGTCAACATTGGGAACCTATGTGTGCATATCTATGCATATATAGATAGATAGCTAGATAGCTAGCGAGATTCCTATATTCATATATATATATATATATGTATAGATAGATAGATAGATAGAGATAGATACAGATATAGATACAGATACATGTCTATATCTATGTGTATATGTATATATATATATATATATATATATGTATATATATATATATATATATATATATATATATAGGTTTCGCTACAGAGCTAAAGGTGCCCCACTGCTATAAACCGGACACCCAGGGGCCCGGCCGGCTCGGACGACGAGGCCGACGTCCAGCCGGAGATCTTTGTGATGAACCTGGGCTTAGGTTTTGTTTTTTTTATCGCTCCTTTTCACCTGCAGCTCAAGGTAGGGTTTAGGGTTTAGGGCTTAGGGTTTAGGGTTTTAGGGTTTAGGGTTTAGGGCTTAGGGCTTAGGGTTTAGGGTTTAGGGTTTAGGGTTTAGGGTTTTAGGGTTTAGGGTTTAGGGTTTAGAGTGAAATATACAGCGATTCACATTATGACATTATGATTTAAGCTATACTCATCAATTAAGGGGTATTGGGCTCTCTGGGTACTTAGGGGCAAGGAAGACTTAAAGGGCTCCTTAAAGGGATCTATGGGGTTCCTTAAAGGGATTAGGGTCTGCTTGCAGGTGCGGGGGACTTAGCAAGTAGGCTATAAGTAGAGCTATATGTACCCTAAATGAAGATACCCCAATTATAACCCTATAGTTATAAGCTACTTAGCGGGAGCTCGGCATTTGGTTCTCGGGGTTAGTGCAGGGTGTACAGCGGCGAGTTTGCGTGTCAAGTTGAGAGTTTGAGGTGTAGGGTCTATAGGTGCTCAGAAAGCTACAGCTTACAAAGGTAACCTCTACCTGTGGCCCAGCAAACCTACCGCTTGAGGGCTCCTTCTTCTGGTTTCTATGTAGAGTCGCTGACAAAGGCAGGCCTTTCGGGCTACAGGTATCTCATGCCCAAAACCCTAAACCCCCAAACCCTTCAACCCCTAAACCCCAAACCCTAAACCCCTAACCCCTTAACCCTAATGTTGACCTAGGATTAATAATCCCCCTACGATTAAAGGCGGCCTGCGGGCGGCTCCGGCCCCAACCTGTACTACTTTAAAGGCAGCACCCAAATAAGGATCGTTTTTTGCAGAAAACCCCCCACGATTAAAGGCAACACCGTCTGGGGATCTAAAATTTCAAAAAGTGCTTCGAAGACTACTTTTAAAGGGAGCAAGACTACATTTAAAGGGCGTCTTGTCCTCTTTCAAGCGGTTCTTTCAAGGGGTAGCTTTCAAGCTACTGCCATGCTACTGCCACTGCTACTACTGCTGCTACTACGACTACTACTACTACTACTACTACTACTACTACTACTACTACTACTACTACTACTACTACTACTACTACTAGCACCACTGTTTTCTGCAATTTGGCTTCACGGGATTATTTGGGGGTCTGTGATCCTGTGGGGGGCCTGCGACCTTGACAACCTTGAGGGGGGGGGGGCGGGGGGGGGGTTTATTAATCAGGGGTCAACATTAAACCTTTAATCCTCAAACCCACAGCCTCCTGTCAAGGATGGGAGTGTCTTGAGGTCCCCACTCGGCTTGCATCAGCTGCCAGGGAGCCTGGAGGGGTTTAGGGTTCAGGATTTAGGGTTTGTTGCCCTTGTTTTGCGTTCTATAACAAGGTTGGCCTTACTAAACTTCCGTAAGAGCTCCTGTACAAGTGCTATAAGTAAGAATTGAGATCTACAGGATTTGGCTTGGCTCGTTTAGTGTACCAGAAAGTCTTTAATGTGTATATGACTGCTTTCCCATGGCATGTCAGAACATAGCTCACTTGATAAGTTTATGAAACTAAGTTTTCATGAACGAAATCAGAAGAAAGCACTTGCTTATTGTGATCTGTGCCCCCAGTCACGATCTACCTATACGCTCATACCCCACCCCTCTTATAAGGTACTACTGCTGATGGACAAAATCCTGCACCCTACGGACTCTAAACTATGGGGACCATGGTATATTCCCTATAATGGGTACTGCAGGATTTTGTCCATCAGCAGTAGTTATACCGTTAAGATCCGCAACATAGAAAAGTAGGTTTAACCTAAAAGCGGGGTAGGGTATGACCCTGCAGGTACTTCAATAAAAACCTTAAACCCTATACCCTAAAGGTACTTCCCAAACAAAAGGATTATACTAAACCCTACACCCTGAACCCTAAACCCTAAACCTCCAGAAGCTTAGCCCTCAGTCCCCAGGTCCTTACCAGGACATACCGGACCTTCCTTAGGAGCTTCCTGGGAAGCTTCTTTTTCTTCGTAGCTGAGTAGAACCTTCTGCTCATTCAAGGTTTAGCGGTTTAGGGTTTTAGGGTTCAGGGGTTTTAGGGGTTTACGGCTTCAGGGGGTTAAGGCTTCAGGGGTTTAAGGGTTCAGGGTCTAGAGCCCTTTTCGCAGGCACTTTGCAGTAAACTCTACTTGGGGATGAGAAGATGGGCAACTTCACCGGATGGAGGGCTACAACTACGACGTGATCTTCCCATAGCTGCTGGTCACACAGATGAGTCGGTCCGCAAAGCTGACAATGTTCTCGGTCGCTGTCTCCAAGACGAGCCGCAGGCTTTCCGCGGACGCGATTGCGATCCGAGACATTCGGGCCTCCCACCCTTCTCCATGGAGGAGGTGTACTGTCACGGTGCAAGTGAGGCCAGCCTGAAGCAACATGTCAATGCGCTCTGCCTTGGCATCTTGCAGGGCATCGTACAGGCTGGCCCAGTACGCATACAAGACCGTGTGCCCGGTCAGGAGCGTCAAGCATTTTGGGTACACATTCACGTTGACAGCGACACTGGTCTTGCCACTGTCCGGGTTCGCCCCTGCCGCCCTGCTCATGCTCGGGCCTGGGATATCACTCATGTTGTTGACAAAAACATCCAGGACCGCCGGGTAAAGGATGCGGTCGTCTTTGCAGAAGGCGATGTCAAAGAGGGATTTGGCCTCGTATATAACCCTAAACCCCAAACCCTAAAACCCTAAAACCCTAAAACCCTAAACCCCAAACCCTAAAACCCTAAAACCCTGAAACCCTAAAACCCTAAAACCCTAAACCCCCAAACCCTAATTTAGGGCTTAGGGTACCCGTGCAGCGCGTAGGCCCCCAAACCCTATAACTCCTCGACTCCTAAGCTCTCCAAAAGGGAAAGCTCGAAAGCCCAAACCGGGAATAAAGGGTTCCTTAAAGGGATCTATAAAGGGTTTAGGGTTTCCGAAAATTAGGGGCTGTAGGAATAGTATCTCTCTACGGTCATGCCATGATATAAAGGGAACTCCAGAAAGTTGGAATATGGTTTCAAGGTAGGATACCCCTATAATTTACCATAGAAGGGTTTAGGATAATCATATTCCAACTTTCTGGCTTTTACCCTAAACCCTGAACTCCAGCCCTGAACCCGAAACCCCCAAGCCGAAAGCACTCTTGGCCCTACAGTAAACCCCATGAAGTTGGAAACCGGATTAAGGCCAAACACTGCTGGGATTCCCTATACATTACTCTTAAGGATTGAGGCTATGGGGTTTCCAACTTTTGGGCTTCGACTGTATAGGGTTTAAGTTCAGGATGCTAAACCCACTTGATCCTCTCAATCTCTGTGAGGGCCTGCTGACGGCCGCCGTGGCGCCCTACGGGATTCCCCGACTGGCCTCCACAGGCCCTAAAGGGTTCTATAAGGGCTATAAGGGCTACTTTTTAGGGCTACTATAAGGCCCTACTATAAGGGCTGCTATAAAGGCTACTATAAGGGCTACTAAAAGGCCAGGACCCTATACTAAACCCTCATAGTAGCCCTTATACTATAAGGGCTACTATAAGGGTTTAGCATACGGGCCTTAGCAATCAGAATAGGTTTTTGTGCGCGTTAGACTGTACTTAGAATGAGGAACGTCAAAACTAATATAGATAACTATTTAATTAAGGCTTCAATATTAACAGCATTGAATAGTGGTTTAATATAGGGGGCTGCACAGGTGGCAAAGCAAACCACAGGTTCCCTAGGGTTTTCCTTCTAGGGTTCCTTTTCGGGTTCTTTTGGGGATGCCTTTGGGGTTCCTTGAAGGGTTCGATGATGGGTCTTTGCAAGGATCTTCATGCGCTTTTGGGGTTTCTAAGCATGGGGGCTCTAAGAGTGTATGAAGGTTCTATAACGAAAAGCGTCCACATGCACTACCATTATGGAGCTAAGCCGCCCAAAGAGCATCCTGGCAACGTGTCTGGCTTCGCAGGGCTGTGCGGTTACAAAACCCTAAACCCTCAAAACCTAGAAACCCTAGACTAAGATTTAGGCTTCTGGCTCAGGGTGGTCAGAGGTTCGCTCCCTCGGTGCGTAGATCTTCAGGATTTGGGGCTTCAGGAGCGTTTCTAAGAGGTTACTCGTCCTCAGCAGACTTTTGAGGCTTTTGAGGTATATGGTTCTCATTTTTCGGTAAAGGGACTTTGAAGGGATAGTGTCACCAGATATGTCTTTTGCAGCCTAGACAAGCCTACGAAAGCCGGATTATAGAACCATTACCGAAGCGGTACTACTAGCCCGTGCAAACCTCTACATCAAAGCTTTCTGCTACCCTAAGGAGATTGGAGGCCTCACGAGGTGGAATCGGCGTAGGTAGGATTAAGGGTCCATTACACATGACAACTCTTACTCTGTTATTATCCCACCTACCTTCTTCACCCCACCATTGCATAGGAGTTAGGATTAGTGGGACCGTTGGGGACATAGACCCTCTCAAGAAGGGCCCGTTTAATCGAGCCAGAAGTAAGGTTAAGAATTAAGAAGGGTCATTTTTTGGGTCTCCCTTATACTACCTACTGTTGATGATGATATAAATCCTGCATTATCCATAATTCATTGCCCTTTTGCACCGAACCAGAACCACAAGGTTTAGATCCACAGGGCTTTTTCGACAGAGTTGGCTTCTAAAGACGTTTACAGACTTTTAAAAACTTTCAAATGCAAGAAAAAACATTCTAAAAACTTTTAGAAGACTTTGAAAGACTTTTAGAAACTTTTAGAAGACTTTTGCAAACTTTAAAAGACTTTTCAAAACTTTAAAAGGCTTTTAAAATATTTAAAAGACTTTTAATTTTAAAAACATTAAAATACGTTTAAAAGCTTTAAAAAGACTTTAAAAGACTTTTAAACGCTTTTAAAAGCTTTTACAAACTTTAAAAAGAATTTGAAAGACTTTTAAAGACTTTAAACAACTTTTAAAAATTTTTAAAAACTTTAAAACACACACAAAAAAAAACTACATTTTTTAATGTTTTTTCCGAGAAGACGAGGATGAAGAAGACCTGGCACAGGGTTTACAGTTTCAGGGTCTTTAGGGTTTGGGGTTAGAAGGCAGAGTGCCATAGTATTAGGGGTTTGAGGGTAATGAAAGGGTTAGGGTTAGAGTTTCAGGGTCTTTAGTATTTAGGGTTTGGGGTTAGAAGGCAGAGTGCCATAGTATTAGGGGTTTGAGGGTAATGAAAGGGTTAGGGTTAGAGTTTCAGGGTCTTTAGTATTTAGGGTTTGGGGTTAGAAGGCAGAGTGCCATAGTATTAGGGGTTTGAGGTAATGAAAGGGTTAGGGTTAGAGTTTCAGGGTCTTTAGTATTTAGGGTTTGGGGTTAGCAGGCAGAGTGCCATAGTGTTAGGGTTTGAGGGTAATGAAAGGGTTAGGGTTAGAGTTTCAGGGTCTTTATTATATTTAGGGTTTGGGGTTAGAAGGCAGAGTGCCATAGTGTTAGGGTTTGAGGGGAATGAAAGGGTTAGGGTTAGAGTTTCAGGGTCTTTAGTATTTAGGGTTTGGGGTTAGAAGGCAGAGTGCCATAGTATTAGGGGTTTGAGGGTAATGAAAGGGTTAGGGTTAGAGTTTCAGGGTCTTTAGTATTTAGGGTTTGGGGTTAGAAGGCAGAGTGCCATAGTATTAGGGGTTTGAGGGTAATGAAAGGGTTAGGGTTAGAGTTTCAGGGTCTTTAGTATATTTAGGGTTTGGGGTTAGAAGGCAGAGTGCCATAGTATTAGGGGTTTGAGGGTAATGAAAGGGTTAGGGTTAGAGTTTCAGGGTCTTTAGTATTTAGGGTTTGGGGTTAGCAGGCAGAGTGCCATAGTGTTAGGGTTTGAGGGTAATGAAAGGGTTAGGGTTAGAGTTTCAGGGTCTTTAGTATATTTAGGGTTTGGGGTTAGAAGGCAGAGTGCCATAGTATTAGGGGTTTGAGGGTAATGAAAGGGTTAGGGTTAGAGTTTCAGGGTCTTTAGTATATTTAGGGTTTGGGGTTAGAAGGCAGAGTGCCATAGTGTTAGGGTTTGAGGGTAATGAAAGGGTTAGGGTTAGAGTTTCAGGGTCTTTAGTATTTAGGGTTTGGGGCTAGAAGGCAGAGTGCCATAGTTTTAGGGTTTGATAGTATTAGGGATGCACAAATCGCGTGAAGTGGCTACGAACTGCTGGATGTTGCGCTTTTCTGCGTTGACCACACTGTCAAGCGAATCACGTGCAGGCGAAGCAGGGTACAGCTGGGTGACGCGACAACGTCTGGCACTCTGCCTTCCCAGCTGCTGGCACTCTGCCTTCCCGCCTCAAGATCCATTAATTATTGCCACCCCAACTTTGCACTCAAGCTGGTCGGTCAAAGGTATTGCTCCAGCATCAAGGTCAGGAAGTTCCCCCGGACCACCGAGACGGATGGCAACAAGTGAGAGGTGTTTCATCTGAAGGACAAACTGCCGTTGTTGTTCATCTTCGTCGTTCCAAACATAAACAAAATCACAAACGAGAGAAACGCGCGGCAACTCCAGCGGTTCTTCTCCTTCACCCACCTGATAACACTTCGGGAAGGGGCCTTGGTACCGTCGAAGAAGCCTGAGGCCTCCTGTAATGCGGGAGCCAATACGTGGCCAGTAACGCAGGTAGCGAACCATGATTTCCCAAGGCACGTCGTCATAAACTTCATTCCATCTCTCAGCTGGTTTCCACTGGTCAGGCGCTTTGGCCAATTTTTCGCAAGCGGTTTTGATCAAGATTGGGGAGAGCTCGCCTCTGAAGAAACACTCTCCTCGTTCGATCGGGGCGAAATGCATTGCTCTGGACGGCTACTGTTCAGTCACAAGCACGCACGGCTTCAAACCACATGTGCTAGTTTGTGCGGCTTCCGGGTTGTGGCACTCGAAATGATTGTCCATGTGCTTGCACGTGACAAATTCCACATGTGTGAAAATGCGAACATGCTTTCGCAATCCGTCTTCCCCAAGCAGAAACACACAGTCTCTCGGACGCATTCCAATCTAGCAGGACCCGCTGCCATCAATGCAAGCACACAGACAGACACACAACTTTTCTTTGCAGCGCAGGATGAATCCTCTAGTTGTTGCCAGGCCTCCTGGTCGGGCCACAACAGGGCCTATGGTCAATGACGTGTTGTCTGGCCTGCGCTTCTGTCATCTTGGAAGCCACACGTCCCCAGTGATAGGGTACGAGGTGGCTCCACTCGCCTTCAATGCCAGACACACATGGGTTCATGTAATGTGACACAACACACAGCAGATCAGGCAACCACATCGAAGCTATAACAAATGTTCCGAATCTTTCCAAGAGACCGCCGTCTGTCACACGAACTCGGAGAAACCATTTTGCTTTGTCAGTGCCACCAGGATTCGGGTCGTACTTCATCTCACCAGCGATCTTGGGACACTCCGGGCATTGAACAGGTGTCCATACCCCTTGGTAGTCAACACGGTTCGGCCGCCGCTGATGTTGGGGGCCACGGACTGCAACCTCCCGTGGCTCGAGTGCTGGGATAGGCACTGCAGGCACCTCCGGCATCTCAGCAGGAGGGGCTGGCACTCTGCCTTCCTCGGGCTCCACGTGATCATCAGGCTCTGGGACAGGGATTGCAGCAGGCACCTCCGGCATCTCAGCAGGAGGGGCTGGCACTCTGCCTTCCTCGGGCTCCACGTGATCATCAGGCTCTGGGACAGGGATTGCAGCAGGCACCTCCGGCATCTCAGCAGGAGGGGCTGGCACTCTGCCTTCCGCGGCCTCCACGTGATTATCAGGCTCCGGCTCCACCGGCACCTCAGCAGGAGGTGCTGGCACTCTGCCTTCTGCTCCCTCTTGACCACTTTCATCAGGAGGCGCGGGTTGCTTCCTGGGCAACATACGTGGGCGACAAATCTTTCTCTTGGCTTTCCGTTTGGCCTGTGGCTTGGCCTTTGCTTTGGTCTTTGCTTTGGCCTTGCCCTTTGCCTTGGCCTTTGCTTGCTGCGTCTTGATGGCCTGCCAGGTTTGATGCACCCTTTTGATTCTGCGTTTTCTGACTGCGTCTGAGACCATTTTAAATTCCTGTTTGTCCTCAGCAAGCAGGTCGTCAAGAACCAGCTCATCAACAAAGTCCCCCATGATAATGTCATCCTCATCCTCATCCTCTGTTGAATCTTTGGCTGTCGAATACATAGCCTCAATTTTGCGCATGAAATCCTCATCTTCCGGAAGGTGATGAGAAGCGATCAGGCTCATGAGCTTTGGACGGCGCATTCGTTGCAGCTCCTTTCGCTTTTTTTCGTCTACGTTTCCAGTCTGGGAGATCACATGCTCGGCGAGATTCTGGCAGTCTGCGAGAGTCCGACATGCTTGTGACATTTCCCTCAGTCGAGTCAGCAAAAACAAGCACAGCAAAACTTATATAAGTTTATTGTACTATTTACTGTATGGGTCGACAGTTGACAGAATCCTAAATGAAAACATGTCACTTGGGATGCTGCAACATATAGGATAGAAGTGACACTGAGCTTGTAGCACAACGACGGAGGCAAATGAAGCCATTCCAGAAGACTGCCTCTGTTTCGATGACTTCCCAATACTGGGGCTCATACAAATGAATCCAGCAGGCCTTGACGCTGGAACCATCCGGGCACTCTGCCTTCAAAACAAAATATATCTCTCCTGTCGACTGGTCCTCATGCTGGACCACTGGCCACATGAGAGCAGCCCAGGTTTTTGCCCCAAGAGAGAGATAGCATGTCAAATCCAAGACATGGTTCAAGATCTTCAAAGGGGCTGCAAGGCTGCTAAACTTCCCAGCACGCAAGGGAACATGCTGAGATGCCAGTCTTGCATCATTGTAGTGAATTAGCCATGACCACGCAGCTGATGCTCGTTCGAGTGTCTCTTCTGACAGGGTGTTCCATGTCTTGTCGCCGACAATCTCGGTATACTGTGACGGCAGCTTGTGGACACATCCTCTGAAGCACAACTTTTGGCGCTTCCTGTCCACATTCCAAAACTCCCTTTCAAAATATTCCCGTTTGACTTTTGCCGGATGCCTGATTGAACGGCTTTCAAAGACGTTTGAATTCTCGATCACAGTTTGAATCGTGGAGTATGTTTGCTTGCGGGTTTTGTTCAACAAAGAATCATTACGAATCTTGTTGTGCACATCTTCCACAATCTTGTTGTCTGGCAGCGTCTGCACCAGAACACTCAGCAGGTGGGTTGCAGGGCATGCTGGTACCGATATTGTTACAGTCCTTTGAGCTGGCACTCTGCCCTCTTGCCCGTCTAACAAAATGTCACCAACTCCGGCACCGTCATCTGCTTCTTCAGGCACAGAATCCTCCATCTCCCCGTCCTGCTCTGTGTCAACATCATCCACGACAATGTCTTCTGACCCCGGAGGCGCCACTTCATATCCCTGTGCCTCCAATGTGTCCAGAAAAAGTCTCGAAGGATGGCTGATTCCAACTTGCAGGTCTGTGAAGAGTTGCCGGGCATGAACACTTGGAGTGGACCGTGCCAATGTCGACTCCAACCTCAAGAGTGATGTGTGATGGCCCTTTGCCTTCAAAGCCGTGATCGTCCGAATTTCTGCATCAGGTGACAGCAATCCCGCATAGGCATCTGGTGGAAGTGAAAAAAGACTGCAAGTCCAGACCCTGTTCATCAGCAAATGCAAGCTCAACATCATGATTTTTTCTGCGGGCTCGTGTAAATCAGTATCCAGATGCTCCTTCCACAACTCGGTCTTCTGCAGGTTGGAGACAATCTGCAACAAATGTTTGTCTGCTTTCCAGGCATCATTCACTGTCATCAACTCGGCATAACCTCGACCATCCTGCGGCGATTTAACGTTTTTTACTTGTTTCCCATACCATGTCCACAACGGTTCGGTCACTTTGTACAATATCTTGGAGTGATCGAAAAGGTCTTCTGTCATGAGATAGTATGCCAACTTGAAGCCCCCCATGCTGGCTTTCAACAAGCTGAGTTCTTTCCGTGGATCAGTGGCACGACCAGCCTGTGACAGCTTTTGCAAATCACCCAGTGCATCTTCCTGCCTCTCACCATTGTCAGAGTCCGGCACTCTGCCTTCGGACTCTGGCACTCTGCCTTCGAAGAGCTCCTTGCCCGATTGTGTATTCGCCGAGTTGGAATACAGGCTGAGTCTTTCCCTTGAGCAAGGGCTGAAAGATTGATCTTCACCGAAATGATCAGCCAGCAGCATTTTGAGGACATGAAACTCATGAAGTTGCTCACAACATAGCTGGTTCCAGCTGAACCATCTGGAGGATTTCACCAAGCTGCCCTTCTTCATGAAGGATTCGACATTTGCAAGCATATGTTCAATCTCATGCTCGTCACCGGATAGCTGCCTGTCTAAGTCATAGGCAATCTTATCTCGAAAAGCGTCCCACAACAAGCTTCTGCTCGGTGATGTGCAGGAAACAAAACTCGCCAGCATTTCCTTCTTCTGCTGGTAGAAACCACCACTTCCAAAGGGTTTATAATTCAGGGCAAAGATGTAAGAGGAGTGAAGTTGTGCTTTCAGGAAGAGTCCTTTGAGGCATCTCGACATGCTGTTTTTGAAATCTCGAATGGCCCTGTGAATCTTGTCACATTTCACATGAATCATGTTTTCACGCATAGCATAGGCCATGCCAGCAAGTCCGATGCTGCCCTGGTCAAGGCCCAAGACCAGCAGTGGAATGTTCAGCCACCACTTCTCTGACTCTGGCAAGACGGGGAGCACATTTGTGATCTCTCCATCCTCAGACATTGTCTTCAGAAAGGAGACATGAGGAAAAGCTGGTGGCACTCTGCCTTCTGGCACTCTGCCTTCTGGCACTCTGCCTTCAGCCGGATCCGGATTGTCCCTCAACCACTGAAAACAGCGGTCAATGTCATTGTCTTCTTTTCCAACTTGGAAAACCACCCTGCTTTCATATCTTTTCACAGGCCTCTGCCCAAGAGAGGGGGCGATCTTGAAAGAGCCCAAATCCATTCGCCCTCTGTGCAAAATCCAGATTTGGTGACTGATCGCTTGAAGCTGCCTGAATGCAGCAATCCTTTCCAGCTTCTTTCGCTTTGATATGTGAAGAAGCAGGTCGTCGTCAAACCGGTCTTGTGGAGAAACTTGTCCAGTCTTCATCACTTGCATGGGTGCAAACACTGCAGCAGAAATCTCATTCGCCCAAGCCACTGTCACAAGACAATCGCTGGTGCTGTGAGTAGACCCATCGGCGATGAAGTTGATTTGTCGACAGTGCTGCATAGCAGTGATAGCTCTCTCCTGGTACAACCGATTGATTCGAAGCTGCCACTCGTCACAGCTGGACTCAGGCACACCTGAGCTGGCAAGTCAAAGAGCGATCGATTCGTTCGCTGCAATCGTTGAGATACAAAAGTACAACTTGGACTTCAACACTATGCGCAAGCAACACCATTCTTCGGCCTCCCATGGAAGAGCTTGGGTCACCGAGGCTACGTCATTTTCGGGAGGGGCCACCTGGCACGTTAGCGCATGTGTCCAGATGTCATAGCCAGATGCCCGCTGGCCGTTGGCCCCAACCCCCCCCTAGACTGCGGGACCCCAGTGCCCTTGCCCTCGCTCCACACCCGGCCAACAGTGTGTCGGTAGCTGCCAAAATTGGCGGGCATGCAGCTGCCGCTTGGTAGAGCAACATACACCAAACCCCATTCTGAACATGTTGGCACTCGTGACAAACACAACCGAACAGCAAGCCGAGCAAGGTTCTCTGCTCAATAAGACAACCATGTCCCAAGAACGGACGGCCTCCCTTCTTTGTTCGGAACCTGGAAGTCTGGCCCGGACAACACGATCCGAGGTCGCAGAAAATCCAGCTAGGTAAGGCAACCTTGAGGAGGTTCGACTGACACTCTAATTACTGTACTTCTGCTCGATATTTGGCCTCCCATGTTGCTGAGGTGGACACTCGGGTGCCGAGCTCGGACCCAGCCAGCACGTTGGCATATGTGTGACTGGCTGTCATCACCAGGTGTCCGCTCTGGTGGTTGGCCCCAAGTCCTCGATCGGTTCCTTCTTCCGCGGTCCGCCAGAGCGACCCCATGCCCGGCCATCGGCATGCAAGCGCGGCTGGTGAATCAAAACTGGACACACCGCGACTTGTTGGTAAGGTTGGTGTGACAAAGAATTCACTATAATCTTAAACAACTGGCTAACAAAACAACATTCTACTATGAATGAGACGGAGGAACACACCAGCTCAACAACACAGCCATGTCCCAAGAACGGCCTCCCTTCTTTGTCCGGTATTGCTTCCGGTGACTTGCATGACTGCTTCGATGTCACCAGGTCACAGCCCCAGCCGGCGCATTAGCCCATGTGCCCGGCTGTCATCTACCCCCTGCCCCTGGGATAGGTTGGCCTCAAGGCTGTGACACAGGCAAACCGAACGCCTCACACATGGCCAATGGTGTGGGGAGCAACCCTGGTGGGGCAGGGGTTTACTCCTTAGGTAAGGCAACACCGAAGAGGTTCGACTGGCACTCTGCCTCGGCACTCTGCCTCTGTCGTCGATCCAAGAGAACAGAAAGCATGTGCTCAGCAGAAAGAGATATAGCCTAATCATGGGTTAGCGGCCTCCCCCATTTGCTGAAATCCACCCCACTCGGCCAAGGTGGGTCGCCATGCTCACAGGGAATATTAAGATGACAGCGCTGTGCCGGATCCCGTCGCAGCTGTTGCTCAGCAGGCCATTTGCACACCTGCGATGTAACAGATCCCGGAGACTTGGTTTGCTTCGGCGTAAACATCGCCCGCAACGCGCCGATAGAAACAAACCAGGCACAGGCTAACATCACCACCGTGAGTAGCAGGCTCAAGGCACAGCTGGCGGCTGGGGTAGTGGTAACTTACAGCAGGATGCTATGCTGCCACTACAGTTACAGGCCATGCCAAACGATCAACGATAGACCTGATCCCAGGGCCACTTGCGCGCAAAAGTGAGCACAGGCAAGAACTGAAGAAGGCACTATCTCACCCTTCTCTTTACAACACAACTCAAGCGGCCTCCCTTTTAGGATCTCACCGGGGGGGGAAGGACACACCCGCCCCCCATTTAAGCCACCCCCAGCAGGCGCATTAGCGCATCGCCCTGCTGTCATACCCCTCGGGCTGTAGGGGAGTTGGCCCCAAGGGTGGCCGCCACGAGGCCACGCAGGCGTCAGTGGCCAAGCTTTCAGCTCCGGATGGATCGCTGCCCCCAACACGGCCAACAAGATGGAACCTGGCAGGTCTCTAGGGCCCCCTCGGCCAGCCCGCTGCTCAGGTTTAGGTCGGGCAAGCGAATCGACAAGGACGTTTATGATCAAAAGCAAGCACAGCAAACCACTAAACCCTACTAAAAAACCCTTAGAAGTTTTACTGGCACTCTGCCTTTGGCACTCTGCCTTTCATAAATTTGATCACAACCTGACACTTAATGACTACTCACTCGATTCGGCCTTCCATGTTGCGCACTCGGTCGATCAACAGTTCAAGAGCCTCCCCTGCTGCCACCGAGTGGGTCATCATCTCGCACTGACTACTGGCTAGCCAGAGCGTGCAGAGACATAAATGGGGGGCTCCCAGCAGGCACGTTAGCCCATGTGTCCTGCTGTCATAGGGATCTGGTCAGCAGATCCCCGTTGGCCTCAAGAGCCCGAAAATCCCAAACAGCGGCCCGCCACACCCGGCTAACGGTGTGAACTACAAGCTGCCCTGCACTAGCGAACCCTCAGGGAAGTGACCCCGGCTAATGGTGTGCGACTATAAGTTGCCCTGCACTACGTTCTTCCCTCAGAGCCCTGTGCGAGACACAGCGAGTCCTGGGTAGCGGCCACACACATGCCTCCACATGCCGGCAAGCGAATCGACAAGGATTTTCTGATCAACAGCAAGCGCAGCAAACCACTAAACCCTGAACCCTTAGAAGTTTTACTGGCACTCTGCCTTTCATAAATATTAAATGCACAACCTGACTTAAGCATCCCTTTCTGTAACGGCCTCCCCGGCGTCTTTGCAAAGACGAACGTGCTCTGACAGTCATGCGGACCGGAGACTTAGGCCACCCCCATTCGGCCGAGATATGGGGTCACCCCGCTCTGCCATGGGGATATGAGGCTCTCAACGACCACTAGCAGCTGCAAGCATTTGCCCGCGCTATGCTTATGTCGCCCTCTGCTCGCAAAGAAGCAGGACGTCGTGGTCGTCGTGGTGCCATCCCAGAGTTCGCAGCGGATACTTCTGCCCCCGACATTACCTTCTGCTGGACTTGGCCAACAGCTTGGCGCAAGAGCCGAACGTCGGGTCGGCCATGGCAAGAGCGGTAGTCGAATTTAGTTCGACTGTGGCGCGGGTACGTGGCATCAAATGAATGTGTGACAAAGAATTCACTAATCTTAAACAACTGGTTAACAAAACAACATTCTACTCCATATCAAATCACCAAGGAACCATGCAGGTCGCTGCGTTCGTCCTGGTTCTTGAGAATGAGGGCTTGTCGCAAAGAGGTCCCACTTTTTGCAGCGCCCTCTAGCAACTTCCAGATGCTTTTGATGTCCACAGTCTTTTTCAATGGAACACGCTTGCCCAGAAGTGCCCTGCGAGACGTCACAGGCACACCAGCATCATGTACACTCAAGTAGTGCCCAATGACATACACCTGGAGGCCGGCTGACAATGTCTCGGACAGACACTCATGTATGTGCATGAAGGCATTCAAGACTGTCTTGGCAAATCCATGAGCCTGCCCCGACGGTTGAAGCGCTCTGTGTTTTTTTGCCATGGTTGCAAAGGCGATGATGTCGTAGATGCTAGTTTCAACCTCCTCCCAATCTCGTGGCACTCTGCCTTCAGATTCATCTCGGAGAGATGAAGACAGCGTCCTTGCATTGAACATAGATTCCCAAAGCTGACGCAAAGATCGGGACGTGTTGCCTGCCAGCGACTTCATCATCCAAGCGGCAAAGCCTGACACCAACCCAGCTGATTGAAGAAACCATGACACTCTGCCTCATCCAACTGCATGACCAGAGGCTCATCACTGATAGTTTCACACACACGTACCATAGCATCCTTCAGTTTGCTCTTGTACCATTCCCTGTGGGCGTCTGTCCTTGTGTCGAAGGATGCTTGCAACATGAATCGGGCCAAGGCTGTGGAAGATGCCACATCCTCCTGCACAGCATCAGGGTTTGGCACTCTGCCTTTTTGACTTTGCACATGTGACCCCCAGTTCGCAGCCAAGGGGGTCTTCCTGAGAAGATCACTGAAGAAGTTGTACCATTTGTGGTACTGTCGACGTTCTGAGCCGTTCCTGTTGCTCTCATCGAAAAACAAGTCCAGACGCCACCACAGTTCGCCCTGTGAGAGCCAAGCTGCTCTCGCTGGCAGTTTTGCATCATTTTCCAAGTTAAGCAATTGCCCATCACGGAGCAATAGCATGACCCACAGTTTCAGAAGCATCACCGAAATCCTCCAAAGCAACACTGTACTTGAATCTTACTAAATACTGACACACACCTGCACTTGTGTAACAAGCCCCAGTTCACAACACATTGAATTCTTAAGAAATCAACCCAAAGACTCACGATGACATGTCAGCAGCCACATCATGTCACTCGAACTTGAGACAGGAAACTATCGCAGATGGCACTGAACTGACAACCACATGGAATGATTAACACAGGCCACCGATGCCTGCAACTGGAGGTCGAGACACCAGCCAGGTCATTGCCACCTGCACGACAGCAGCATACGAACTGAGACAATACCGACAAACACATCTGATCACGGAGTGACTGAAGCTCTCTACATTTTCATTGCACAGCTGCACCAGCTCGGATCACTCAGATCCTTCCACGAGGCGGCGAGGATTTTCCTCGGCACCTCGTGGAGGGAACGGACGGGGTCCAGGGCTCAACCCAGTCCCAACATTGGAAAGCAGAATACCAACAAGACAGAATGTCGAAAGATGAAGCAAGCTCATTTAACTCTAGAGAATTATGGCACTCTGCCTTATTGGCACTCTGCCTTCAGCTACAATTCATGTTGGGACATCCCTCATCATATGAAAGGCCACAGCCTTGCCGAACTCCGGGGTGTACTCCTCTGACACCTGAAGATCTTCAGGACGACCGGTGAACTTCTCACCATCTCGATCAACGCAACCAGCACTTCCTCTGACATGGGAAGGATAGCTGCGCCGCATACCATTGATGTGCTGACAGTTGCTCCACAGTTGAAGCGGTTTCAGGATGGGCTGGCCGAAGGCACCACCATAGGTTTTGACCTTCATAGCCTGGATCATTCCCATGACACGATCGACGAGTGGAATGTCGAACAGCATGCTGGAGCAAGGCTGCTCGATCACAAACCGGTTGTCATTCAAAGCCGCGAGCAAAGTCAACAGCAGCGTCACATACATGAAACGATTGCCTTCTTGGCATGCCAGCGATCGCTCAGGTTCTCCCATCCAGTCATTGGCAATGGACCTTCCAGTACTGTATTTACAGAGTTGGACGAAGGAAGAGCATGGAGTTCCAAACCACACCAGGCCGTGTTTGTGTGTTTGACACACAGCATTGACAGCCAGGCGAAGTCCTCTCACAGAAAGAATATCATGATCTGTGCCGTACCTGATGTCCAAGGCTAGCCCCTGCCAGCCAGCACGGAGCATCTCCCGACTGAGGTTGCCCTGCCCTGCAAAGATCTCCAGGAAGTGGAACCTGGCACTCTGCCTTATGTTCCGCTTCCAATGACAAAAGTTGATGAGGAATCTCATCTGTTTCTTCCATGGCCACGAAGTCATGATGGGAAAAGTTTCTGATAACATTTGTTGCCAGATTGATATCATCCAGGAAAACCCACTGGCTTCAAGAATCACATCATAGTTGCACTCAGGCAGAACTTCATAAGGACCTTCATTATGGAACTCCAGAAGCGACGGGTCAACTTCGCAAAGGCGCAGAACATCCTGTCCTCTCGAAATGGCCAAGAATCTCTTCTCCAGTGCGATGTTTGCATCAAACTGCCGCCGAATGTCTGCTAACAGTCTTCTTCTTGTTTCAGTCGGGTCATCTGCTGCTGCAGACATGGCACTCGACATTGCATTGTCCATGGCACTCTGTCCTATCCGCAAGAAAGTGTAACACCTTAACCTCAAGGGTGTTCGAATTAACAACGTAATTGTGAACCAGCACATTCAGCAGTTGACACACTTGTGAGTCGATTGATCCATCACAACACAAGGATGAGACAGACATGATGCAATCACTCGTTGAAATTCACATGTGGCATAGTTGTTGCAGACCATGACTTCATGCTCAAGCAATCAAATACAGCACTGCCAGACCCTCACTCGATTCTCGTTTTTCTGGTACCGCACACAGCAGTCCATCCATATCACTCGACGATTGCGAGACCACCGAGGTGGCAGCCACTTGTCAGGCAGATTCTGCACTGGCACTCTGCCTTCTATGCAGTCTTTGCTGGTGAGCTAAAATAATCAGTCTTCCATCTGACAAACAGCATTAGTGGAAGAAGCCTCAGAGTCGGACTCCTCACCTTCCTCCATCACATCTGAGGGGGCTCCATCATCCGCTGAGCCGCGCTGACTCCAGCCCGGGTCTTCTTCTGAGATGTGCCCATAATCAATACCCAAACGACCCCGCCCTCCAAGCTCACCAAGACGAACATCTAGAACACCTTCCTCAATCACATCTGAGTCTGAGGCGTGAATCTCACCTTCGGCACGAGCTGGCCCAGTCAACCAGGCATCCGGGCGAGATTCCAAACGAAAAAAAATTTGACCACGAACTCCACTTTCGAACTCATCTGGCACTCTGCCTTCCGGCACTCTGCCTTCTGGCACTCTGCCTTCAGTAGCTCCACTGTTGGCATTATTGTTAGGGCCAGGATAGCCATTTTCAGGCATCGGCCTTGGCGGCACTATTGGTGGCGGCGGGTTGTCTGGAGCATTGAAACACATGGCACAAATTCGCCGTCCCAACTGCCGACGTTGCATCTCTTCAGGGGTCAAGTTCTCAAGGGTGACCAGAACAATGCGGCCCTCCCTAACAGTAACCACATCCGGCTCGAAGTTGATCATGATCGGGGTCTCCATAATGTCCAACGCTTCTGCCACAGCTTGGGCAATCTCAAACTCATGTCGCGCAGGGGCGGGAGTTCTTGGGAAAGGTGGCTGATTCACAGGTGTTGGCGGCGGCGGACCCCTGGGTGGCCCTGGCACTCTGCCTTCCGCCCCACCGCCTTCTTCACCAATGCCATTCACACCGGTTGGCGGCACTCTACGAGGCCGTCGCTTCGGAGTCCTCACCCGGCCGATCCTCCCCGCTGCTGCCGGTTTGGCCTTCGGTTTCGGTGCCATGGTGCTTAACTTTAAATATCTTTGATCCAACAAGCTGCAAGCAACTATATGTGTTGGATAGTACGAACAGGTACTAGAAGTTGATTGTCATGTCCGTTTCAATACCACATGCAATAGGTTCCACTGGACGACACAAGCATTTATGCACATGATCATTAGATTAACACATATTTGAAGACAGAGTGCTATTAATAGATGATGTAGTTTAATGTTCGAAAGCAGTATGCCCAATAATAAGTGTATGCATATAATCCATACATATATCTATATGTATGTATGTATGTTATACATATACCTAGGTCTATGTGTAAACTTACCACACACAGTAACGGTTTAGGGTTTAAAAGAGCTTCAGGGTTTTAGGTTTTAAGGAGGTCCATGGTTTAAAGGTACTTCAAGGCAGAGTGCCACCTAGTTTATGCTTAATCATAAGATGTGTTACTACTCGTAGGGATTTGGTTGGGTTAGCTGGACTGTGCCGATTCAATGGGATTCGATATTGTATAACTAGCTCCCAAGATTCAATAAGCTCCAACAAGACTTTTGGGAGGGGATGCTACATGTGTGCAATTGTCTGGTACAGGGTCGGTGTGCCTTCAAAACGTGATGGCCCGAACACTAAGATTCAATAAGATTTTTTCGGGTAGTCCACAATCCTGCAAATGTCTTCTAAGATTCAATAAGATTTTTTGGGCGAGCTGGAGGCTGTGTCCCTTGTAAAACCGATAAGATCAATAAGATTCAATAAGATTCAATAAGATTCAATAAGATTCAATAAGATTCAATAAGATTCAATAAGATTCAATAAGATTTTTTCGGGGTAGGCCACAATTGTACAAATGTCTTCTAAGATTCAATAAGATTCAATAAGATTTTTTGGGGCGATCTGGAGTCGTGTCCCTTTTAAAAATGATGGACCAATAAGATTCAATAAGATTCAATAAGATTCAATAAGATTCAATAAGATTCAATAAGATTCCGGGGCATGCCACAAGTGTCACAAATGTCTTCTAAGATTTTGCAGGGCCTGTGGGGCGGTATGGGGATGGTGTCCCTTCAAAGGCCATATGTTTTTTTAAACACGGATGCACCCCATTGCAGACTTCCGTGGTCCTTTGTTGGGTCCCTCCCAACTGGTGTTCTAGGACAGGTTGGATCCTGCCTTTGGCGCGGATTTGTCCACAGGCATCTGCAGTATCCTTGTGAAATCGACAGACCGCCTGGGATTACAAAGAGACATACATTCCTGATGGCATAATGCAACACAAGGCAACACAATCATGTCAATACATAATGATCATGGAACACATGTTACAACCCATGGCACTCCGCCTTCAGAAACATGTCTGTGACAATGGCATTGCCACACCTCCAAAATTAATAAGACTCGAGGCCACATCACCGACAACACATACACATGAGCCAGTTATTGTGGCACTCTGCCTTGTTACCGAGCCACCTTGTCGACGCAATCAGTCCACCACGGGGTCGTTGACCTCAGGAGCTTCCTCTTCACGAGTGCGGTCGTCAACGAGTTGAGCTTGTATTTCCTGAACGATTGCGTCCACATCATTAGCATCATCTTCGACAGGAACAGGGGCATTGCTTCCCGTGGACCCCCTCGGACCCAAAAAGAACCTTGCCATAGAGGCTGAGCTCGCACACTTGAGAGGGCAAGCGGTGGCCTTGTTCCGCCCGGTCGACTCACAGTATCGATTGATACATTCGCTGTGAAAGAGGTGGCCACACGATAGCGCTTCCAATGCCTGCATTCCAGGGAAGCAACAGAAAAAGACACGTCATGTGAGAGGTACTGTTCTGAGGATTAGTGGAATGTACAAACAGGACAGGCACCACTATCAATGGTTCATTAACCAAAGGCAAACGAAACCAGCCTGCCTGGCCCGGGTGCATCTCCGAAGGGCAAATGACACAGAGGTCCTGGTTCCACCGGTTCGCAGGTCTGCTCGACTCATTCGGAGCATCCTCCTCCTCCTCCTCAAAGAAGGCACTGTCGTCGGCCTCGCGCTCGACCTCGGCCTCGACCTCGGCCCCGGCCTCGACCTCGGCCCCGGCCTCGGCCATGACCTCATCATCGACCTCGACTGCGACCTCGTCCTGCGACTCTGTGTTTGGTGCCGTCGCCCTGGCCTTGGACTTGGCCTTGGCTTTCGACTTGCCCTTGGCTTTTGCTTTGGCTTTCGACTTGGGTGTCGCAAAGGGCACAACGGCATTCACGTCAGCACCGGCTGTCGAGTCACTGTTCGTGGAGGTGTCTGGCTCTGGCAACTCAACTGTTTGAGGTGCAGTGGTCACTTCTGCAGGAGGCATGACGATCTCCTGATCGGGCCTGATCTCTGCCTCTGCCGGCGCTAGACCATCGTCATCCATGGCAGGAGCATTCCCATCAACTGGCACTCTGCCTTCCACAACCCTCGGCACTCTGTCTTGTTCACTTCCTGCAGCCTGGCTGCCTTCGGTTGCCTGGCTTGCATTGGAACCCGGAACGGCATGAGGGGAGGCAGGCGGCTGTTGAATCGGCACTCTGCCTTGTTCCCCAGCCGGGCTGCGACCCACAGCCTGGCTTGGATTGGAACTAGGAGCAGTCGTTGGCAAAGGACCAGAACGGACCACGTCTGGCACTCTGCCTTCCGACGGCGGAACCGTTGGCGGGGCAGCTGGAGCAGGACTCGGATTGAAACTGAGACGTCCCTGCGTCTCAGTGGACTGCCTTGCTCTCGCTCTACGCCTGGCATAGGTCGTGACATCCTCGGTCATCCATGTGGACTGCCATCCACACTCCAAGGCAACCCTGTCAACAGAATGCTCAGACATATTCACCCCCATTCCCAGAACCGGTTTGGCTATGCGGTTCCAACTGCTGCTATCGCAGAGGGATTGACGCTTATGGGCATTCGCACATCGCTGACCAAGCAAGCTGTATTTGCTATCGACCCTGAGTTCACTGACCTTTGTGGTCGGCTTCAGATTGGTCAATATGAAGAGCAGTTGCAGCGCTGTTTGTTGTGGCAGGTCAGCCGTGACCGCAGCATCCCATGCACTATGAACTCGCTCGAGCAGCGCTTTCACCTTCACCTCAGTCAGTAAGGCTTATCTAGGCTTTGTGGGGGGAGGGTTCAGGGATCATTGCTGACCTTAGGGATACTCTGTTGATTGACAAGCAGCCAGAGGGATCGAACGCAATGTCGTGGCGCTTCTCGGGATTGCATCTGCATCGGTAGTGTACGTTGCCAGCCGATCAATCCCGATCGTTGCTGCTTGCCTTGCTCTGTTCTTCTTGGTTTCCTTACGAATCCTCCTCACTTCTTGGTCTTCTGATTCCGACGAGGAGGAGTCGTTGGCACTCTGCCTTGATTCACCCACAGCAGCCATATGCTGCTGTTGCTGCATTTGCTGCATCTGCTGCATTTGCTGCATCTGTTGCTGCTGCTGCATCTGTTGCTGCTGTTGCAACATGAAAGGGTTCATCATGGCCAGTGGGTTGTTCATTCCCATTGCTGGGTTCATTGCCCCCGGCATTGGGAACATCATCTGATCACTCACACGAGCGCTCTTCCTCGACTTTCCCATTGCTCTCGGCGACTGTCTCTGGTACTCTGCCTGGAAGCACCACTGCAGCACTAAGGGACTCGATCTTGAACACACATATGTTGATTGCGGCCAGGTCAAGAAATTCTTGCGCATCCACTCACTAGTCACTAGAGTCCGTACACCCTACGTGGCATGGTCCCATCAACGGCCAGATAGCAAGCGTTTCAGCTTCCACAACTCACAATCACTTGCATCATGCATTCCAGCCTTGCCATAGTAGCCAACCACCTTGGACGCCAGCACCTGAAAGGTTTTATGGGGCTGTCACAGGAAACCAAGGTTTAACCAATCAATTCACAGGCACAGTAATTAATCCATCGAGTTACTGCCGACATGACTGTATGCATAGGCATCGTCTTTGTTTTCCAAAACGGCAAGCTGAAATGTGCCAGATCAGACGGACTGCAAAAGTGACAACATTCAAACGCCCCAAGAAATGCGATTTCACATTGGCACTCTGCCTTTCCGGCACCCTGCCTAGTGACAGCGACACAAAAATGAATCTG